>JAMPIV010001429.1:0-53402 GCA_024509875.1 Oreohelix idahoensis
CTGTAGGAGGCCTGTTATTGTATGCTAAAGCATAAATATTAATTGATATTGCAAACTTTAGGTGAGTTGTGGCTAGGGTCATTGATGGGCTAGTAGCAAAATATTAATAGGTGTTATTTCAACTTGATAGTCTGTCATTTTGATGCATAGCAAAAAATTCTAACTGGGGTTATTTACAAACTTGATAGGTGGCTGTTCATTGAATGCTATGTGGATTAAGGGCACAAAAATTTAATCTGGTTATTTCAAACTTGATAGTGGGCCTGACCATTGAATGCTATAGCAAAATATTATTGGTTTTTCAAACGTTGATAGATGTCTGTTCGTTGATGATAATAGCAAAAAAATTAACGTGGTTATTTCAAACTAGATAGTGGCTTGTCTTTGAAGCTATAGTAAAAATTAACGTGGTTAATATTCGCGAACTTTATAGTGTCAGTCTTTGATACGTGTGCAAAAAGAGGATAGAACCATGGTTTATTTCAAACTTAATAGTTTGCTGGTCATTGATACTATAGGGGGGGGGGGGGGGGTAAAAATTCAACTGGTTATATTCAAACATGATAGTGGCAGGTTTCATTGATTGCTATAGGGGCAAAATAATAATGATAATTGTTTATTTTCAAACTTGATGAGTGGCCAGGTGGTCATTTGATGCGTGATAGAGCAAAAAATTAACGTGGTTATTTCAAGTCGCAATGTGATAAGTTGTCTGACATTGATGCGATAGGGCAAAGAGTATTAATTGGTTTTCATTTCAAACTTATAGTGGCTGAGCGGGCAATTGATGTAAAATAGTAAAAATTTGAGCCGGTGGTATTTGCGAGGAGAGCGAGTGATAGTGGCTGTGTCATTGAGGTGCTAAGGTAGTAAAAATTACGACTAGGGGGGGTGGGATATTTTAATGCAGGGATGATAGTGTGGGGGCCTGTCACTGTAGGGGAGCGGAGGGGCGTAAGCAAAAAAATAGAACTGGTAATTTCGAAACTTGATAGTGGCTGGCTTTCATTGAAGCTATAGTAAAAAAGTTAACTGGTTAATTTTCAAACTTGATAGTGGCTGTCATAGATGCTTATAGTAACAATTTACTGGTTTATTTCAAACTTGATAGTGTCTGTTCATTTATAGCATATAAGTAAAAATTAACTGTTTATTTCAAACTTGATAGTGGATGTCGATTATGCTTTAGTAAAAATTAACTGGTTATTCAAACTTGAAAGAGTCTGTCATTGAATGCTAAAGCAAAATATAAATTGGATATTGCAAACTTGAATAGTTGCTGTAACAGTTGAATGCTATAGGGGTAAAAATTAACATGGTTATCTCAAACTTGATATAGTGGCTGTCTTGATACAGTAGCAAAAAATAAAACTCGTTAGTTCAACACCCTATTGATATGGGGGCTGTCATTGAATGCTATATAGCAAAAATAACTGGTTAATTTTCAAACTTCCTAGAGGCAGTCATTGATCTATAGCCAAATATAATGGTTATTTTCAAACTAGATAGTTGCAGTCATTGATGCAATAGCAAAAAATAACTGTTAATTTCAAACATGATAGTAGGCTGGACATTGGTCTATAGCAAATATTAATTGTTATTTCGAAACTTAGATAGTGGCTGTCGTTGATGCTATAGAAAAAATTAACTGGTTTATTTCAACCTTGATATAGTGGTCTGTCATTGATGCTAGAAGTAAAAAATTAAGCTGGTTTTTGTTCAAACTTAGAATAGTGGGGGGCTGTCATTGATGCTATAGTAAAAAATTACTGTTATTTTTCCAAACTTGATAGTGGCTGGTCATAAATGCTATACACAGAACAAAAAATTAACTGGTTATACTTTCAGAACTTTGATAGTGTTGCTTGTCCATTGATGCTATAGCAATAATATTCATTGGTTATTTTACAAACATTGTATAGATGGCAGTCGTTGATCTATAGGTAAAAATTATCTGGTATTAGTCAAGACTTGAAAGTGGGCTTGACAGATGATAGCTATAGCAAAAAATAATTTGGTTATATCTATCAAACTTGAATAGTGGCTGCGCTGAGTCTGGTAGGGCAAAGCGAATTTGAACTGGGGGGTTTTATCAAACGTTGGGATAGTGGCTGTCCGTTGATGCGTGGATGATGGGTAAAAATTATGCTGTGTTAGAATGCCAAAACTTGATAAGTGGGCGTCATGGGAGGGTGGGAAGCTAGGATAAGCGCACATAGTTAATTGGTTGTTTCAAACTTGATAGTGGCGTGTGTCATTGATGCTATATAGCAAAAAAATTAACTTGGTTATTTTCAAACTTGAGAGTGGCGTCAATTGAATGCTATAGTGAAAAATTACTGGTTATTTAAAGCTTGATATGGCTGTCACTAGATACTATAGCGAACCAATTTTAACTGGTTATTTACAGCACAAGATATTGGCTGTCCTTTGATGCTATATAGTGAAAAATTAACTGGTTATTTCAAACTTGATAGTGGCTGTCTTTGATAGCCTGTAGCAAATAAATTAACAGGTTATTTTCAAACTTAAGTGGCTGTCATTGAATGCATAATATAAAAAATTAACTGGTTATTTATTCAAACTTAAGATGAGTGGCTGTCATTGCGATGCATAGCAAAAAATTAAGCTGGTTTTTCAAACTTATAGTGGTGGCTGTTATTGAGATGCGCAGATAAGGGCAAGAATAATTACTTGGGAGATATTTGAGTCAAACTATGAGTATAGGCTGTCAATTTGAGCAATATAAAAATGGGTCAAGACTGTGGTTATTTCAGGGAGGTACAGATTGATAGTTTTGGCTGTCATAGATGCTAGGGAGAGGGGGCAAAATAATAAGTTGGTGGGTTAGGTATTATCAACACTTGGCATGAGTGGCTGTCCGTATATGATATAGTAGAGCGAATTAACTGGATAATTCTAAAACTATATAGAGTGCGTGTCATTGAATGCAACGAGCGAGGTAAAAAGGACATTAACTTGTTATTGTCAAACTTGATAGTGGGGGTGGCGTGTCCCCTTGAAGCTGGGATAGCAAAATATACAATAGGTGGGGTGAAGATTGCAAACGTGTTAGCAAACTGAGTGTGCTGATACTGTTTGAAATCTATAGGTCAAAAATTAACTGGTAATGGGGTCAAGAACATGATAGTGGCGATATCTATAATGGTGATACTGAGCAAAAAATTTAAGCTTGGATAAATTCACACTTTATATGGCTGTCGTTGAAGTGCTATAGTAAAAATTCAACGGGGGAAGGTTAGTTTACAAACTTGATAGTCTGTGCTGTCCATTGAATGACTATACAAGAAAGATTAAATTTGGATATTTCAGGCAAGACTGTGATAGTGGTGCTGTTCATTTGATGCTGGAAAAAGTAAAGCAAAAAATTAACTGGTTCTAATCCAAACATGATAGAGTCCGTCATTTTAATGCAATAGGCCAAAACAAATTAATTGATTAATTTCACACATTTAGAAGTGGGCTGTCGATTGATGCTATAGGTAAACATTATAACTGGTTTTATTACAAACATGATGAGTGGCTGTCATTGATGTCTAATATAGAAAGGATTAACTGGTTATTTTCAAGCTTTGATAGTGGGCTGATCACTCAGATACTATAGCAAGAAAATTAACTGGTTAATCGAAACTTGATAGTGGGCTGACCGTATGGAGTGCATAATAGTAAAAAGATTATCTGGTAATTTCAATTTTTGATAGTTGTCTGTCATTTGTGATGCTAATATGTAAAAATTAACTGGATTATTTCACAAACTTGATAGAGCTGACATGGGAGATGCTATAAGGGGTAAAAATTAACTGGTGTAATTTTCAAACTCATAAGAAATAGTTGCTTGTCAAAGAAGCTATAGCTAACAAATAACTGGTTAATTCAAACTTGAAAAGTATGGCAGATCATTGATGCTATGAGGTAAGCGGAAAGTAAATGGTTATTTTCAAACTTGATAGTATGGGCTGTCTCTTTGATGCTATAGTAAAAAATTAACTGGTTATGTCAAACTCTGTATAGTGTAGCTTGTCATTTGATGCTAAAGCAAAATATTAATTGTTTATTGCAAAATGAAATTGGCGTATCGTATTGAGTGTCGTATAGTAAAAATTAACTGGTAATTTCACAACTTGGATAGTGGCTGTCCATAGATTCTATAGCAAAAAAATAATTGGTAATTTCAAAACTTGATAGTGGCTGTCATGATGCTATAGAGCAAACAATAACTGGTTAATCAAACTTGATAGTGGCTTACATTGTATTGCAAAAGTAAAAATTAACTGCGTATTTATTACAAGCTGATAGTAGGCTTACCACTTATACATATAGCAAAAAAATTAACTGGATAATTTCAAACATTTGATAGTGCTGTCGTGATGCTATAGTAAAAAAATTAAACTGGTAATATACAAACTTGTTAGTTAGTGGCTGTCATTGATTGCTATAGTAAAAATTAACTGGTTATTTCAAACGTTGATAGTGGCATGTCATTGATGCTATCAGCAAAAAATTAACTGGATTATTTCAAAAACTTGATAGTGGCTGTCGTTGATGCTATATGTAAAAAATTAACTGGTTATTTCAAACTTGATAGATGTGCTGGTCATTGATGCTATAGCAAAAATTAAATTGAACTTGGTTATTTCAAACTTGATAGTGGGCTGTCCATTGATGCTATAGTAAAAATTTAACTGGTTATTATGATTATAGCAAACTTGATAGTGCAAACTTGATATGACTGTCATTGATGCTATATTAACAATTAACTGGTTTAAATCAAACTTGATACGTGGCTGTGTCATTGATGCTATAGTAAAAATTAACTGGGTTATTTCAAACTTGATAGTCGCTGTCATTGATGCTATAGCAAAAATAATTAATGGTTCATTTCAAAAACTTGATAAGTAGGCTGACGTTGATGCTATAGTCAAAATATTAACTGGTTAGTTTCAAAACATGAAAGAGGCTGTCATTGATGCTTGTAGCAAAGAATTAACAGGTTTATTTCAAACTTGATAGTGGCTGTCTTTGATGCTATAGTAAAATTAAACTGGTTTATTCCAAACTTGGTATTAGTGAGGCTTGTCTTTTTGATACTGTAGCAAAAATTAACTGGTTACATTTCAAACTTGATAATAGTGCTGTCCCATTGAATGCTATATCAAAAAATTAACTGGTTATTTCAACTTGATAGTGGCTGTCAACATTGATGCTATAGCAAAAATAATTAATTGGTTATTTCAAACTTGATAGTGGCTGTCATTGAATGCTATAAAATAAAAAATTTAACTGGTTATTTCAAACTTGATAGTGGCTGTCATTGATGCTATAGCAAAAAAAAAAACTGGTTATTTCAAACTTGATAGTGGCTATGTCAAATTGATGCTGTTAGTATGCTAAAATATTATTACATTGGTTATATCAAAACTTGATAGTGGCTGTCATTGATGCTATAGCAAAATATTAATTGCTTATCCCAAACTTGATAGTGGCTGTCATTGGATGCTATAGTAAAAATTGACTGGTTATTTCAAACCTTGATAGTGGAGGCAGTCATGTTGATGCTATAGTAAATAAATTAACTGGTTTTATTTCAAAAACTTGATAGTGGTCTGTCCATTGATGCTAGTAGCAAAATATAATGGTTATTTCAAACTTGATAGTGGCTGTCCATTGATGCTATAGCAAAATATTAATTGGTTAATTCAAACTTGATAGTGGCTGTCATTGATGCTATAGCAAAATATTTAACTGGTTTATTTCAAACTTGATTTGATAGTGGCTGTCATTGATGCTATAGTAAAAATTAACTGTGTTATTTCAAACTTGATAGTGGCTGTCATGATGCTATAAGCAAAAAATTAATTGTTATTTCAAACTTGATAGTGGTCTTTGATGTCATTGTTATTCAAACTATAGTTGCTGTCGTTAAGCAAAAAAATAACTGGTTATTTCAAACTTGATAATGGCTGTCATTGATTTGCTAATAGCAAAATATTAATTGGTTATTTCAAACTTGATAGTGGTGCTTGTCATTGATGCAATAGTTAAAAAATTAACTGGTTATTTCAAAACTGATAGTTGGGCTGTGTCGTTGTATGCTATAGTAAAAATTACAACTGGTTATTTCAAACCTTGATAGTGGCCTGTCATTGATGCTATAGCAAAATATTAATTGGTTAATTCATAACTTGATAGTGGCTGTCATTGATGCTATAGCAAAAAAATAAACTGGTGATATTTCAAACTGATAGTGGCTGTCATTGAATTGCTTATAGCAAAATATTAATTGGTTATTGCAAACTTGATAGTGGCTGTCATTGATGCTATATGTAAACATTAATCTGGTTATTTCAAACTTGATAGTGGCTGATAGTGGTTATTTCATTGATAGTGGGCTGTCATTGATGTCCTATAGTAAAAATTAACTGGTTATTTCAAAGCTTGATAGTGGCTGTCGCTGATACTATAGCAAAAAAATTAACTGTTATTTCAAACAATGATAGTGGCGGTCATTGATGCTATAGCAAAATATTAATTGTTCTAATTTCAAAACTTGATAGTGGCTGTCATTGATGCTATAGCAAAAAATTAATTGGTTATTTCAAACATTGATAGTAGCAAAAAATTTAAGTGGTTATTGCAAACTGTTGAATATTGGTGTCATTATGCTAAAAAATTAACTGGTTATCATTCATACTTGATAGTGGCTGTCATTGATGCTATATTAAAAATAATAACTGGTTATTTCAAGCATGATAGTGGCTGTCACTTGATACTATAGCAAAAAATTAACTGGATTTATTTCAAACTTGATAGTGGCTGTCAATCGTTGATGCTATAGCAAACAATATTAACTGGTTATTTCAAACTTGATAGTGGCTGTCGTTTGATGCCCCCCCCCCACCCAAATAGTTGCAAAAAATTAACTGGATTATTTCATAACTTGATAGTGGCTAGTGTCATTGATGCTATAGTAAAAAATTAACTGGTTATTTCAAACTTTGATAGTTGGCTGTCCATTGATGCTATAGCAAAATATTGAAAAGGGTTGTGTTATTTCAAACTATGATAGTGGCTGTCATTGATTGCTATAATAGCAAAAAATTAACTGGTTTATTTCAAACTTGATAGTGGTGGCTGTCATTGATGCTATAGCAAAAAACATTAAGTGGTTTATTTCAAACTTGATATGTGGCTGTGTCATTGGATGATATAGTAAAAAATAACTGGTTAATATAACTGGCTGTCATTGAATGCTTTAAGTAAAAAATTTGGTTATTTAGTGATATTGGCTGTCATCCTGATACGTTAATAGGCAAAAAATTAACTGGTTAATTTCAAACTTGATAAGTGGCTGTCTATTGATGCTATAGTAAAAAATTAATTGGTTATTTCAAACTTGATAGTGGCTGTCATTGATACTGCTATCAAGCAAAATATAAATTAAGTGGTTATTTCACAAACTTGATATTTGGCTGTCATTGATGCGTATTAGTATAAAAAAATTAAACTGGTATATTTCAAACTTGATAGTGGCTGTCATTGATGCTATAGTAAAAATTAATTAACTGGTTATTTCAAACTTGATAGTGGCTGTCAATGATGTCTACTTAATAGCTAAAAATTAACTGGTTATTATTCAAACTTCGATAGTGGGCTGTCCATTGATGCTATAGCAAAATAGTAAAAAATTAATTGGTATTATTTCAAAATTGATAAGTGGCTGTCATTGATGCTATAGCAAAAAATTAACGGGTTATTTCAAACTTGATAGTGGCTGTCATTGATGCTATAGTAAAAATTAACTGGTTATTTCAAACTTGATAGTGGCTGTCATTGATGCTATAGCAAAATATTCATTGGTTATTTCAAACTTGATAGTGGCTGTCATTGATGCTATAGAAAAAAATTAACTGGTTATTTCAAACTTGATTCGATAGTGGCGTCATGATGCTATAGTCAAAAAATTAATCTTGGTTATTTCAAAAACTTGATTAGTGCTGGCATTGATGCATATCAAAAAATTAACTGGTTATTTCAAACTTGTGGCTGTCATTGAAGCTATAGCAAAATAAGTTAATTATGGTTTTATTTTCAAACTTGATTAGAGTGGCTGTCATTGATACTGCAATAAGTAGTAAAAATTAAAACTGGTTATTTCAAACTTGATAGTGGCTGTCGTTGATGCTAGTGATAGTATAAAAATTAACTGGTTATTTCAAACTTGATAGGTGGCTTGTCATTGATGCTATAGTAAAAAATTAACTGGTTATTTCAAACTTGATAGTAGCTGTCATTGATGCTATACCGCAAAATCAATTTAACTGGTTATTTCAAACTTGATAGTGGCTGTCATTGATGCTATATAAAAAATTAACTGGTTATTTTCAACACTTGATAGTGGGCTGTTCAGTTTGATGCTATAGCAAAAAATTAACTGGTTTATTTCAAACTTGATAGTGGCTGTCATTGATGCTATAGCTAAAAATTAAAAATGTTTTTATTTCAAACTTGTGATAGTGGCTGTCGTTTTGATACTATAGCTAAAAATTAACTTGTTATTTCTCAAAACTTGATAGTGGCTGTCAGTTGATGATATAGTAGCAAAAAATTAACTGGTTATTTTTACAAAAATTGATAGTGGCTGTCCGTTGATGCCTATAGTAAAAAATTAACACTGGTTATTATTTCAAACTTGATAGTGGCTGTCATTGATGCAATAGCAAAAAATTAATCTGGTTATTTCAAACTGATAGTGGCTGTCGCATTGATGGCTATAGCAAAAAATTAACTGGTTTATTTCAAACTTGATAGTGGCCTGTCATTGATGCTATAGAGCAAAATATAATTGGTTTATTTCAAACTTGATAGTAGGGCAGTCATTGATGCAATAGCAAATAAAAATTAACTGGTTATTTCAAAACTTTGATAGTGTGGCTGTCGTTGGATGCTATAGTAAAAAATTGTAAAAATTTAACTGGTTTATTTCAAACTTGAATAGTGGCTGTCCATTGATACTAATGTAGCAACAGAATTAACTGGTATATTTCAAACTTGTGATAGTGGCTGTCATTGAATGCTATAGTAAAAATTAACTGGTTATGTTCAACATGATAGTGGCTGTCTTTGATACTGTAGTCACGAAAAAATTAACTGGTTATTTCAAACTTGATAGTGGCTGTCATTGATGCTATAGTAAAAATTGCTTTAATTGTGTCACTGATAATTATAAAAAATTAACGGTGTTATTTCAAACTTGATAGTCGGCTGTTCAATTGAAGCCTATAGCAAAATATTAATTGGTTATTGCATTTCAAACTTGATATTGTCATTGTTATATGATGCTGATGCAATATCAAAAATTAATTGGTTATCTCACTCAAACTTGGGATTAGTGGCTGTCATTGATGCTATAGTAAACAATTATAATTGGTTAATTTCGAAACTTAGGGAGTAGTGGCTGTCATTGATGCTATAGTAAAAAAAATAATTAACTGGTTATTTCAAACTTGATGGGGGGCCTGTTCATTGATGCTATAGCAGAAAAATTAACTGGTTTATTTCACCAAGCTTGAGTGAGTGGCTGGGACGTGTTGGGGGATGCTATAAGCAAACAATATTAGGGCTGGTAGTAGTTCAAACAGGTGATAGGGGGTGGTAAGTCCATTGATGCTATCAGTACGAGGTATATTAAGGCGGGGAGCTATTGCAGGGGGGGCTTGAATAGTGGCTGTCATTGATGCCTATCTGGTGTGGGGGTTAATTGTCTTACATTTCAAACTTGATGTGGTTAGCTTGTCATTGATTGCTATAGCAAAAAATTACCTGGTTTATTTCAAACTTTGATAGTGGCTGTCCATTTGATTGCTATAGGCAAAAAATTAGACGTGGTTGGGGTTGGGACTTTCAAACTTGATAAGTGCTGGTGGACCATTGATGCTATAGCAAAATATGTTAATTGGTTATTTTCAAACTTGATAGGGCTGTCGTTGATGTTGATAATAGTAAAAATTGGGGGGGGTGGGGATGTGTATTTCAAACTTGGAAAGTGGCTGGTTTCTTTGGTGCTATAGTTAAAAATTAACTGGTTATTTCAAACTTGGATGAGTGTCTGTCTTGTGTGCTTGTTAGTAGCGAATAAAAATTAACTGGTTTCTTATTTCGAAACTTGATAGTGGGCTGTCATTTGATGGCTATGAGTAAACAATTAACTGGTTATTTCACAAACTTGAAGGTGTGGGGCTGTCCATTTGTAATGCTAGTATGCAAAATATTAAATTGGTTGGTGTTGGGACAAACTTGATAGTGGCTGTGGGGCATTTGAATGCTGGTTGCATAAAAATGTAACTGGTTTATTTCAAACTTGATAGTGGCTGTGGTGGTTGATGGGGGCCACTGATATTAAGGGTATTAATTCGGATGGTTGTGGTTTGCTGCATTATATTTATTGGTATAGTGTGCTTTATTGTTATTTCGATGTATAGTAAAAATTTACAGGGTATATTGGCGATTTAGTTTGAGTAGGAGGCGGGAGGTCATGATTATAATTTTAGTATCGGGGGTAAATTTACTTGTTTGTGGCATTATTTTATATAATTTGATAGTGTTGCTGTCTTGATGCACTATGTTATGTTATATTAATTCTATTTTTATTTCATACTTGATAGTGGCTTCTGTTATTTATATTGGATATTTTATTTTTATAAATAATTTTATTTTTTAACGGGGGTTTTTCACAACTTGTTTGATTGGCTGTAGGGGGGTTTTGATGAAGATATATTTGTAAAATATTTTTAACCTGGTATATATTATCATTACTAGATGGGCTGGTAGTCTTGATCAATGTTCTGTGTCTTTGATACTGTGCAATACAGTAACAATAAACTGGTTTATTTCAACAACACTTGAATTGTTGCGGTATTTTTGTATTCTATAGCAACAAAATATAATGGGAAAACTATCTTGCAAAACTGGGTTGATGCGTGTGCATTTTTGATGGTTTGGGGGTTGGGCATCTGGCGTGTGAGTCATCATGTAAAACATAGCAACATCAAACACACAGCCAACACCGCCATACGACACAAACCACCACCAAGCAACATAAACCCTTGGGTTGGGGACAGGGGGGGGGGGCAAACAAAGTGGTGGACGTGTGTGCACACATTGTAACAAACATTAACATGGGTTTTCAGGTACAATTTTTTTTTCCAACAAATGGGGTGTTTAGTGGCTGTCCATTGTTGGCAATACTAAAGTCAAAAATAAATAAACTGGTTTTTGTTCAAACACTTATGATAGCGGCTGTCCATTGATGGCTATAGTAAAAATTAACAGCAGCAACATCACAAAACATGACAAAGTCACCAACAAAACATTGCAAATCAAGACATAACCAACAACAATTAACACTGGTTAACTCCCAAACTTGATAGTGGCAACCAAAAAAAGAAAAAGAAAACAATATTAACAGAGTTATTTCAAACTTGATAGTGGCTGTCATTAATGCTATAGTAAAAACATTACACATGGTTATTTTTCAAACTTGCCAATAGTGACCAGTCATTTCATGCCTATAGCAAAAAAATTAACTGGGTTATTTCAAACAATGACCAATAGTCTCCTGCACAAATTGATGCCTATACAGCCTAAAAGTATTAATCATTGCATAACCCCGTCAAACTTGAACAAACAAATAGCATAGTGCTGTCAATTGGAATGAGCTAATAGCAAAAATAAAATGTTATTAAGCGTACTCAAACTTGTTAGACCCACAGTCAGATGCAAAAAACAAAACTGTAAAAAATTAACTGGTTTATTTGCAAATGCCACTTTATATTTTGGTGCAAACTATATAGTCGTCAGTCAATGATGCTATAGTAAAAAATTAAACTGGTTATTTCAAACTCGTGATAGTGTGCTGACTGTTAATGATGCTATAGCACAAATGTATTAATACCTGGATATTTCAAACTTTGATAGTGCTGTCATTGAAAGCTATGCTATAGAAAATATTAACTAGGTTATTTCAAACATTGATAGTGAGCTGTCATATGATGCTATAGTAACAAAATTAACTGGTATATTTCCAAAGCTTGATAGTTGGCTGTCACTGATGCAATATAGCAAAAAATTAAAACTGTTATTCAAACTTGATAGTGGCTGGTTCATTGATCGCATAGCTAAGCAAAAAATTAACAGGATTATTTTCAAACTTGAATAGTTGGCTGTCATGATGATACTGTAGCAAAAAATTAATTTGGGATATTTTCATTCAAACTTGATATATTGTCTGTTCATTGATGGCTATATGTAAAAATTAACTTGTTATTTCAAACTTGATAGTGGCTGTCTTTGATACTAGTATGCAAAAAATTAAACTGGTTATTTCAAACTTGAATAGTGGCATTCAGAAATTGATACAAAAGTAAAAAATATTAAACTGGTTATTTCAAACTTAGATAGTGGCTTGTCATTGATGCTATAGCAAAATATTACATTGGGTTATTTCAAACTTGATAAGTGCTGTCATTGATGCTATAAAAGCAAAAAATTAACTGGTTATTTCAAACTTGATAGTGGCTGTTCAATGATGCTATAGCAAAATAATTAATTGGTTAATTCAAACTTGATAGAAGGTCTGTCATTGATGCTATAGTAAAAATTAACGTGGTTCAATATTTCAAACTTATAGTGGCTGTCATCATTTGATGCTATAGTAAAAATTAACTGGTTATATGCCAACTTGATAGTGGCTGTCACTGTGAGAACTAGAAGCACAAAAAGTTAACTGGTTTATTTTCAAACTTGATATGGCTGTCTAGTGACTGCTATAGCAAAAAATTAACTGGTTATTTCAAACTTGATAGTGGCCCTGTCCCGTTGATGCTATAGCAAAAAAATTAACTGGTATTTCAAACTTGAATAGTGAGGCTGTCATATGATGCTAATAGTAAAAAAATTAACTGGGTTATTTTAAACATTGATAGTGGGCTGTCAATGATGCTATAGCAAAAAAATTAACTGGTTATTTCAAACTTGATAGTGGCTGACATTGATGCTATAGCAAAGTATTTAATATTGGTTTATATTCAAACTTGATAGTGGCTGTCATTGATGCTAATAGACAAAATATTAATTGGTCTATTTCAAACTTGAATTAGTGCTGTCATTTGATGCTAATAGGTAAAAAATTGAACTGGTTATTACCAAACTTGAAGTTGGCTGTCATTGATGCTATAGCAAAAAAAAATTAACTGTTATTTTCAAACTTGAATAGATGCTGTCAATAGATGCAAATAGTAAAAATTAACTGGTTATTTCAAACTTGATAGTGGGCCTGTCATTGAATGCTATAGTCAAAAATTTAACTGGTTAGTCTTTTCAAAACTTGATAGTGCTGTCATTGATCTATAGCAAGAGTAAAAAATAACTGTTATTTCAAACTTGATAGTGGCTGTCAATGATGCTATAGTGTAACCATTAATTATAACTGGTTATTTCAAACTTGATAGTGGTCTGTCATTGATGCTAATATTAAAAAATTAACTGGTTATTTCAAACTTAGATAGTGGGCTGTCATTATGATGCTGAATATCTAAAAAAATGTAACTCGGATTAATTTCAAACTTGATAGTTGCTGTCATTGATGCTATATAGGCAAAAATATTATAATTGGTTTATTTCAAACTTGATAGTACGGCTGTCATTGATGCTATAGTAAAAATTAACTGGTTTTTCAAACTTGATAGTGGCCTGTCGTTGATGGCTATAGCATAAAAATTAACTGGTTATTTCAAACTTGATAAGTGGCTGACCAGTTGTATGCTAATAGTATAAAAATTAACTGGTTATTTTCAAACTTGATAGTGTGCTGTTCATTGATGCTGATAGCAAAATAACAACTTAATTGTTAGGTTATATCAAACTTGATGATAGTTGAGCATGTCCATTGATGCTAAAGCAAAAACTAACTGGTTATTTCAAACTTGATAGTTGGCAGTCCGTTGATGCTATAGTAAAATATTGAAATTGGTTATTATCCAAAAGCTTGAGATAGTGGCTGACAATTGAAGCCTAATAACGTTAAAAGATATATAACTGGTTTAAATAGCAAACTTAGAAATAGATGGCTTCTGTCGATTGATTAGCATATAGTAAAAAAATTAAACCTGATATCTCTCTAGCTTGAAAATTGGCCTGTCCACTGATACAATAGCAAAAAAATAAACTGGTTAAATTCAAACATTGATAGTGGCTGTCTATTGAATGCTAATAAGCAAAACATTAAATTCGTTTATTTCACACTTGAATAGAGCCTGTCCAATTGTATACTGTAGCAAAATATTAACTGGGTTTATCTTCAAACTTAATAGTGTCTGTCAATGATGCAATAGCAAAATATTAAACTGGTATAATTCAATACTTGATAGAGGTGCCTGCTGTCCATTGATGCAATAGTAAAAAATAAACTGGTTAATTTCAAACTTGATAGTGGCTTGACCGTTGATGCTATAGCAAAATATTAATTGTATTAATTTTCAAGCATGAAAGTGGCTGTTCAACTGATACAATAGCAACAAAATAACTGGTTTAATTTCAAACCTTGATAGTGGCTTGTCTTTGATTGCCTAAAGGTAAAATAATAAAACTGGTTATTTCAAACATTGATAGTGGCTGTCCTTATAGATACTATAAGTAAGAAATTATTTTAAAACATGTTTATTTCCAAACATGAATAAGTGGCTTGTCATATGATTGCTATAGTAAAAATTAACCGGTTATCGTTCGAGAGCTTTGATAGTTGGCGTTTCACTGAAACTATAGAGTCAAAATATTAAATGGTTTATTCAAACATAATGGTGAGCTGTCAATGAATGTCTATAAGCAAAAATATCTAACAGGTTATATTGCAAACTTGGATAGAGTGGGCTGTTAATGAATGCTATAGCAAAATAATAATTGGATATTGCAAACTTGATAGTGGCTTGTCATTTGATTGCTAATAGAGTAAGCAATTAACTGGTTATTTTAAAAACTTGATATAGTCTGTCATTGGATGCTGAGTAGTAAGTATTAACTGGTTTAATTCAATCTAGAAAGTGGCCCCTTGGGTCGCTGATACTTATAGCAAAAAATTAAGAGTATGCTGTTTATTTTCAAACCTGAAAGAGAGGCTGTGTATTATTGATGCTATAGCAAAATAATTTAATTGGAATATGTATCAAACTTAAGTAAGTGGCTGACATTTGAAGCTAATATAAAAAAATAGTATTTTAACTTGATATTATCAAACTTGATAGTGGCTCTCCAATGATCGCTATAGCAAAAAATTAACCTGGTTATTTTCAAACTTGTATAGTGGGCTGTCGATTGATAGCTATAGTAAAAAATTCACTGGTTATATTCAAACTAGATAGTGGGCTGTCATTGTTGCTATAAGCAAAAATATTAATTAGTTTATTTCAAACTTTGATAATGTTGCTGTCATTGATTGGCTAATAGCAAAATATTAATTGTGTTATATTTCAAACTTGAATAGTGGCTGTCGTTGATGCTATAGGTAAAAACATTAACTGGTTATTTTCAAACTTGGTAGTGTGCAGTCGTTGATGCCTATAAGTAAAATATTAACTGGTTTATATCAAACTTGGATAGAGGCATGCTGTCTTTGAATGCTATAGCAAAAAATTAACTGGATTATATTCAAACATGATAGTGGGCTTGTCATATGATGCTATAGTAACCAAATAACAGTAACTTGGTTAATTTCAGACTAGAATAGAGGCCTGATTCATTGATGCTATAGTAAAACATTAGAATTGGTTTTTAATTCAAACTTTGATAGTAGGCTGTCCTTATGGATGCTGTAAATGTAAAAATTAACTATTTATTTTCAAATTCAAACTTGAATAGTGGCTGTCACTGATACTATAGTAAACAATTAACTAGGTGTTATTTCAAACATGATAGTTTGCTGTCTTTTGGATGCTCTATAGACTAAAAATTTAAACTTGGTTATTTCAAACTTGAAAAGTGGCTACTTTGGAATACTAAGTTGCAGAAAAAATTACAGATGGTTTAATTCAAACTTGATAGTGGGCCTGTCATTGAATGCAATAGTAAAATATTAACTGGTTATATTCAAAACTTGATATGTGGCTGTCAAATTTGAATTAGCAATAGTAAAAATTTAAGACCAGGTTAATATCAAACCGTTGATAGACGCTAGTCACTGATACATAAATAGCAAATAATTAACTTGTTATTTCCAAACATGATAGTGCTTGTTATTGATTGCTATAGCAAAAATATTAAATTTGGATATTGCAAAACTTGATAGTGGCAAGGTATTAATGGATGCAATAAGGCAAAATATTAAATAAATTGGATATTGGCATAACATGAATAGGTGGCTGTCTTATTGATGCTAAAGTAACATATTAACTAGGATAGTTTTAAACTTGAAAGTGGCTGTCAAATGATGCTATAGTAAATAATTAACTGGTTATTTTTAAACTTGATAGTGGCTGGTACATTGAATGCGCTATAGTAATAAAATAACTGGATATTTCAAAACTTGTTTAGAATCTGTCATTGATGCGTAAAGCCAAATATTAATTGGTATAATTGCAAACTTGATATATGGGGCTTGGTCGTTGATGCTAAAGCAAAATATTAACTTGGTTAGTTTTTCAAACTTGATAGTGGCTGCTGTCTTTGATGACTAAAGTTTAAAATTAACATGGTTATTATCAAACTTGATATGGCCTGTCATTGTAGGCTTATAGTAAAACATAAAACTGGTTATATTTCAAACTTGAATTAGTGGCTGTCGTTTTGATGCTATTAAGTAAACAATTATACTGGTTATTTCAAACTTGAATAGTGGCCTTGTCCATTGATACTACTTTAGCAAAAAATTAACTGTTTATTTCAAACTTTATAGTGGCTGTTCATTTGATGCGTATAGTATAAATATTAAATTGTTATTTCAAACTTGATAGTGGCTTTCATTAGGATGGCTAAAAGCAAACATATAAACCCTTGGTTAATTTCAAACATGATAGTTGGCAGTTCCATTGATGCTATAGCAAAAAATTAACTGTTTTAATTCAAGCTTTGATAGTGCCTGTCATGGATTACTTAGTTAGCAAAAAATTAAACTGAGTTATTTCAAACATGATAGTGGGCTGTCGTTGATGCTATAAGCAACAATTTTAATTTGTTATTTCAAACCTTGAGAGTGGCTGTCCATTGATGTCTAAAGCAAAAAATTTAACTGGATTAATTTCAAACTTGATAGTGTCTGTCCATTGATGGCTATTAGTAAAAATTTAACTGGTGTATTTAAAACTTGATAGAGGCGTACATTTGATTGCTAAAATTCATTAAAAATTAACTGGTTTAATATCAAAAATTGAAAAGTGGGCTGACATAGGATTGGCTAAATAGTAAAATATTAATCTTGGTTTTATATTTCAAACTTGATATGTGGCTGTCATTGATTCTATAGTAAAAAATTAACTGGTTATATTCAAACTTGATAGTGGCTGTCCTTTGATGCCTATAAGTAAAAATTAACCGTGGTTAATTTTCAAACATGATAGTGCGGCTGTCATTGATACTGTTTGCAAAAGAATAAAGACGTGGATAATTTTCAAACCTTTTAATAGTGGGCCTGTCATTGTATACTAATAGTAAACAATTAACTGGTTATTTCAAACATATGAATAGTGGCTGTCATATGATTTTATTAATATTCTATAGCAAAATATTAATTGGTATATTTCAAACTTGAAAGTGGCTGTCCATTGGATGCTATTAAGCATAAAAGTAACGTGTTTAATTTTGCAAACTTGATAGTGGCTGTCATTGATGCTAAAAGCAAAATATTAATACCGGTTATTGCAAATGTATGAATAGTGAGCTGTCACTGTTGAGCTAAAGCAAAAAATTAACTGGTTATTTTCAAACTTGAATAGTGGCTGTCTTATGATACGTAAAGCAAGCAATTATTTAATTGGATATTGCAAACGTTGATAGTGTCTGTTATTTTATGCTATATGCAAAATATTATTGGATATTGCAAACTTGAATAGTGGCCTGTCATTGATGCAATAGTAACAATTAAACTTGGTGTTATTTTCAAACTTGATATGGTGGCAGTCTTTGATACAGTAGCAAAAAATTAACTGGTTATTTCAAACTTGAATAGTGTCTGTCATTGATAACCTAAAGCAAAAAATATAAACGTATTATTTCAAACTTGATAAATGTGCTGTCATTGGGATGCTATAGCAAAATAATAATTGGTGTATATTCAAACTTTCAAACCTTTAATCAGTGGCTGTCAATTGAATGCATTAGCAGTAAAATTTAACTGGTTAATTCAAACTTGATAGTGGCTCGTTATTGATGCTATAGTAAAAATATAAACTGGTTATTTAATCAAACATTGATCATTTGCTGTCATTAGATGCTATAGTAAAAAATTAACTGGAGTTATGTTCAAACTTGAATAGTGGCTGACATTGATGCTAAATCAAAAAAATAACTGGTATATTTTCAAACTAGAAATAGTGTGGCTGTCATTGATAAACAATAAGCAAAATATAAACCTGGTTTATATCAAACCTTGAATAAGTGGTGCTGTATATAGATATGCTTATAGTTAAACTATTAACTGGATATTTTCAAACCTTGATAGTGGCTGTCAGTGATGCAATAGTAAAAAATTAAAATAGGTTATATTTCAAGCATGAGAGTGGCAGTCACTGATACAATAGCAAAAAATTAACTGGTTATATTCAAACTTTGATAGTGGCTGTTAATTGAATTCTAATAGCAAAATATTAAATTGGGATAATTGCAAACTAGCTAGTGGCTGTTATTGATGCAACAAGCAAAATATATAAATCTGGATATATTGCAAACCTTGATAGTGGCAAGTCCGTTGAATGATATAAGCAAACAAATTTAACTGTTATTTTAAACTTGAAAGTGGCTGTCCTTTGATGCTAAAAGTAATAAATTAACAACTGGTTATTTCAAAACTTGATAGTGGCTGAGATCAATAGATACTGTTAGCCAAAAATTAACTAACTGTTATTTCAAAACTCTAAATAGTTGCTGTCCCAATGTATTGCTAATAGTAATAAATATTAACAGTTTGAGATATCAAAGCTTTGATAGATGGCTGTCCAATGATGGCTATAGTCAGTAAATATTAATAAAGGTATATTTTCAAACTTTATAGAGTGCTTGTCATTGAATGCTATAAGCAAAAAATATTAAACTGGTTATTTCAAAACACTTTATATTGGCTGTTCGTTAATGCTATTAGCAAAATATTAATTGGCGTTTATTTTAAAACTTTGATAATTTGACTGTTCATTGATACTGGTATAGCAAAAAATTATAACAACTGTTTATTTCAAACTTGATAAGATTGAAGTACGTTGAAGCTATAGTAAAAAATAAACTGGTTATTTCAAAGCTTGATAGTCGGTCTTGTCACTGAATGCCTTATAGCAAAAATATATAACTGGGTTTTATTACAAACATGATAGTGGCTGTTATTGATTGCCTAATAAGCAAAATATTAACTTGGATATTTTCAAACTTACATAGTATGGTCTGTCGGTTATAGATGCAAATAGCAAAAAATTAATTGGAAATAGCAAACTTGATACTTAGGCCCTGTCATAGATGCCTATAGCAAGCAACAATATAACTGTGTATAATTTTAAAAAAACTTTGATAGTGTGCTCGTCCATTGATGCTATAAAGCAAATAATTAAGTCTGGTTATTCCAAACTTGATAGTGGCTGTCCAATTGAATGCTATAGTGCAAAAATTTTCAATTAAGGTTTATAGCAAAGTTTGATATGAATCTGGCTGTCATTGAAGCTATAGCAAATATAAAATTGTTAAGTTTCAAACTTTGATAGTGGCTTTAGATCATTGATGCTATAGTAACAATATTAACTGGTTAATTTTTCAAACTTGATAGTGGCTGTCCAATGATGCAATAGCAAAAAAATTTAACTGGTTATTACCAAACTTGATAGGTGGGCTGTCGTTGATGCCAAAAGTAAAAAATAAACTGGTTGATTACAAACTTGATAGTGGTAGGCTTTTGTTCAATGAATGGTTATAACCACAATATTTAACTAGTGTTATTTCAAACTTGATAGGTTGGCTGTCATTGAATAGCTATAGATAGCAAAAAATATTATAATTGGTTATTTTCAAACTAGAAATAGTGGGCCTGGTCATTTGATGCTACACGCAAAATATTAATTGGTTATTATGCAAACTTGATAATGTGCTGTCGTTGGATGGCTATAGAGTAAAAAACATAAACTGGTTACTTTCAAACTTGAATAGTGGCTGTCATTGATGCTATAGTAAAAATTAACTTCGTGGTTATTCTTCAAGCTTGATAGTGGTCTGTCATCTGATGCTATAGCAAACAATTAACTGGTTTAATTTCAAAGTTGGAATACTGGGCTGTTCATTTATGCTATAATAAAAATTAACGTGGTTTATTAAATAACAAACTTGATAAGTGGCTGTCTTTGATACTGTTTGCTATAGTAAAAATTAACTGTTTATTTTCAAAACTTAATAGATGGCTTGTCCATTGATGCAATAGTTAAAAGATATTAAAATGGTTCTATTTGCAAACCATGATAGTGTGCATGTCGTTGAAGCTATAGAAACAATATAAACAGGTATATCCTCAAACAAGATAGTTGGCTGTCATTGATACTGCTATCGCAAAAAAATTAACTGAGTTATATTCAAACTTGATAGTGGCTGTCAATGATTCTTATAGCAAAAAATTTAACTGGTTATATTTCAAACTTGATAAGTGGCCTGTACATTGATGCTTATAGTACAATAATAACTGGTTATTTCAAACTTTATAGTGGCCTGGTGGGTTATGCATATACGTAAGAATTAACCGGTTATTTCAAAGCTAGATAGTGGCTGTCCACTGATGACTATAGCAAAAAATTAACTGGTTATTTCAAACTCAGATAGAGGCCTGTTATATGAGCTATTGCAAAATATTACAGAAAATAATAAGTTTTTGGATATTGCAAACTTGATAGTGTGCAGTCATATGATGCTAAATAGCAAAAAATTAACTGTATATATTCAAACTTGAGTAGGTGGCTTGTCATTGAAATGCTATAGTAAACAATTTAACTGGTTTATTTTAAGCATGATAGAGTGGCTTGTCTACTGATTACTAAAGCAAATAATTAACTTGGTTAATGTTTTTCAAACTTGATAGTGGGCTGTTTATTGATTCTTATAGCCAAAATAATAATGGTTAGATAATTGCAAACTTGATAAGTAGCTGACATTGATGCAAATAAGCATAATAATAATTTGTTTATATCACACTTAGATAGTGGCTGTCAATGATGCAATAGTAAACAATTAAAACTGGTTATTTAAAACTTGATAGTGGCTGTCCATATGGAAGCCTATAATAGTAAATAATTAACTGGTTTTATTTCAAACTTGATAGTGGCTGTCCATTTGATGCTATAGTAAAGAATTAACTGTTTAATTTCAAACTTGATAGTAACTGACATTGATTGCTATAGCAAAATATTAATTGGTTAGTTCAAACTATGATAGTGGAGCTTGTCATTGATGCATAAGCATAATAATTAATTGATTATTTTGCAAACTATATATTGTGTCATTGGAAGCTATAGTAAAAATTAACATGTTATTTCAAACTTGATAGTGGCTGTCCCGTTGAATGCTATAAGTAAAAGAATTAACTGTTTTTATATTCAAATCTTTATATTGGTGGCTGTCGTTGGATGCACAATAGTAAAAATTAACTGTTTATTTCAAACTATGATAGTGACTGTCTTTGATACTGCGAATAGCAAAAAATTAACTGGTTATTTTCAAACATTGAATAGTGTCTTGTCATTGAAGCTATAGTATAAATTTAACTGCGTTATTACAAACTTGATAGTGGCTGTACATTGAAGCTATAGCGCAACAATAATAATTAGGATATTTTAAAACTTAATAAGTGACTGTCACTTGAATGCAATAGCAAAAATATTAATTGGTTATATTACAAAAATTGAAATAGTGTCTGTTATTTGATGCTATAGCAAAAATATAAAAAAATGGTTAATTTCAAGACTTGATAGTGTGCTGTCATTTATGCCTATAGTAAAAATTAAACTGGGTTATAGTTTTCAAGCATGAAAGTTGAGCTTGTCCAGTTGATTCTATAGCAACAAATTAAACTGGGTTAATTCAAGCTTGAATAGTGGGCAGTCCCGCTGGATACAATCAGCAAAATATTAACTGGATATTAATCAAAACCTGATAGTGTCTGTTGTATTGATTGCCTATAATAATCAATAATATAAATTCTGTAAGCGCCAACACGACGGCGCATAATGCAGAAACCATTGAATAGTAGGCTCTACCTCATTGATTCTATAGCAAAATATTAACTAGCGGTTATGGGTCAAACTGGGATAGTAGGCTGTCATTGTGATGCTATAGCAAAAAATTAATCTGCGTCCCCCCCCTCCCCCTGTCCCATAACTTGTTCGTTGTATGACGCCACTGCCCACCTCCTCTTAGTGCTCTATCAAACAAAATTTACTGCCCAACGATCTTGCCTTTTCAAATTATGGTTCTTCTAGTGTGTTCTTTTTTTTCTTCCTTATTTTCCGAAACCACCTAGAACCCATAATGAGCGCCTGTATGTGTGTATTCTGTTGTTTTGCATTTCGTAGGACATGACCGATATATGACCAATACGACTTTTCCTTATATGGTCTGAGAACGATATTTCTGCCTAGAGTCTTCTACTTATTTTGGTCGAATAGTGCCCTGTCATTTCCTTTCCAACTGAATATAAATAATTAACTGCGATTATTCCAAACTTGAGTGGTGGCTGTTCTCTGTGTACTGTTTTTGGCAAATCAAATTCTACAATGGTTTTGTTACATTCAATACTTTCTATGGCTGGGTAGCCTTAGTTAACACAGAGATGGACTAGGGGGTGAGGGGGAGGTAACCGACGAAGCATTGGTAATTATAATTCAAACATGATCGTGGCTGGTCATGCATGATGCTATAGCATAATCTATTGAAGGCGGCTATTTGCCAAAGCAATTCTAGTGATAGATTTCTCTTGTTGCTGTCACCAGCCTGATGCTAAAGCAAAAAAATTAACTGTTTATTTCAGAACATTGATAAGTACTGCTGTCCATTGATGCAATAGCACAATATTAATAGTTTTATCTTCAAACTTGATAGTCCCCTGTCCATTGAAGCTATAAGTCAAAGGTAACTCGTTTAGGATTTCAAAAAGTTCATATGTGGGCTGTCAGTTTTTGCTAGATAGTAAAAAATAACTGTTTATTTCAAGCTTTATAGTGGCTGTCACTGAAACATAGCAAAAAAATTAACCGAAGAGATTGTACACAAATTATCCATTGCTTCTTGGGAGTGCTGACTTAATGGTGTATGTCAACTATAACGCAAAATGCTACAAATTCATCTGATAAATTGCAAACTTTGGTCCCCCAGGAATTTTCCATTGTGTGCATTTATACCCATAGAACAATAGTCAAATTGGGGTATAAGTTTGAAATTGCTAAACCCAATGAATAGCTATTGCTGACAAAGTGAGTGGTCTAAAGAAACAGCCTTGTTTCACCCCCTGTTGGTCTAAATGTAAACCATGATAGTGGCATTCCTTTATTTGATTCTAATATAACATAATTGCATTGTCATATTAGCGCCTTTGATTATATTGGCTGACATATTGATGTAAAGTTGGAAAATTAACATAGATGTATAGTATCTTCGCACAACTATGAAAGGGCGGTGTAGACTATCAAGTGTCATTGTTTTGAAAATGCGACGAATGTAGATAATAAGTGGTGCGATCTTGCCTATCCACTGATTCTTCAATAATTTTTCTTAGTGTGACTAATCTGATCCATACATGATCGCTTTCGGCCTAAAACCCTCATTGGTTCTTCTGTTATCATTTTCGTCAAACATGCAAGATAAGTGCTGTCCATTGAAGGCATCATAGTAAAAAATTAACTGTTAATACAGGATACATTGATAATAGAGATATACTGAACATTTGATGCCTATAGTAAAATATATAATTGGTGTTAATATGCAAACTAGATAGAGTGCGTGTGGTACATTGAAGCTATATCAAGTAAGCAATTAACTGTTAATATTAATAAACTTGATAGAGGCTGTCATTTGAAATCGTATTACGTAATAATATAAAATTGAGATAAGTTATTTCAAACACTTGATAGTGAGCTGGTCATGATACATGCTATTCTAGCAGAAAAAAGATAAACTTTGGTTAACTTCAAACTTAGAAATTTATGCCTGTCGATTGATCGTCTATATTAAAAATTATAATTGGTTTGTTTAACAAAATTGATAAGAGGCATGTCATTGATGAGATTTCTAAATTGGAAAATTAACTGTTTTATTTCAAAACATTGAAAGATGGCCAGTCATATGATTGCATATATAAAACATTACACTGGAAAATTTCAAGAACCTTGAATATTTGGCTTTTCGTCAATGATGCTATAGTCAAAATATTAACTGAGTGTGATTTTTACAAACTTGATATATTTGTCTGTAGCCTTTAGATACAAATAGGTAGAACAAATTAACTGTGAAATAACAAAAACATTAATAGTTTGCTGTGTCATTTATAGCAAAAAGTAAAATAGATATACTGGTTATAATTTCAAACTTGAATAGTGGCTGGCTTTCGATTGATGCTTATAGTAAAAAATTAATTTGGTTATTTCAATTTCAAACATTATAGTTGGCTGTTCAATTGATGCTTACCTTAAGCAAGAAAATTAACTGGTTTAATTTACAAATCTTATGATTTAGTGGAGCATGTATCCGTTGATCAAGCTTATAGGGTAAAAATTTAACTTGTTATAATTCAAACAATGATAGTTGGCTGGGTCGATTATGTTGGCTGATAAGCAAAATAATAATTGGTTAATTGAGAGGAGAAACTAGTGCAGAATTGTGGAGTGTCGTTTGATGGTGGCTATGCAAAAAAAAGTAACACGTTGGCTTATATCAAACTTGATGGCTTGGAGGCTGTGGCCTGGGTGGCAGTTGATAGCTGACAATAGCAAAAAAATAAAATTTGGCCTTATAATTGCGAACTTGATAGTGGCTGTCGTTGATGCATATCTAGTAAACGCTTAACTTTAACATATATCTTCAAGCTAATTTATAGTCGCTGTCTTAGTATACAGAAGCAAGTTAAAATTAACAACTGGTTATTTCAAAAAAAACGTTGAAAGTAGTGTTTCAATTATTTCGAATCTGTCAAGGAAACTATACCAAAAAATAAACTGGTTATTTCAACCAAACTTGATAGTGGCTGTATTATTGATGCTATTATAAAATAAAAATATTAAATATTAATTGGATCAAACTTGAATAGTGGCTGTCGTTTGAAATCTCATATCTCAAAAAATAATAACTGGTTTTATTCAAAATTTTCAAATTCAATATGGCTGTCATTGGTATGCTATAAACTTGAAAATAATAATTGGTTATTTCCAAACTGGATAGTGGTAGGCTGTCATTGATGCTTATAAGCAAAATAATTAAACTAGTATATATTTCAAACATTTTAAACGTGGGCTGTACAAATGTTGACAATAAGTTTATACGAGTGAAAAAGCTTGATTATTCGGCAGGCTCGACACTTATTTGGCAACCAATATAAACCTGAGTGTAAATTAAAACAAAGTATTTTTGTCACATTTGAATGCTTATAAGATAAAAAAAATAAACTGGTTATTTCAAACTTTTCAAAAAAAACCTAGATAGGCTGTCAATTTGATGCTATATAGCAAAAAATTAACCTGGGGTTATATCCATTAATTTTTTATTTTCAAACAAAAAACTTG
The DNA here is from genome assembly GCA_024509875.1 of Oreohelix idahoensis. Classification (NCBI taxonomy): domain Eukaryota; kingdom Metazoa; phylum Mollusca; class Gastropoda; order Stylommatophora; family Oreohelicidae; genus Oreohelix; species Oreohelix idahoensis. The sequence continues at coordinate 26,007 of JAMPIV010001429.1, forward strand.
ATAGTGGCAGTTGTTATTGATGCTTGATCATAACACAAAAGTATTGTAATTGGATATTGTCAAACTATGATACGTTGGCTGTCTTAGTATCGATGCTCCATAGCAAAATCAATTACCCCATTGGAACTATATACAAACTTGATATGGCTGTCATTGATGCTATAGTCAAACAATATTAACGTGGTTATTTCAAACTTGATTATATGGCATATGGCTGTCATTGAAACTCTAGTAAATGAAAATAACTGGTTATATCAAACTATGAGTTTGATAGTGGCTATGTCATTGATGCAAATAAGCAAAAAAATTAACTGGTTAAAAAAACAATTAAATATGCAACATTGATTATGCTAAAGCAATATATTAATTGGTTATTTTCAAACTAGTGTGCATAGTGAATACTGTAATGCTGTCATTGATGCTATAGTCTAAAATAAAATTTAACTGGGTTATATTTCAAACTTGATAGTGTCTGCTGTCATTGTGATGCTATAAAGCAAAAATTAACTGTTGTTAATTTCAAACTTTGATAGTGGCCTGTCATTGATGCTATAGTAAAAATTAACTGGTTATTTCAAACTTGATAGTGGCTGTCCTTTGATAGCATATAGTAAAATATTAATTGGATATTTCCATAACTTGATAGTGTGCTGTCATTGATGCTATAGAAAAATAATAACTGGTTATTTCAAGCTTGATAGTGGGCTGTCATTGATTTGCTATAATGACAGATTAAAAAATTTCAAACATGGTTAATTTCAAACTTTGATATGCTGTAAGCGAAAAAAAATTAAACTTGCTGTTATTTACAAACTTGATTAGTGGCTGTCATTGATGCTTATAATTAAAGATATTAACTGGTTATATCACACATGTGATAGTGGCTGTCATTGATGCTAATAGCAAAAATATTAATTGGATATTACAAACTTGATAGTGGCTGTCATTGATGCTATATAAAAAATTAACTGGTTATTTTTCAAACTTGATTAGTGGCTAGACACTGTCATACTGATGCAAAATAGCAAAAAATTAACTGGTTATTTTCAAACTTGATAAGCTGGCTTGTCATTGAAGCTGCTAAATTAAAAATTTAACTGGTTATTTTCAACCTTGATAGGTGGCTGGTCATTGAATGCTATAGTAAAAAATTAACTGGTTATTTATCAAACTTGTATAGTGGCTGTCATTGATGCTAATTAGTAAAAAATTAACTGGTTATTCAAACTTGATAGTGGCTGTCATTGAATGCTATAGTAAGCAAAAAATTAACATATGGATATTTCAAACTTGATAGTGGCTGTCCATTGATGCTAATAGCAAAATATTAATTGGTTTATGGTCATAACATTGATAGTGGGCTTGGGTCATGTTGATGCTAATGATAAATTAACAAAATTAACTGTATATTTTCAAACTTGATAGTGGCTGTCATTGATGCTATAGCAAAATATTAATTGATTAGTTTCACAAACTTGAATAGTGGCTTGTCATTGGATAGCTATAGCAGTAAAAATTAACTGGTTTATTTCAAACTTGATAGTGGCTGTCGTTGATGCTATAGTAAAAATTAACTGGTTATTTCAAACTTGATAGTGGCTGTCATGATAGCTAACTATAGCCAAAAATTATCTGATTATTTCAAACTTGATAGTTGCTGTCATTGTATACTATAGTAAAAATTAACTTGGTTAATTTCAAATTTTGATAGTAAAAAATTAACTGGTTATTTCATAACTTGATGTGACTGTCATTGATGCTATAGTCAAAAAATTAACTTGGTTATTTCAAAACTATGATAGTGGCTGTCTTTTAAGCTAATAGCAAAAAATTTAACTGGTTATTTCAAACTTGATAGTGGCATGGTCATTGATGCTATAGCAAAATATTTAATTTGGTTTATTTTGCAAACATTGATAGTGGCTGGTCATTGATGCTAAATAGTAAAAAATTACACTGGTTTATAATTCAAACTTGATAGTGGCTGTCGAGTTGATGCTATAGTAAAAAGTAAACTGGTTATTTCAAACTTGATAGTGCTGTCATTGATGCTATAGTAAAAAATTAACTGGTATATTTCAAACTAGGATAGTTGGCTGTCCCATTGATGCTATAGCTAAAAATTAACTGGATTATTTCACAACTTGATAGTGGGACTGTCCATTGATGCTATAGTAGCAAAAAATTAACTGGTTATTTTCAAACTGTAAAATAGTTGGCTGTCATTGATGCTATAGTAAAAATTAACTGGTTATTTCAAACTTGATAGTGGCTGTCATGATGCTATAGTAAAAAATTAAAACTGGTTTATTTCAAACTTGATAGTGGCATGTCATTGATGTCTATAGCAAAAAATAAACTGTGTTAATTTCAAAGCTTGATAGTGGCTGTCCAAATGATAGCTATATTGGCAAAAAATTAACTGGTGTTATTTGTTTCAAACTTGATAGTGTGGCTGTCATTGATGTCTAAAGGGAAAAAATTAATCTGGTTATTTCAAACTGATAGTGGGCCTGTCCCATTGATGCTATAGCAAAATATATTAACTGGTTATTTCAAACTTGATAGTGGCTGTCATTGATGCTATAGTGAAAAATTAATAACCGTGTTATTTCAAACCTTGATAGTGGCTGTCATTGATGATAGCTATAGCAAAACATTAATAACATGGATTATTTCAAACTTGATAGTGGCTGTCCATTGATGACTATAGCAAAAAATTAATTGGTTATTTCTAAACTTGATAGTAAGCTGTCATTGATGGCAATAGTAAAAAATATTAATTTGGTTAGTTTCAAACTTGATAATGGCTGTGTCATTGATAGCTATAGTAAAAATTAACTGTTATATTTTTCAAACTTGATAGTGGCTGTCATTGATGCAGTATAGCTAAAATTAACTGGTTATTTCAAACTTGATATTGGCTGTCATATGATGCTATAGTCAAAAATTAAACTGGTTATTTTCAAACTTGATAGGTGGCTGTCATAGCCATTGATGCTAAGCAAAATAATTAATTTGGTATTTTCAACACTTGATAGTGGGCTGTTGCATTGATGCTATAGTAAAAAATTAACTGGTTATTTCAAACTTGATAGTGGCTGTCATTGATGCTATAGGTTAAAATATTAATAGAGTTTATTTCAAACTATGATAGTGGCTGTCATTGATGCTACTAGTCAAAAAATTAACCTGGTTATTCAAACTTGATAGTGGCTGACTTTGGATGCTATAGCAAAAAATTAACTGGTTATTTCAAACTTGATAGTGGCTGTCATTGATGCTATAGTAACAAATTAACTGGTTATTTTTTCCAAACTTGATAGTGGCTGATCATTGATGCTATAGTAAAACATTAACTGGTTATTTCAAAACTATGGATATGGGCTGTCGGTTGATTACATTGCAAAAAATTAACTCGGTTATTTCAGAAACCGGATAAGTGGCCTGTCATTGTATCGGGCTAAATAGAGCAAAAATTAATTGGCATATATTGCAAACTTGAATAGTGGCTGTGCCATTGAGTTGGTCTATATGCAAAATATTAACTATGGTTATTTCAAACTTATAGAAGGCTGTCATTGATGCTATAGCAAAAAAATTAACTGGTTATTTCAAACTTGATAGTGCTGTCATTGATGCTATAGCAAAAAATTAACTGTTATTTCAAAACATTGAATAGTGGGCTGTCATTGATGCTATAGTAAAAATATTAACTGGTTAATTTCAAACTTGATATGATGGTCTGTCCGTTGATGCTATAGCAAAAAATTAACTGTTAGTTCAAACTTGATAGTGTGCTGTCACTGATGCTATAGTAAAAATTTAACTGGATTATTTTTCAAACTTGATAGGAGCTGTCTTTGATACTGGTAAGCAAAAAAATTAAACTGGTTATTCTCAAACTTGAATAGATTGCTGGTCTGTTGATTTAATACTATAATTAAAAATATTAATTTGGATATGTTGCTAGAACTTGATAGTGTGCTGTCATTGATGCTATAGCAAAATTAATTTGTTATTTCAAACTTGATAGTGGCTGTCATTGATGCTATAGCGAAAAAATTAACTGGTTATTTGCAAACTTGATAGTGCTGTCATTGATGCTATAGCAAAAAATTAACTGTTATTTCAAACTTTTTTTTTTTTTTTTGATAATAGTGGCTGTCATTGATGCTATAGCAAAATATTAATTGGTTTAGTTCAAACTTGATAGTGGCTGTCATTGATGCTATAGTAAAAAATTTAACTGGTTATTTCAAACTTGATAGTGTACTGTCACTGATGATACTATAGTAAAAAATTAACTGGTTATTTCAAACTTTTGATAGTGGCTGTCTTTGATAGCCTATTAACCTGGTAAAAACTTGGATTAACTGTTCTATGGTTATTATTTCAAACTTGATAGTGGCTGTCCGTTGATGCAATAGCAAAATATTAACTGGTTATTTCAAACTTGGATAGTGGCTGTCATTGATGCTATAGCAAAAATAATTAAACCTGGTTATTAATTCAAACTTGATAGTGGCTGTCATTGATGCTATAGCACAAAAAAAATTAACTGGTTAATTCAAACTTGATAGTGGCTGTCATTGATGCTATAGCAAAAAATTAATTGGTTATTTCAAACTTGATAGTGGCTGTCATTGATGCTATAGCAAAATATTAATTGGTTATTTCAAACTTGATAGTGGCTGTCGTTGATGATATAGTAAAAATTAACTGGTTATTTCAAACTTGATAGTGGCTGTGTCATTTTGATGCTATATAGCAAACATATTAAATTGGTTATATTCAAACTTGAAAGTGGCTGTCATTGATGCTATAGTAAAAAATTTAACTGGGTTATATGTCATTGATGCTTCAAACTTGATGAGTGGCTGTCATTGATAATAAAGCAAAAAATTAACTGGTTATTTTCAAACTTGATAGTGGCTGTCATTGATGCTATTAGTTAAAAATTTAATTGGTTATTTCAAACTTGAATAGTGGCTGTCGTTGATACTATAAGTAAAAATTAACTGGTTATTTCAAACTTGATAGTGGCTGTCATTGATGCTATAGTAAAAATTAACTGGTTATTTCAAACTTGATAGTGGCGCTGTCATTGATGCTATAGCAAAAAATTAACTTGGTTATATTCAAACTTGATAGTGGCTGTCATTGATGCTATATCAAAAAATTAACTGTTTATTTCAAACTTGATAGTGGCTGTCATTGATGCTATATAGTAAAAATTAATTTGGTTATTTCAAACTTGATAGTGGCTGTCGTTGATGCTAATAGTAAAAAAATTAACTGTTATATTTCAAAACTTGATAGTGGCTGTCATTGATGCTATAAGCAAAATATTAATTGGTTATTGCAACTTGATAAGTGGCTGTCATTGATGCTATAGTAAAAAATTTAACTGGTTATTTCAAACTTGATAGTGGCTGTCTTTTGATAGCTATAGTAAAAAAAATTAACTGGTTATTTCAAACTTGATTAGTGGGCTGTCATTGATGCTATAGTAAATAATTAACTGGATATAACAAACTTGGATAGTGGCTGTATCATTGATGCTATAGCAAAAAATTAACTGGTTATTTCAAACTTGATAGTGGCTTGTCATTGATGCTATATGTAAAAATATTAACTGGTTATTTTCAAACTTGATAGTGGCTGTCATTGATGCTATAGTAAAAAAATTAACTGGTTAATTTCAAACTGATAGTGGCTTGTCATTGAATGCTATAGTAAAAATTAACTGGTTATTTCAAACTTGATATTTGGCTGTCGTTTGATGCTATAGTAAAAATTAACTGGTTATTTCAAACTTGATAGTGGCCTGTCATTGATGCTATATGTGTAAAAATTAACTGGTTTAGTTTCAAAACTTGAATAGTGGCTGTCACTTGATGCAAAAATAGTAAAAATTAAACTGGTTATTTCAAACTTGAGAGTGGCTGTCCATTGATGCTATAGTTGCAAAAAATTAACTGGTTATTTCAAACTTGATAGTGGCTGTCATTGATGCTATAGTTAAAAAAATTAAACTGGTTATTTCAAACTTGATAGTGCTGTTCATTGATGCTATAGCACAGCAAAAATTTGGGTTATTCAAACATTGAATTGTCGTATTGGATATTGAAAATTTTAATTTAATTCAAACTTGATAGTGGCTGTCATTTGATTGCTATAGCAAAAAAAATTATTGTATTATTTCAAACTTGATAGTGGCTGTCATTGATGCTATAGTAAAAAATTAAACTGGTTATTTCAAACTTGATAGTGGCTGTCTATTGATGCTATAGTATAAAAATTAACTGGTTATTTAAAACTTGATAGTGGCTGTCTTTGATGCTATAGAAAAATTAACTGGTTATTTCAAACTAGATAGTGGCTGTCGATTGATCAGCTATAGCAAAATATTAATTGGTTATTTCAACTTGATAGTGGCTGTCATTGATTGCTAATAGCAAAATATTAACTTGGTAATTCAACAAATTTTGATAGTGGCTGTCCATTGATTGCTATAGTAAAAATTAACTGGTTATTTCAAAACTTGATAAGTAGGCTGTCGTTGATGCTATAAAAAAATTAATTTTGGTTATTTCAAACTTGATAGTGGCTGTCATTGATGCTATAAAAGCAAAAAAATTAACTGTTGTTTTTAATATTTACAAACTTGATAGTGGCTGTCATTGATGCTATAGTAACAATTAACATGGTTATTTCAAATCTTTGATAGTGGCTGTCATTGATGCTATAGCAAAAATTAAATACTAGGTTATTTCAAACTTGATATTGGCTGTCGTTGATGCTATAGTTAAAAATTAATCTGGTATATTTCAAACTTGATAGTGGCTGTCATTGATGCTATAGCAAAAAAAATTTGCTAAAACTTGTTATTGGCAAACTTTATAGTTTGGGCTTTCGGTTGATGCTATAGTCAAAAAAATTAAACTGGTTATTTCCAAACTTGATAGTGGCATTGTCATTGATCACAATAGAGAAAAAAATTAACTGGTTATTTCAAACTTGATAGATTTGGCTGTCGTTGATGCTATAGTAAAAAATTAAATGGTTTTTGGCAAACTTGATTGTGGCTGTCATTGATATGCTATAGTCAAAAATATTTAACCATTTGGTTCTTTCAAACTTGATAGTGGCTGTCATTGATGCTTATAGACAAAAATATTAAATTGGTTTATTCAAAACTGATAGTGGCCTGTCATTGATGCTATAGCAAAAAATTAACTGTGGTTATTTTTTCAAACTTGTATAGTGGCTGTCATTGATGCTATTAGTAAAAATTAACTGGTTTATTTTCAAACCCTTGATAGTGGAGGCTGTCATTGATGCTATTTAGCCAAAAATAATATATAATTGGTTATTTTTACCAAACCCTTTGATAAGTGGGGCTGGAGTCATTGAATGGGCTATAGGCAAAAATTTCAAACTGGTTATTTTCAAACTTTGATAGTGGCTGTCATTTGATCCTCTATAGCAAAAAACATTAATTTGGTTATTCAAACTTGATATTGGCTGTCATTTATGATACTGTAGCAAAAACATTTAACTGGGGTTATTTCAAACTTGATAGTGGGCTTGTCATTGATGCTAAATAGTAAAAATTAACTGGTTATTTCAAGCTTGATAGTGGCTGTCACTGATTACAATAGCAAAAAAATTAACCATTGGGTTATTTTCAAACTTGATAGTGGGCTGTTATATTGATGCTATATAAAAATTAATTGAGTTAATTTCAAACTTGATAGTGGCTGTTGTTTTGATGCTTTAGGCAAAAAATTAATTGGGATATTTCTAAACTTAATAGTGGCTTACATTGATACTAATATGTCAAAAAATTAATGGTTATTTCAAACTCTTTGATAGTGGCTGTCATTGATGCTATAGGCAAAAATTAACTTGGTTTTTATTTCAAACTTGAAACTGGCTGTCATTGATGCTATATCAAAAAATTTAATTGGTTAATTTCAAACTTGATAGCAAAAAATTTGGCTGTCATTGATGCTATAGCAAAATATTAATTGGTATTTCAAAACTTGATATTGGGCTGTCATTGATGCTATAGTAAAAATTAACTGGTTATTTCCAAAAAAACTTGATAGTGGCTGTCATTGATGCTATAGTAAAATTAAACTGGTTATTTCAAACTTGATAGTGGCTGTCACTGATGCTATAATAAAAAAATTAACTGGTTATTTCAAAAACTTGATAGGTGGCTGTCATTGATGCTATAGCAAAAAAAAAACAAAATGGATATTTGCAAACTTAATAGTGGCATTTCATTGATGCTATAGTCAAAAATTGCAAACTTGATAGTGGCTCAGTCCTATTAACCCTGGGTTATTTCAAACTTTATAGTGGCTGTCATTTATGCTATAGTAAAAATTCAACTGTATGGTTATTTCAAACTTGAAAGTGGCTGTCATTGGAAACATGCTATAGCCATAAAAATTAAAACTGGTTATTTCAAACTTGATATTGGCTGTGCAATTGATACATATAGCAAAAATTTGGTTATTTCAAACTTGATAGTGGCTTGTCATTGATGGCTATAGTAAAAAATTAACCCTTGGTTATTTAAAACTTGTTAGTGGCTGTGTATATTGATGCTATTAGTTCAAAAAATTAAACGTTTATTTTTATTTCAAACTTGATTAGTGGCTGAGTCATTGATGCTATAGATAAAAATTGGCTGGTCAAATTTATTTCAAACTTGATAGTGGCTGTCATTGTAGTGAACTCTAATATCAAAAAATTAACTGGTTATTTCAAAAAACTTGAAATAGTGGCTGTTTTCATTGATCGTGCTATAAAAAAATGGTTATTTAAACTTGATAGTGGGTGTATTTTGGCTATATTATTTTAAAAAATTAAACTGGTTATTTCAAACTTGTAATAGTGGCTGTCGTTGATTGCTATAGTAAAAATATTAACTGGTTTATTTCAAACTTGATAGTGGCTGTCATTGATATGCTATAATCATAAAAATTAATTTGGATATTATTTTCAAACTTGATAGTGGCTGTCATTGATGATTATAAGCAAAAAATTAATCTGGTTATTTCAAACTTGATAGTGGCTGTTACTTTGATACTATAGCTGTACCAAAATATTAAATTGGTTAATTCAAAACTTGATAGTGGCTGTCAATTGATGCTATAGAAAAAATTTAATTGGTTATTTCAAACTTGATAGTGGCTGTCATTGATGCTATAGCAAAAAATTAACTGGTTATTTCAAACTTGATAGTGGCTGTCTATTGATGCAATAAAAAAAAATTAAACTGGTTATTTCAAACTTGATAGTGGCTGTCAGTTTTGATGCTATAGCAAAAAATTAACTGGTTATTTCAAACTTGATAGTGGCTGTCATTGGATGCTATAGCCTGCAAAAAATTTTGGTTATTTCAAACTTGATAGTGGCTGTAAAAAATTTGATGCTAATAAAAAAATTAATTGGAAATTATCAAAACTTGATAGTGGCTGTAAATTGATTGCAAATCAAGCAAAAAATTAACTGGTTATTTCAAAACTTGATAGTGGCTGTCATTGATGCTATAGCAAAAAAAAAATTAAGCTTGGTTATATTCAAACTTGATAGTGGCTATGTCATTGAATGCTATAGCCAAAAAATTAAAACTGGTTTATTTCAAAACTTGATAGTGGCTGTATTGATACTATAGCAAAATATTAATTGGTTATTTCAAACTTGATAGTGGCTGTTATTGATGCTATAGTAAAAATATTAATTGGTTATTTGCAAAACTTGATAGTGGCTGCTAAAAAAAATTTGATGCTATAGCAAAATATTAATTGGTTATTTCAAACTTGATAGTGGCTGTCATTGATGCTATAGCAAAAAATTAACTGGTTATTTCAAACTTGATAGTGGCTGTCATTGATGCTATAGCAAAAAATTAACTGGTTATTTCAAACTTGGGCTGTCATTGATACTATAGGAAAAAATTAACTGGTTATTTCAAACTTGATAGTAGCTGTCATTGATGCTATAGCAAAATATTAATTGGTTAGTTCAAACTTGATAGTGGCTGTCATTGATGCTATAGTGAAAATTAACTGGTTATTTCAAACTTGATAGTGGCTGTCATTGATGCTATAGTAAAAATTAACTGGTTATTTCAAACTTGATAGTGGCTGTCATTGATGCTATAGCAAAAAATTAACTGGTTATTTCAAACTTGATAGTGGCTGTCATTGATGCTATAGCAAAAAATTAACTGGTTATTTCAAACTTGATAGTGGCTGTCATTGATGCTATAGCAAAATATTAATTGGTTATTTCAAACTTGATAGTGGCTGTCATTGATGCTATAGTAAACATTAACTGGTTATTTCAAACTTGATAGTGGCTGTCATTGATGCTATAGTAAAAATTAACTGGTTATTTCAAGTTTGATAGTGGCTGTCACTGATACTATAGCAAAAAATTAACTGGTTATTTCAAACTTGATAGTGGCTGTCTTTGATACTGTTGCAAAAAATTAACTGGTTATTTTAAACTTGATAGTGGCTGTCATTGATGCTATAGCAAAATATTAATTGGTTATTTCAAACTTGATAGTGGCTGTCATTGATGCTATAGTAAAAATTAACTGGTTATTTCAAACTTGATAGTGGCTGTCATTGATGCTATAGTAAAAATTAACTGGTTATTTCAAACTTGATAGTGGCTGTCTTTGATACTGTAGCAAAAAATTAACTGGTTATTTCAAACTTGATAGTGGCTGTTATTGATGCTATAGCAAAATATTAATTGGATATTGCAAACTTGATAGTGGCTGTTATTGATGCTATAGCAAAATATTAATTGGATATTGCAAACTTGATAGTGGCTGTCATTGATGCTATAGTAACAATTAACTGGTTATTTTAAACTTGATAGTGGCTGTCATTGATGCTATAGTAATAATTAACTGGTTATTTCAAACTTGATAGTGGCTGTCATTGATGCTATAGCAAAAAATTAACTGGTTATTTCAAACTTGATAGTAGCTGTCATTGATGCTATAGCAAAATATTAATTGGTTATTGCAAACTTGATAGTGGCTGTCGTTGATGCTATAGCAAAAATTAACTGGTTATTTCAAACTTGATAGTGGCTGTCTTTGATACTGTAGCAAAAAATTAACTGGTTATTTCAAACTTGATAGTGGCTGTCGTTGATGCTATAGTAAAAATTAACTGGTTATTTCAAACTTGATAGTGGCTGTCATTGATGCTATAGCAAAAAATTAACTGGTTATTTCAAACTTGATAGTGGCTGTCATTGATGCTATAGCAAAAAATTAACTGGTTATTTCAAACTTGATAGTGGCTGTCATTGATGCTATAGCAAAATATTAATTGGTTATTTCAAACTTGATAGTGGCTGTCATTGATGCTATAGCAAAAAATTAACTGGTTATTTCAAACTTGATAGTGGCTGTCATTGATGCTATAGTAAAAATTAACTGGTTTTTTTCAAGCTTGATAGTGGCTGTCACTGATACTATAGCAAAAAATTAACTGGTTATTTCAAACTTGATAGTGGCTGTCATTGATGCTATAGCAAAAAATTAACTGGTTATTTCAAACTTGATAGTGGCTGTCATTGATGCTATAGCAAAATATTAATTGGTTATTTCAAACTTGATAGTGGCTGTCGTTGATGATATAGTAATAATTAACTGGTTATTTCAAACTTGATAGTGGCTGTCATTGATGCTATAGTAAAAATTAACTGGTTATTTCAAACTTGATAGTGGCTGTCATTGATACTCATTGATCAAAACTATAGTGGCTGTCTTTGAGCTATAAAAATTTATTAATTGGTTATTTCAAACTTGATAGTGGCTGTCATTTGATGCTGATGCAAAAAATTAACTGGTTATTTCAAACTTAATAGTGGCTGTCATTGATGCTATAGTAAAAATTAACTGGTTATTTCAAACTTGATAGTGGCTGTCATTGATGCTATAGCAAAATATTAATTGGTTATTTCAAACTTGATAGTGGCTGTCATTGATGCTATAGTAAAAATTAACTGGTTATTTCAAACTTGATAGTGGCTGTCATTGATGCTATAGTAAAAATTAACTGGTTATTTCAAACTTGATAGTGGCTGTCATTGATGCTATAGCAAAAAATTAACTGGTTATTTCAAACTTGATAGTGGCTGTCATTGATGCTATAGTAAAAATTAACTGGTTATTTCAAACTTGATAGTGGCTGTCATTGATGCTATAGCAAAATATTAATTGGTTATTGCAAACTTGATAGTGGCTGTCATTGATGCTATAGTAAAAATTAACTGGTTATTTCAAACTTGATAGTGGCTGTCATTGATGCTATAGCAAAAAAATTAACTGGTTATTTCAAACTTGATAGTGGCTGTCTTTGATGCTATAGAAAAAATTAACTGCTTATTTCAAACTTGATAGTGGCTGTCATTGATGCTATGGCAGAATAGTAATTGGTTATTTCAGACTTGATAGTGGCTGTCATTGATGCTATAGCAAAAAAATTAATTGGATATTGCAAACTTGATAGTGGCTGTCATTGATGCTATAGTAAAAATTAACTGGTTATTTCAAACTTGATAGTGGCTGTCATTGATGCTATAGCAAAAAATTAACTGGTTATTTCAAACTTGATAGTGGCTGTCATTGATGCTATAGCAAAAAATTAACTGGTTATTTCAAACTTGATAGTGGCTGTCATTGATGCTATAGCAAAATATTAATTGGTTATTTCAAACTTGATAGTGGCTGTCATTGATGCTATAGTAAAAATTAACTGGTTATTTCAAACTTGATAGTGGCTGTCATTGATGCTATAGTAAAAATTAACTGGTTATTTCAAACTTGATAGTGGCTGTCACTGATACTATAGCAAAAAATTAACTGGTTATTTCAAACTTGATAGTGGCTGTTATTGATGCTATAGCAAAATATTAATTGGTTATTTCAAACTTGATAGTGGCTGTCATTGATGCTATAGCAAAAATATTAACTGGTTATTTCAAACTTGATAGTGACTGTCTTTGATACTGTAGCAAAAAATTAACTGGTTATTTCAAACTTGATAGTGGCTGTCGTTGATGCTATAGTAAAAATTAACTGGTTATTTCAAACTTGATAGTGGCTGTCATTGATGCTATAGCAAAATATTAATTGGTTATTTCAAACTTGATAGTGGCTGTCATTGATGCTATAGCAAAAAATTAACTGGTTATTTCAAACTTGATAGTGGCTGTCGTTGATGCTATAGTAAAAATTAACTGGTTATTTCAAACTTGATAGTGGCTGTCATTGATGCTATAGCAAAATATTAATTGGTTATTTCAAACTTGATAGTGGCTGTCATTGATGCTATAGCAAAAAATTAACTGGTTATTTCAAACTTGATAGTGGCTGTCATTGATGCTATAGCAAAATATTAATTGGTTATTGCAAACTTGATAGTGGCTGTCATTGATGCTATAGTAAACATTAACTGGTTATTTCAAACTTGATAGTGGCTGTCATTGATGCTATAGCAAAATATTAATTGGTTATTTCAAACTTGATAGTGGCTGTCATTGATGCTATAGCAAAAAATTAACTGGTTATTTCAAACTTGATAGTGGCTGTCGTTGATGCTATAGTAAAAATTAACTGGTTATTTCAAACTTGATAGTGGCTGTCATTGATGGTATAGCAAAATATTAATTGGTTATTTCAAACTTGATAGTGGCTGTCATTGATGCTATAGCAAAAAATTAACTGGTTATTTCAAACTTGATAGTGGCTGTCATTGATGCTATAGCAAAATATTAATTGGTTATTGCAAACTTGATAGTGGCTGTCATTGATGCTATAGTAAACATTAACTGGTTATTTCAAACTTGATAGTGGCTGTCATTGATGCTATAGTAAAAATTAACTGGTTATTTCAAGCTTGATAGTGGCTGTCACTGATACTATAGCAAAAAATTAACTGGTTATTTCAAACTTGATAGTGGCTGTCTTTGATGCTATAGTAAAAATTAACTGGTTATTTCAAACTTGATAGTGGCTGTCTTTGATACTGTTGCAAAAAATTAACTGGTTATTTCAAACTTAATAGTGGCTGTCATTGATACTATAGTAAAAATTAACTGGTTATTTCAAACATGATAGTGGCTGTCATTGATGCTATAGCAAAATATTAATTGGTTATTTCAAACTTGATAGTGGCTGTCATTGATGCTATAGCAAAAAATTAACTGGTTATTTCAAACTTGATAGTGGCTGTCATTGATGCTATAGCAAAATATTAATTGGTTATTTCAAACTTGATAGTGGCTGTCATTGATGCTATAGTAAAAATTAACTGGTTATTTCAAACTTGATGGTGGCTGTCATTGATGCTATAGTAAAAATTAACCGGTTATTTCAAGCTTGATAGTGGCTGTCACTGATACTATAGCAAAAAATTAACTGGTTATTTCAAACTTGATAGTGGCTGTTATTGATGCTATAGCAAAATATTAATTGGATATTGCAAACTTGATAGTGGCTGTTATTGATGCTATAGCAAAATATTAATTGGATATTGCAAACTTGATAGTGGCTGTCATTGATGCTATAGTAACAATTAACTGGTTATTTTAAACTTGATAGTGGCTGTCATTGATGCTATAGTAATAATTAACTGGTTATTTCAAACTTGATAGTGGCTGTCATTGATGCTATAGCCAAAAATTAATGGTTATTTCAAACTTGATAGTAGCTGTCATTGATGCTATAGCAAAATATTAATTGGTTAGTTCAAACTTGATAGTGGCTGTCATTGATGCTATAGTAAAAATTAACTGGTTATTTCAAACTTGATAGTGGCTGTCATTGATGCTATAGTAAAAATTAACTGGTTATTTCAAACTTGATAGTGGCTGTCATTGATGCTATATTAAAAAAATTAACTGGTTATTTCAAACTTGATAGTGGCTGTCATTGATGCTATAGCAAAATATTAATTGGTTATTTCAAACTTGATAGTGGCTGTCATTGATGCTATAGTAAAAATTAACTGGTTATTTCAAACTTGATAGTGGCTGTCATTGATGCTATATCAAAAAATTAACTGGTTATTTCAAACTTGATAGTGGCTGTCATTGATGCTATAGCAAAATATTAATTGGTTATTTCAAACTTGATAGTGGCTGTCATTGATGCTATAGTAAAAATTAACTGGTTATTTCAAACTTGATAGTGGCTGTCATTGATGCTATAGTAAAAATTAACTGGTTATTTCAAACTTGATAGTGGCTGTCATTGATGCTATAGCATCAATGACAGCCACTATCAAGTTTGAAATAACCAATTAATATTTTGCTATAGCATCAATGACAGCCACTATCAAGTTTGAAATAACCAGTTAATTTTTTGCTATAGCATCAATGACAGCCACTATCAAGTTTGAAATAACCAGTTGATATTTTGCCTATAGTATAAATGACAGCCACTATCAAGTTTGAAATAACCAGTTAATTTTTACTATAGCATCAATGACAGCCACTATCAAGTTTGAAATAACCAGTTAATTTTTTGCTATAGCATCAATGACAGCCACTATCAAGTTTGAAATAACCAATTAATATTTTGCTATAGCATCAATAACAGCCACTATCAAGTTTGAAATAACCAGTTAATTTTTTGCTATAGCATCAATGACAGCCACTATTAAGTTTGAAATAACCAGTTAATTTTTACTATAGCATCAATGACAGCCACTATCAAGTTTGAAATAACCAGTTAATTTTTACTATAGCATCAATGACAGCCACTATCAAGTTTGAAATAACCAATTAATATTTTGCTATAGCATCAATGACAGCCACTATCAAGTTTGAAATAACCAGTTAATTTTTTGATATAGCATCAATGACAGCCACTATCAAGTTTGAAATAACCAGTTAATTTTTTGATATAGCATCAATGACAGCCACTATCAAGTTTGAAATAACCAGTTAATTTTTACTATAGCATCAATGACAGCCACTATCAAGTTTGAAATAACCAGTTAATTTTTTGCTATAGCATCAATGACAGCCACTATCAAGTTTGAAATAACCAGTTAATTTTTACTATAGCATCAATGACAGCCACTATCAAGTTTGAAATAACCAGTTAATTTTTTGCTACAGTATCAATGCCAGCCACTATTAAGTTTGAAATAACCAATTAATTTTTTCTATAGCATCAATGAAAGCCACTATCAAGTTTGAAATAACCCGTTAACTTTTTGCTTTAGCATCAATGACAGCCACTATCACGTTTGAAATAACCAATTAATTTTTTGCTATAGCATCAAATGACAGCCACTATCAAGTTTGAAATAACCAGTAATTTTTTTTACTATAGCATCAATGACAGCCACTATTCAAGTTTGAAATAACCAGTTAATTTTTTTATAGCATCAATGACAGCCACTATCAAGTTTGAAATAACCAAGGTTAATTTTTGCTATAGCATCAATGACAGCCACTATCCAAGTTTGAAATAACCAGTTTAATTTTTTACTATAGCATCAATGACAGCCACTATATCAAGTTTGAAATAACCAGTTTAATTTTTGCTATAGCATCAATGACAGCCACTATCAAGTTTGAAATAACCAGTTAATTTTTTTACTATAGCATCAATGACAGCCAACTATCAAGTTTGAAATAAACCAGTTAATTTTTACTATAGCATCAATGACAGCCACTATCAAGTTTGAAAATAACCAATTAATATTTTTTGCTATAGCATCCATCAATTGACAAGTTATGCCACTATCAAGTTTGAAGTTTATAACCAGTTAATATTTTGCTATAGCATCAATGACAGCCACTATCAAGTTTGAAATAACCAGTTTAATTATTTTTGCTATAGCATCAATGACACAGCCACTATATCAAGTTTGAAATAACCAGTTAATTTTTGCTATAGCATCAATGACAGCCACTATCAAGTTTGAAAATAACCAAGTTGAAATTAACTCATTATTTTACTATAGCATCAATGACAGCCACTATCAAGTTTAAAATAACCAGTTAATTGTAATATTTTGCTATAGCATCAATGACAGTCACTATCAAGTTTGAAATAACCAGTTAATTTTTTGATATAGCATCAATGGACAGCCCACACTATCAAGTTTGAAAATTGAAAAAACCAGTTAATTTTTTACTATATAGCAATCAATGACAGCCACTATCAAGTTTGAAATAACCAGTTAATTTTTACTATAGCATCAATGACAGCCACTATCAAGCTTAAAATAACCATTTACTTTTTCCTATAGCATCAACGACAGCAACTATCAAGTTTGAAATAACAAGTTACTGTTTACTATAGTTTTTTTGACAGCCCCACTATCAAGTTTGAAATAACCAGTTAATTTTTTGCAATAGATCAATGACAGCCACTATCAAGTTTTTGAAATAACCAGTTAATTTTTACTATAGCAAATCAATGACAGCCACTATCAAGTTTGAAATAACCAATTAATATTTTGCTATAGCATCAATGAAAGCCACTATCAAGTTTGAAATAACCAGTTAATTTTTTGATATAGCAACAAATGACAGCCACTATCAAGTTTGAAATAACCAGTTAATTTTTTGCTATAGCATCAATGACAGCCAATATCAAGTTTGAAATAAACCAGTTAATTTTTACTATTAGCATCAATGACCAACACTATCAAGTTTGAAATATTCCCCCCAGTTAATTTTTTACTATAGCATCAATGACAGCCACTATCAAGTTTGAAATAAACCAATTAATATTTTTGCTATAGCAATCAATGACAGCCACTATCAAGTTTGAAATAACCAGTTAATTTTTTGCTATAGCATCAATGACAGCCACTATCAAGTTTGAAATAACCAGTTAATGTTTACTATAGCATCAATGACAGCCACTATCAAGTTTGAAATAACCAGTTAATTTTACTATAGCATCAATGACAGCCACTATCAAGTTTGAAATAACCAATTAAATATTTTGCTATAGCATCAATGACAGCCACTATCAAGTTTGAAATAACCAATTAATTATTTTGCTATTGCATCAATAACAGCCACTATAGCAAGTTTGAATTAACCACTTTTTAACCATTTTTTGCTTATAGCATCAATGACAGCCACTATCAAGTGTGAAATAACCGGTTAATTTTTACTATAGCATCAATGGACAGCCAAACTATCAAGTTTGAAATAACAGTTAATTTTTTGCTTTTTCAATGACACCACTATCAAGTTTACCTAATTAATTTTTAGCTATATGCATCAATGACAGCCCACTATCAAGTTTGAAATAACCAGTTAATTTGTTGCTACAGTATCAAAGACAGCCACTATCAAGTTTGAAATAACCAGTTAATTTTTACTATAGCATCAAAGACAGCCACTATCAAGTTTGAAATAACCATTTAATTTTTACTAATATAGCATCAAATGACAGCCACTATCAAGTTTGAAATAACCAGTTAATTTTTTTGCTATAGCATCAATGACAGCCATATAACACTGAAATCAATTTTTTACTATAGCATCATGACAGGCCAATATCAATTTTGAAAATAACCAGTTTAAATGTTTACTATAGCATCAATGACAGCCACTATCAAGTTTGCAATAACCAATTAATATTTTGCTATAGCATCAATGACAGCCACTATCAAAATTTAAATAACCGGTTAATTTTTACTATAGCATCAATGACAGCCACTATCAAGTTTGAAATAACCAGTTAATTTTTTGATTAGCATCACAATGACAGCCACTATACAGTTTGAAATAATAACCAGTTAATTTTTAATATAGCATCAACGACAGCCACTATCAAGTTTGAAATAACCAGTTAATTTTTTTGCTATAGTGATTCAAATGACAGTCACTATCAAGTTTGAAAATAACGCCAATTAATTTTTTGCTATAGCATCAATGTACAGCCACTATCAAGTTTGAAAATAACCATTTAATTTTTACTATAGCATCAATGACAGCCACTATCAAGTTTGAAATAACCAGTTAATTTTTTGCATCACTGATAGACCACATAATCAAAGAAGTCCACTATAGTTTGAAATAACCAGTTAATTTTTACTATCCCCCATTCCTGCTTAATCTGACACGCCCAAAATACTCAAGTTTGATATAACCCACGTGCCGTTAATTGCCCGCCCTTACTATAGCTATCTATGAAAGCCACTATGCAAGTTTGTGAATAACCAGTTAACTGCGGTATTTTCACTTGTGATCAGGGTCAGAATGTCTATGGGGGGGTGGGTTTGACCCGTAACCAATGAATATTTTGACTTATTAGCTTCAATGACAGCCAGCTACTATCAAGTTTGAAATAAACCAAGTTAATTTTTTGCCTATTAGCTTCAATGACAGCCACTATTTCAAGTTTGAAATAACCAGTTTAATTTTTACTAATAGCATCACTGACAGCCACTATCAAATGTTTAAACTAAACCAAGTTTAATTAGTTACTATAGCATACCAATGGACAGGCCACTATCAAAGTTTGCAATATTCCATGAATATTTTGCCTATAGAATCAACTATGAGCCCACTATCAAGCTTTGAAAATATATCAATTAATATTTTTGCTTATAGCATCACATAACTGCCCAACTATCAAGTTTTGAAATATAACCAGTTAATTTTTTTGATTATAGTATCAGTTGACAGCCACTATCAAGCTTTGATTTACCCTGTTAATTATTTCTAAAGCATCAATGACACCCACTTATTAAAGTTGATAATAAACCTATCTTAATATTTGTACCCTATAGTCATCAAGAAAGCCCTAATCAAGTTGGGGCAAATAACCAATTTCAACATTTTTGCTATACGGCATCAGGGGACATGCCACTATCAAATTATGAAATAACCAGTTAAGTTTTGGGTATAGCATTAAATGGATCAGCCACTATCAAGGTTGAAATAAACCTATTTATTTTGTTTTGATATGGGGATTCAAATGAACAGGGGGGCTATTATGTTATCAAATACGGGGACAAGGGGGGGCACACTATATTCATCAAATGGGAAAAGCCACTCTTTAAGGGTAAAATAAAAACCCAAATTTATATTATTTTGCAAATTTAGGGCCCAATTCAATATGGACCAAGCCCCCCACCTTCTTATTTCAAGGGGTTTTTTGGGAAAAAATTAAACCAAGGGGTTATTTTTTTTTTTAACTAATTTTATAAGGCTTCAACGGGGGACCATAGGGCAGCACACTATCACTTTGAAATCAAAAGGGGTTAATTGGGGGGGATAAAATTAAAAAACAATACAACTCTACCAAGGTTGAACTAACCAGTTTTTGTTTTAACTAGTAGCATCTAAAAGACTAGCCACTATCAAGTTTGGGGGGACACTCGTTTAAATTTTTTCAATTTAAGCAATCATACGACAGCTTACTACACAAGTTTTGAATTTTTTTTTGTTAATTTTTTACTATTAGGCCACCATTTCAGCCACTATCAACGTTTGAAAAACAAAAGCCCCCACATTAAATATTTTTGCTATAGCATCACACAATGGACAGGGGCTATCAAGTTGAAAATATCCAATTAAAAATTTTTTTACTTTATTAAGGGGCAATTGAACAGCAACTATTGGGGGGGGGGCGGAACAGCCACCTTAATTTTCACTAAAGCAATCAATGGGGGGGGACTAAAAAGTTTTAAAAAAACCACAGTTTAATCTTTTTTACATTTAACATCAATTTGAAAAGGCCCATCAACCGGAATGTTTGAACCAATAAGGGGGGCCACACTTCCCCAATAGGTTTGCTATAGCATAAATGGGACAGCTATTATACAAGTTTTTAATTTTATTTTTTTATTGCTTTTGCTTTTGGCTTCCATATGACCAAGGCCACTTAATACAAAGGGGTTTTTGAAACAATAATTCAAAACTGTTTTTAATTTTGTTATTACTATTTAGGCAATCAATGGACAGCAAACTATCAAGTTTAAAAATAAGACCCAGTTAATTGTTAATCTATAACGCATCATTGACACGGGACTATCAAAATTAAAAATTATCCACAGTTAATTATTTTTGCATTTTGCCTCATTTACCCATGTATCCCAAAAGGAACCAGCCTCGAAAATCAAAGGTGTTTGCAAGTTATCAATAAGGTTTTAAAAATTTTTGTAATGATAAGCAATCAATAACAGCAATATCAACAGAGTGGAAAATAAGGCCAGTTAATTTCATTGGTATTGGAAATCAGTGACGCCACTATCAATTTTTAAATTAACCGGTTAATTTTTAATATAGCATCAATGAAAAGCCAATATCATAAGTTTGAAATAAACCACGGGGGGGGGGGGGATTACAGGTTCACCTTAATTTCAGCCACTCTCAAGGTTTTGATTAAAAACTATAATACACAAGGGGTTTTAACAATTTTTTTTTAAACTAATAGCAGGGCAATCCTACGACAAGCCCACTATACAAAAGTTTGGGAAAACATTTTTATAACCCATTTTTAAATATTTTTTTGCTTATAGTAAGGGTGCCAATCAGCCACTATTTGGGGTGGGGGGATACCCCCAGGTTTATTTTTACTTTAGCATCAATTTCAGCACCCTCCACAAAGTTTTTGACAAAAAAAATGTAATACCACAGGTGGTAATTTAATTACTATAGATCACATGACAGATTTTATAGCTATCAAGTTTTACATAATGGGGGACAAGGGGTGGGGGTGCCCATAACTTACTCAAGTTTGTATTAAGCCATATCATAGTCTTGAAATTACACAAGTTTGTTTATTATTTTTTGAACTATTAGCATCAATCCCCACAGGCCACTAATTGGGGGGTGGGACCAATGGACCCCACACATATAATTTCGACATTAAGTATTTGGGGAAATAGCCATCAATAATTAGCCACTATCAAAGTTTGAAATATACCAGTTAATTTTTTGACTTATTATAGTGCCATCAAATTGGGGGGAAAGCACCACTATTCCCAAGTCATTTTGAAAAATAAAAATAAACCAGGATTTTTTTAACTACTAGCATCAACGGCTTATTAGGCTAACCAATTTTTTTCAATAAACCAACGGGGGATTTTTGCCTATAAAATAATGACAGGGCCCGCTTAATCCAAGGGGTTTGTTGGGGAAATTAATACCAGTTTTAAAAATTTTTTTTTTTTTGGGGGGCTAATTAAAGGGGTGTTCCAGTGGGAGAGCCACTATCAAGGGGGGGGGGGGGGGGGGGGGGGGCCAGGTAAAATTTCAATAGGTATTGCATCAGAATAATAAAAAAAAAAGGCAGGCCCAGTTTTTTTAAATTTTTTTTTAATCCAGTTAAATGCTTTTACTATGGAGGGGGGGGCACTCACAAGGTGGACAGCCCACTATACACCCTAGTTTTTCTGGGGAAATAAAACCCAGTCAACTTTTCTTTTTTTTATTCGCTAATCATTAGCTTTTCAAACTGGGGGGGGGGGGGGGGGGGAAAAACAGGGGCCCACTTATCAAATGTTTGGGAAAAAACTAATAACAAATCAACGGACAGCACACTAACAAATTTGAAATTAACAGTTTTTCTTTTTGGGCTTTATAGGGGGCCTATTCTAATGACAGACACAACGGGGGGGGTTTCGAACATGTGCACAATAAAAAAAGTTTTTTGGGGGGGGGAAAAATAAAAACCCCAAGTTAAAATATTTTTTTATGGGGCTATCAAGTTTTTGTAAAATACCCAGTCAAATGGTGTGGGGGGGGGGAACCAAAGGGGGGGCCCCCAACTATTTACAACAGCCACTTTTGGGGGGGAAAAATTTAAAATAAACCCAGGTTTTAATTTTTAATATAGCATTTTTGGAAAGCCTTTTAATCAAGTTTGAAATATAACCAGTTATTTTTTAATATAGATCAATGACAGCCCCTACTTAAGTTGAAATAACCAGGTATTTGAATAAAATAAAAATTAATGACAAACCACACTATTCAAGTTAAACATTAACCCATAGATTTATATTTTGCTTTTTTTGCTATTTTTTTGGTTATGGCTATCTCAAAAATGGGGGGGGAGGGGGACACAGGCCCCCTCTTATTTATTCCTATTACGCATCCAATGGGCAAGCCAAAATCCAAGTTCTTGTGAAAAATAACCAGTTAATTATTGCTTATTAGGGGCTTCCCAAATTAAACAGGGCCACTTAATTCCTAGTTTGGGGATAAAAATTCACAGTTTAAAATTGTTATACTTTTTGCCATCATTGACAGGTATTTTTTCCTAAGTTTAGGTCGGGGGCCAACTAATATTTTCAGGGCCTATTGCATCTATAAACAGCACACAGTATAAAATTTGCCAATATCCAATTATTTATGGCTAATTGACTCAAATGGGTGGACATCTAGAGGGGGGGGGGGGTGGGCCCCAACTTTGATCATAACCAGTTAATTTTTTGATAATAGTATCACATGTGACAGCACCATATAAAGCTTGAAATAAAACGGTTACATTTTATAATGCTTACAAATTATTTTTGAAATAGAGGGGGGGGGGGGCCACATTATCCCAAGTTTTTTTGGGGGATATTTACACCAGTTAATTTTTTGCCATAAAGTATCAATTTTTTTCTGGACAGCACTTACTAGCAATAGTTTGAAATAATGGGGGGACTTGGGGGGTCCCCACTTATCCCAAGGGTCTTACATATGCATCAATTAATAGCAACGGTTACTTAATTTTTTTGGCTATTAAAAAGGGGCCAAAATCAATTTGTTGGGTATAGTGGTGGGGGGGGGAGCCACTACCAAATGGGGGGGGGGGGCACCCAACTATTTTTTTCAAGGTTTTTGGGGGATATAGCATAAATGAAAGCCTAAATCAAGTTTGAAATAACCAGTAATTAATTTTGGCTATTATAGGCCAGCTCAAAAATGGTGGGGGGGGAACAAGCACTAATCCAATAGTTTGGGAAAAAAAATTAAAAATAACCTGTTCAATTTTTTTTTTTTGTTTTTTTAAACCTATCTAAGAACAGCCATTGGGTCAACAGGGGGAATATATCCAGTTATTTTTTACAAAGCTATAGCAATACAATGACAGCAGTTTAAAAAATGTTTCAAAATTTTTTTTTCTATTGCTTCTGCTAACAACAGGTTTTTCCAAATGAACAGGGCCCCATTAATTTCAAGTATTTTGGGAATAATTTAAAAACACCCAGGGGTTTTTATTTTTTGTTTTTTTAATTAATAGCCCAATTCAAAGGGACATGGCAGCCAACTATTCCCAATGTTTTGGGAATTAAACCATTTTTAAAATTAACACATGTTTTTACAGTTATCAAAGACAGATTTTATCAATGTGCTATTTGACAAATGACCCAAGGGCACCCCCCCACCTTACTTTTTTTTCCATGTTCTGCTAAAATTATAAAAAATACCAAGTTTCCCACCAGGTTAATGTTTTTTTTTTTTGCATTTATAGGGGGGGGGCACATTCAATATGTGGGGACAGCCACTAAGGGGCCACTTATTGTATTGAAATTTCCATAGTTAATTGGGTTAAATATTATAATTATAAATACGACAGCCACTAAAAAAGTGTTGAATCAATAACCCCAGTTTTTTTTTTCTTCAGCATTAAATGGACAGGCCACTATCAAGTTTGAAATAAAAAGTCAAATTTGGGTATCCAGGGGGGGGGAAAAACAACATGACAGCCACTATCAACTTGTTTTGGGGTAAAAATTTTAAAAACAGTTGGTGCAGTTATTTTTTTTTTTTATTTTTTTTACTATTTTAATAGGCAAATTCAATGGAATCCGCCAAATCTATTTCACATGTTTTGGGAATAACAAAAAAAATAAACCAAAAGGTCTATTAATTTTTTTGCTAAAAGTATTCCACAAAAAGGGGGGGAACTGAGCCAACTATTCCAAATACACCAGTTAATTTTGGGACTATAGGGGGATAAATAACAGCACAGGTTTTATTTTTAAAATATTTTTTTTACTATTTCAGGCTATATGCCATCAAAAAACGGTTCAAGGGGGGCCCACTTATACCAAGTGGTTTTTTGCAATTTAAAACATTTTATTTTTATTTTTTGCAATTTTTAGCAAAATCAAAATGACAGGGGTCATACCCAAGGGGGGGGGGCAACCATAACTTAGTTCAAAAGGGTTTTTGAATAAAAAATAATGTAGAAAGCCAATAAAATCCAGGGGTTTGAAAATTAACCAATGTTTATTTTTAATGTAGCTTAAAAGGAATGCCCACAATTCCATCATGTTTGAAATGGGCAACTAATCAATAGTTTGAAATAGCATCAATGACTTAAATACCCAATGTTTGAAATTACCAATTTAATATTTTTTTTATTGACACTTAAATAGGGGGGGGCGAATCCAACTATCATGGGGTGGTTGGGACAGGGGGGGGGCCAATAACCAGTTTTTATTTTCAAGGTATAGTTTGGGTATGAATGCAAATATACTACGTTTGAAATTAAAAAGATATTTTTTTGGCTGATCACACTTGTTTATCCAAATAGTGGGGGGAACTCTATAGGGGGGGGAGGCCAACCTAGTTATCAAGGTTTGACTATGACAAATTCTAAATGAAAAAAAAAAACCCAGTTTGAAATACCTAGTTATTTGTTTTACCTTTATAAAGGGGCATCAATGGGGGGGGGAACCAGGGCCACTATTCATGTTTGAAAAAATAACCAGTAATTTTTAACTATCAGCTTCATTGGAAAAGCACCTATCAAGTTTGAAATAACAAGTTAAATTTTTACTACTAGATCAATGACAGCCAACTTCAAGTTTGAATTAACCAGTTTATATTTTTTATACTATTGCATCAATGGGAACAGCCATACTATCAACGTTTGAAATAACCAATTAATATTTGATATAGCATATCATAATGATCAGCCACTATCTAGTTTGAATATAAACCAGTTAATTTCTTTTTTTTAGCATTCAATGAAAGCCACTATCAAGTTTGAAATAACCTGTTTATTCTTTACTATAAGCAATCAATGGACGCCAATATCAGTTTGAAATAACCAAGTTTAATTTTTATACTATAGCATCATATGATACTGCCTCGTATCAAGTTTCGAAATAGGCCTGTTATTTTTTACTATAGCTATCAATGACATGCACACTTTACAAGTTTGAAAATAACAATTAATATTTGCCTATAGCATCAATGACTGATACTATCAAGTTTAGAAAATAAACCAGTTAATTTTGCTTTTAGCATCAATTGACAGAACCTATCAAGTTTGAATAATAAAACAGTTATTTTTAACTATAGCATCAATGAACGCCACTATCAAGTTGTAAAATAAACCAGTTTAATTGTTACTTTAGCATCTATGACAGCCACACTATCAAGTTTGCCAATATCCAATTAATTGTTTGCTATAGACATCAAATAACAGCCATTATTCTGTTTGCAATATCAATTAAATTTTGCCTATCTAGCTTCAATAACCAAGGCCCACTATCAAGTTTGAAATAATAAGTTAATTTTTTGCTATAGTAGTATCAGTGACTGCCCACAAATAAGCTTGCAAATAACGACCCGGTTAGGTTAATTTTTTTACTATAGCATCAATGAAAGCACACTATCAATGTTTGATAAAAAATATACCAGTTAATTTTTTGCTTACAGTATCAAAAGGTCACTGCCCAATATCAAGATTTGAACAATAACCAGTTTAATTTTTACTATTTGCAATCAAAGACAGCACTTATAAGTTTGAAATAACCAGTTAATTTGTTGCTATAGTATCAGTGACAGCCACAATATCTATAGCTCTGAAAATATCCAAGTTAATTTTTAATATAGCTTACAATGACTGCACACTATCAAGTTTGAAATTAACCAGTTTAATTTTTACTATCTGCATTCAATGACGCTCCACTATCAAGTTTGAAATAACCCATATTAAGATTTTGCTATAGCAACACCACTGACCCGCCACATTCATGTTAGAAATAAACAAGTTAATTTTTTGCTTATAGCATCAATGGACAGCCCACTATCAAGTTGAAATAAACCACAATTAATATTTTGCTATAGCATCAAATAATGGACAGCCACTATCTAGTTTGAAATAACCAGTTTAAAATTTTTATATAGCCTCAAACGACAAGGCCACTATCAAGTTTGAATAAACCAGTTAATTTTTTTGATACAAAGTATATAAGGACAGCCACTATCAAGTTTGAGATAACACCAGTTAATTTTTATATTGCACATCAACGGGACAGACACTAACAAGTTTTGGCAATACCAAATTATTATTTTGCTATTACGAATCATTGAACAAGCGACCATATCAAAGTTTGTTAATAACCAAGT
>JAMPIV010001430.1:0-124297 GCA_024509875.1 Oreohelix idahoensis
GAGAGTTACGGAAAACAAAAAAATTCGCGATTTTAATTATTCTATGGCAGTTAATTGGTAAAAAAAATTTTTATAAAGATTACTGGAATCGCGTGATTGTCAAACAGTCACAAATGTTTTGAAGTTAGCAGAGTTGAGCTAAGCGAAGGACGGGTATTCTGATTTTTTTAAGTCGTGTTAATAACGTCCCTTCTCTAATTGACTTCGGCGGGCGGAGTTTTTGTGGTGGAGAAGTATTTTTTTTTAAGGAAATTTTTTTTCCTTAATTTTTTTCTCTACTGAATAGTAATAGTAGATTTTTTTCTAGTTGCTTGACCTACTATTTAACGTGGCATAGTCGCCTGCATTAAGAGAGTCTTAATTGACAGATAATAGCAGCGATAGGTTAGTAAATTAATAAGGGTAGGGGGTGTCTCAGGTAATCAATATTTTGCGTCATATTTTCTCGTAAGCGGATTAGTTTTTTTTATTTATTTCTCCTTCTTTCTTTCTACTTTTCTCGGCTTAGTGGTACTTAAGTCTTTGACGTGGCAGAAAGAGCAAAGCTTAGATCGATCTTGAGGGTCAAGGCAAAAGAAAACGGGCCTGCAAGGGGATGAGGCGAACGCGTTTGTCAACAGGGAACTTGACAGATATGACGCGGAGCAGAAGGAAAGAGAGAGAGAGAGAGAGAGAGAGCTGAAGCTAGGGAGAAGGAAGAGAGAGAGCAGAAGCTAGGGCGAAAGAAGCGGAAGAACGTCAATTGGAACACAAGAAATTTGAGGCAGAGATGGAAGCCCTCAGGGAAAGAGAGAATTACTGTCAACGTGAGGAAACAGACAAGGAGCGACAGCATGCATTGGCAATTAAGTCGTGATGCCTAAACGTCCATTAATGGAGAGGCGTCTACACACCAGTCTCAGTTAACTGATATCTCCAGTAACCAATCTTCCCAACTAACTGCGATGTCTTTTGTTTTAGAATCTTTCTCTAGCCCTAATGAGAAACTTGACACCTTCATAGAGAAATTCGAGAGGATGGCAAATCTGTATGGGTTAGAGAGTTTCCGGTAGTGCATTAAACTTTCACAGGCACTAAAGGGGCATGCATATGATGTGTACACAAAGCTGGGAAGCAACCAAGATGACTACGACATGTTAAAGAAGGCC
Source organism: Oreohelix idahoensis (assembly GCA_024509875.1). Taxonomy (NCBI): domain Eukaryota; kingdom Metazoa; phylum Mollusca; class Gastropoda; order Stylommatophora; family Oreohelicidae; genus Oreohelix; species Oreohelix idahoensis. The sequence goes on from JAMPIV010001430.1 coordinate 1,149, forward strand.
TTGCTAGAGCGTTTTGAGATGACCGCCCGAAAATTTCTGCAAATGTTCAGAAACAGCCGAAAGGAGAGCACGGAGACATTTCCCCAGTTCTCTTCACGTCTAACGGGCTATTTGACAAAGTGCCTGGAATTATCCGAATTACCTCTTACATACTAAGGAATTCTGGAACTTGTTCTTGTAGAACAAATAAAATCAACTTTGTCGAACGAAACCCGGAGATTTTTGGCTGAGCAGGGCGCAGTCAGGCTTGAGGACATCCTTAATAAGGCGGAACGTTATACAAATGCAATGGCCGAACTTCTCAGCACAAAACGCAAACAAACAGATGAGCCATCTCGAAAGCAAAATCTAGAACAGTCATCCTATTCTTCTAATTCCTCCTAGCACTATAACCAACGAGAAACTAATACCCAGAGACCTCCCCAAGAAAAATCGAAATTCTACAAAACCCGATATCCCAACAACAACAACAATCCTGATTAACCTGCAAAGCCTGCGTGGCAGCGCGGCCACCAAGGTCAAGGCAAAGGGAAGACCCCTACAGCAGGGACGTCTGATCAGGGCAAGCACACCGAGCCTAATCGCATCGGATGTTTGCATACAGCCTCGCAAGGAAGAGTCAATGTCAGTGATTCTCAACCTGAGGGGGGACAGACCTTCAACGCGAGGAACTGTAATTTTGAACGGTACCTCAACAACTTGTCTCTTTGACACCGGATTATCTTTTGATTGTATTGTTGCCAGGCACCTAGTCAAACCCGGTCCGGAGACAGAGGACACCGTCAAACTATGTGGAGTTTTTAAGAGTGACGCATCCAGGACGCTTCCTATTGCACTGGTAGAAATACACTCTGATTTTGTCAGAGGTGTTATTAAAGCGGCCATTATGGATGATCCTATCTACCCAGTTATCCTGTGATGTAGATATGTGTTTGTTGGGAAACCTAAAGAGCCGTTTGTGGCAGCGGTAACCACAAGAGGGTAAACCAAGAAGGAGCGGGAACCTGCGCCAAATTTGTTACCGAATGAACTGAAGGAGTCGCAACAAAAGGACCATACTCTTGAGCCTCGCGTTAGAAAACTGCCCATGGCTAAGGACCCCAGATACCCGGAGACATCTTTTTGAAGGATGGCGTATATTATCGTAGAACGGGGGACCCTGATACAGGAAATAACCAGGTCGTAGTACCGAAGCAGTACAGAAGCCAGATCTTAGAAATGGGACACTCTCTTCCCTTTAGCGGACATATGGGACAAAACGCCACTATTCAGCGAATAAAAAAACCGCTATTGGTGGCTGGAATGAACTCTGACATTATCAGGTACGTGAAATCCTGCTCCCAGTGCCAACGTGTGGCACCCAAGCACTTGACACCCCCAGTCTCTATGGGGCAAATGCCAATAGTAGGGACTCCATTTGAACGGGTTGCTGTCGACATCATTGGAACTCTGGAAAGGACCTAAAGAAGGAACAGGTTTATCCTGACCTTAGTCTACACTTGCACAATGTGGGCCGAAGCTATACCGCTAACATGCACGGATTCCAAGCAATTCGCAGAAGCCCTCGTGCAAATCTTTACACGGTTGGGATACCATCAACAAGTTTTGACGGATAATGGATCCCAATTCCGTAGCCTGTTAATAGAGGAGATCTTTAAGATCTTGAGGGCCAAACATATCCACACAAGTCCCTACCATCCGGCCGGAAATGGGCTCGTCTAGAGTTTTAATGGCAGCATCACCATGATGTTGCGTAAGCTGGGTCAAGAGAAACCGGAAGATTGGGACCTTTATATATCTGCTGCGTTATTCGCCTACAGAGAAGTTCCCCAAGCATCTACGGGATTTCCGCCAGCTACACTTTTATTCGGCAGACCTATAAAGGGGCCATTAGAAGCCTTACTTCGATCCCTGACAGACCAAAAGGCTGACGAGACAGTTGTCTCAGCAAGCAAATACGTATCTGAGCTCAAGGAAAGGCTACAGCTAGGATGGGATCTAGCTACAACCAACCTTAAGAAAGCACGCGCAAAACATGTTCAACGATACAATAAAGCTGCAAAAGAGAGAGAACTCCAACCAGGGGAGAAAGTTTTGTTGCTACTTCCAACAGGAAACAACAAACTTCGCATCGGATGGCAAGGGCCGTTTACCGTCCTTAAGAAGATCTAACGCACTAATTACAAAATCTCCATTAAAGGAAAGGAGAAGGTTTTTCACGCAAATCTCCTAAAGAAATACTTGGAAAGACCAGTGCCGTCCTCAGAGCATCTCCTGGCGGTCGCCATAGCATCAGAAGACGAGGAAGATTACGATAGTTGCATGGAATATCCATTGCAACAAACGGAATCCTTTAAAGATGTCAAATTAGGCGACAATCTCGAAAGCACAACAGACAGAAACTAGGGCGCTACTGAAAATGCACAGTGCAGTCTTAACGGATGTACCTGGTCAAACGAATCTCATAGAATGTGATATGAAATTAACAAACGAGACCCCTGTTCGAACCAGAGTTTACCCTATTCCGTACGCTAAAGCTGATGCACTACGCGGAGAGATAGACAAGCTGCGACTGGCAGTATTTATCGGTGAGTCTACATCTCCTTACAGTTCGAGTGTAGTACTGTTGCAGAAGCCCAGTAAGGAAGTTCGGCTGTGCATAGATTACCGGTTGCTAAACGCTGTAACGGAATTCCAGCCCGAAACTCTACAAACTGTTTCTGAGTTGTTCACCAAGCTTAGCATGGCAAGAATTTTCTCCAAGATTGACCTGCGTAAAGGTTATTATCAAATACCAGTCAAGGAGGAAGTTAAACCCTGGCTAGCTTTCAGCACTATTAAAGGACATTACACATTTAATGTGATGCCGTTCGGACAGCATAACGCACCAGGAGTGTTCACTAGGATGATGAGGAAGCTTCTAGAACCTTTGCACAGTCCCCATATCCATAATTTCATGGATGATATCTTAATTGCATCGGAAAACCACGACGAACATATTGCTACTGTTGCTATGCTCCTTAGGAGACTACAGGAAACTGGTCTCACAGCCAGACCTAGCAAATGTCTCATCGGGTTTGAAAAGCTAGACTTCCTGGGGCATACTATTTCTCATGGCTGCATGTGGCCTGTTAAGAAAAATGTGGAGAAAATAGTTGCAGCAAAAAGGCCCCGAACGAAGAAAGACACCCGTTCTTTCCTGTCACTGTGCGCATATTATCAAAAATACATCCAACATTTCAACGGACTAACTGCACCCCTGACTGACCTTACAAAGAAAGGCCGACCTGACCGGGTTATTTGGGACTCAAAGTGCGAACACGCATACAGCACTTTAAAAGGTCAGTTGTCTGGATACCCCATTTTGAGGCTGCCTGACCTCAAGAAACGTTTCATATTACGGTTCGACGCTTCGGATCAGGGCATCGGGTCAACCCTGGTTCAAGCAGACGACACCGATCCGAATCTGTTATTCCCAGTTGCGTATGGCAGTCGTAAACTGAACTCGGCTGAACGGAACTATTCCACAGTTGAAAGAGAATGTCTTGCTTTAATTCATGGCATCAGAAGCCATCATGAGTTCCTTTACGGCACCTCTTTTACTGTGCAAACTGACCACGCTCCCTTAGCTTTTCTTGGCGCAAATACGGAATTTAACGCAAGAATCATGCGATGGGCGTAGCTACGACGCGTGTACTCTTTTAAAGTGGAATATATTCTGGGAGAACAGAACGTCGGAGCAGATTTCCTGAGTAGAAACTGGACTACGGAAGAAGAGGAGGAAACCGAGCATACTAATCATCCAAAAGCTACCGATCAGGGCAGCTTTATTGTCATAAATGAAACATGAAAAATGGTTTCATGTTTCAAAAGGGGGGACGATTGTGACAGACGAATTTCAGCGTCCCTGAACTTTTAGATGATATGGTAGACCCTGCGATAGCATGAGAGTCCTCATTCATTAATGTTGCAAATGTAATCGCTAACGTGGGTCCCACATTTGCTAATTAGTATGCGAAACAGCAAAGTGGATTTTTCCCCACGTTTGCTAATTAATATGTAAACAGTTAGCATGCGAGGAACCAGGAGATTCGCTTGGTATTTGGTTTAGATTAGCCACGCCTATCGCCCTACCTCTAGAGTGATTAGAATCAATTACCCCCTTTTCCTTTCTTTCTTACCGCCTAGAGGCGTTGCCAAAGTTCAACGAGGAAAGCGGTTAACGATCAAAAAGCAGTTGTGGTCCAAGAACGGACGAATCAGTTTAACGCCTTCGTTTAGCACCTTAGTGTGAAACAGAGAAGAGCGCTGAAATCGCGGGCGGACGAACAGACACGGGGGAAATCTAGAAGCTTTGCCCAGCGGCAAGTAACGCAAAATTTCCCTGATATCAAATAAGTTGTGAAATTTCGCGTGTCCTCCCGATTCTTTAATTCTTTAATTACATATTGAGACCACTGAAGAATACGTTTATCATTTGCGCCAGACAGTTTGAAGAAAGTACTAGCTTATAGAACAAGATTTCTCGTGGATATCCTCTATATTGGAGACTAAATTCATTCTGTTTAGGCAGCGGTAATATATTAGTTTCAAGTGATTCAGTGATCTAGTTCTTTCATTTTATTTCACTGGATTTTGTGTTAATTTAAACCTATGAAATAAACCCATCTCAAAAGTTTCCAGATGTAAATTAAATGACATAACTATACATTATTTCCCAAGATAATAGATGCTTAAATTAATCTAGAAGCCGTTAAGCGGGTTATAACCAATTAATACAGTTTAGTTCTGTGTGTATATATATATATATATATATATATATATATATATATATATATATATATATATATATATATATATATATATATGTGTGTGTGTGTGTGTGTGTGTTTTTAACTATTAGTCTCGCGGAGAGTTTTCTTAAATATATAGGATTGAATACGTGAATGTATAAAATAGTCTTAACTGTAAATTTATCGCGCGTCAGAATATGATTCGTATTGGGTTTATGATTTCATGTTTTCTATTTTTTCACATAGGCTAATCATATACCTTTGCATTCCAGCAATTATAGAGTCCTCCAGACTCGGTTCTTCTACCATTCAGAGATTTTATGAACATTTAAAATATAATCTATGTGTTGCAGCCCTGTGCGGTCCAACTCTCTAAGTTTTTTCCATGAGAGTTATCCAACCAAGAACATTTAAATGATAATCTCAATAATTCTGTAAAGATAAATATAGAAGAATAATTGCCAGAAGCTATACTATATATATATATATATATATATATATATATATATATATATATATATATATATATATATATATATATATATATATATATATATTTAATGCTCTGCTGTGGAAAAGAATTTATTCTTCATGTACACTGACAGTTACGTTATTTCCACTGGATTTAAACCCCGAAGAAAAACATAACTCACTGATCAGTCTTTGTCATCACTCTGTGTTCATCACGCTATAGAAGTTTTACACCACCAGCGGTGAAATCCAGGAGACCACTACCTTCTCATAAATATACCTGTGACAGTGAAATCCCATAGAAACTTTAGATAAAATCATAAGGAACACTAAGGCTTCAACTTCCACCGATTACGGGAAAATTAGCTGAACGCACACCCCGCTAGTCTGGGGCTGGAAAACGAAGGAAAAGACATATTTGTTGAGTACTTACTAGCTGTTTATGTTATTCTATGGATTGCCAGATTAAACGATCGGTAAGTGTGAAAGTGTGTGATGGCCATCGCTAGCGTGCATGAATGAATGACATATATTAGATAAACTTATAATTTTCTTTACTTGGTAAACATCTATATACTGTATTCCTTATATTGTTCTCTCTAAGTGGGGTTGTTTACATTTTTTTATTTCCCCTCCCTTAATCTGCTTAGTCAAGGGATAACTTTGAGAATACTAGGACTCCGTTCCTACACCCCATACTAAATATTGTAAAACCTCCTATCAGGATAAATTAATCTACCTTTGGATTAACTTGTCTCTTCCTGATAACACTTGTCTTTGGACTGTGTTTGTGTCTATACAAGCGGGAAGGGCATAATGGGATACCATTATTCCTACCCCCCCCCCCCCCCCCCCCCTTGTTTCTTTATTTGTATTTTTTCTGTAACTATGATCTTTTTTGACTGTACCATTCTAAATGTTGTGATTTTGGTTTTAATGATAATAAACACCATAAACCTTATATTATTGTGTTGGCCGACCAAATACCCCATATCTGATATATGTAGTTTGTATTCACGTCTGTGCGTTTGCATCACCAAATTGGTGTGTGTACATAAGTGTTGAGTAACTGGCAAACATTGTTTAGCCAAGAGAGATTAAGGAGTCTACAGATAAATACAATTGTCGTAAGATAGGCAAATCGGAGAAATTACCCGATTTCAGAGACTGTCCTTTCTCTTTCCAGCACCCTTGTGAATCAACTATCTATCTCTTAACCCTTACTATCACAGAGCCTTCAACATCATTCTCCACTCGGACGATACCATTATTTCTAAGACCTATCTCAAAATAAAATTTACGAAAATGGCAGACGACAGGAAGACACGACAATAATATGAGCTGATGGCGAACGACAGGAAGACACGACAATAATATGAGCTGATGGCGGACGACAGGAACACACGACAATAATATTATGGGCTGTTGGGAGACGACAGGAAGACACGACAATAATATGAGCTGATGGCAGAAGACAGGAAGATACGACAATAATATGAGCTGATGGCAGACTACAGGAAGACATGACAATAATATGAGCTGATAGCAGATGACAGGAAGACAAGACATTAATATGAGCTGATGGCAGACGACAGGAAGACAAGACAACAATATGAGCTGATTGCAGACGACAGGAAGGCAAGACAATAATATGAGTTGATTGCAGACGACAGGAAGACAAGTCAATAATATGAGCTGATGGCATATGACAGGAAGACAAGACAATAATATGAGCTGATTGCAGACAAAAGGAAAACATGACCATAATATGAGCTGATGGCAGACGACAAGAAGACAAGACAAAAATATGAGCTGACGGCAGACGACAGGAAGACAAGACAATAATATGAGTTGATGGCGGACGAAAGGAAGACATGACCGTAGTATGAGCTGATGGCAGACGACAGGAAAACAAGACAATAATACGAGCTGATGGCAGACGGCAGGAAGACACGACAATAATATGAGCTGATGGTAGACGACAGGAAGACAAGACAGTAATATGAGCTGATGGCAGTCGGCAGGAAGACAAGACAATAATGTGAGCTGATGGCAGACGACAGGAAGACAAGACAATAACATGAGCTGATGGCAGACGACAGGAAGTCAAGAGAATAATATGAGCTGATGGCAGAAGACAGGAAGACAAGACAATAATATGAGCTGATGGCAGACGACAGGAAGACAAGCCAATAATATGAGCTGATGGTATACGACAGGAAGACACGACAATAATATGAGCTGATTCGCAGACGACAATAAGATACGACAATAATATGAGCTGATGGCAGACGACAGGAAGTGAAGACAATAATATGAGCTGATGGCAGACGACAGGAAGACACGACAATAATATGAGCTGATGGCAGACGACAGGAAGACAAGACAATAATATGACCTGATGGCAGACGACAGGAAGACAAGACAATAATATGAGCTGATTGCAGACGACAGGAAGACACGACAATAATATGAGCTAATGGCAGGCGACAGGAAGACTCGACAATAATATGAGCTGATGGCAGACGACAGGAAGACACGACAATAATATGAGCTAATGGCAGGCGACAGGAAGACTCGACAATAATATGAGCTGATGGCAGACGACAGGAAGACACGACAATAATATGAGCTAATGGCAGGCGACAGGAAGACTCGACAATAATATGAGCTGATGGCAGACGACAGGAAGACACGACAATAATATGATCTAATGGCAGGCGACAGGAAGATTGTGCCTGATTTTGTTGACGGTCTATGCTCCTTGGGGAACTCAAGATATTGCATGAATGAGCAATGTCAGATTCTATGTTTCGCTAATGTATCTCTGTTGCTTTATTTTTTTTTTAGTTGCCGCCCTGCTACTGAAGTGATACACACCCTCGCCTGCCAAACAACGTTTTTACCATTAATGTTAAGATGAGAATGGTGTAACAATTCTCTGACGTCTTCCCGGTGCAGGTGCTGTCCTTGTTCAAAGGTCTCTGACATTTTTAAGTACAATCAGTTATACACTGGTGCATCAGAACATCGCGATGAATCCGTTATTTGTTGCTGCCAGGAAGAAGCACGCAGGTCTTCTAAGTACATTACTTGAGGCAGGCTCTGATGTCCAGTGTAGAGACAGTAAAGACTGGACTGTTTTAATGCACGCTCTCATGCGTTCAGAGACAATGTCATGGAAATGTGATGAGTACAAAACTAGGACATGTTTGAAGGTTCTCGTAGGGGCTGGCGTTGATGTTAACGCACAGAACCAGAAAGGTAGAACAGCGCTTATGATTGCTGCTGGTAAAATGTGCAGCACAAAGTGTGTTCGCCTTTTAATTGCAGCTGGAGCTAATGTCAACTTATCTGACAACAAAGGCAGGACGGCGCTGATGCTTGCCCCCATTCCTAATGACTATTTTTACATACATCTAATTGACGAGTCTGATGAGGAGAGTGATCATGATATTAGTGATTTCGAGTATTATAACACTTATCAGGAAAAACACAGTATTAAAGCATACCTGGTTTATGCAGGTGCTGACGTAACAAAACAAGACATACAAGGCAAAACAGCCTTGATGATGGCAGCTGCTGGTCACGATACAGGAGCCGTTAAACTACTACTTCAGTATGGAGCAGTTGTGAACCAAAAAGACATAACTGGAAAAACGCCTCTAATGTACAACGTCATGGCATCAGATGTGCATTACGGTGACGGAAAAGACGTTGAAAGCACGTCAACTGTTCTGTTAACAAATGGTGCCGATATAAATGCACAAGATGACGAAGGGATGACTGCTCTGATGTTTGCTTCAGACAATGACTTTCACAATGTTGTTTATTATCTTATTTCTAAAGGAGCTAATGTTGAACTAACTGACAACACGCAGCGACCGGCATTAGTCCATGCCTTCGAAAACCTTCTTGCCCACACGCGTCCTTTTACATTATTAAGTCTTCTAAATGTAAACATCAATGTTCAGTTAAGTAGCCAGTTTCGTCCCTTACTTGACCGAATACTGCTATCACTCAGGACACATTATTTTTATGAGCAATTATACACACATGCACAGTTTATACGATTTTGTGTATGTAATGGATTTACACACTTTCGTCTAGGACATGGAAAGCGTACTTTTGGCAGTGAAGATTCTCCTTGCTCAATGTTCTGTCAGGCAAATTAGGTCGTGGGATATACCAGTACTTTATTGCAAATTGCTTTGTATTCAAAAAAGATTTACGAATGATGAGAAACACAAGATTTGTGAACACACTTGACGATAGAAGTAAAAGATTTATTCAGTACGCCATTGGACATCCTTGGCCATTGGTCAAATTATCTCTCATCGTTGTGTCATCAATGATTGGTCCTAGCCCTGGTCGTGAACAAAGAATACGTCAGACTGGACTCCCATGGCCTATACAAGAATGTCTCATGTTTCAACGACCAATAGCCTGTTTACCAGTTCATCATTGGAATGATATACCTCTATGTTTTAATCCTACCGATTATGAGCGTCTTCCTTCTCCATATCCGTTACTGTACAACTGGCCTTTTGGACGCCAAATTGTCACGTGTGACTGTGACAATTGTGAAGGAAAGGGACTCAATTTTCGGTATTGATGAAAATATTCATCCAAAATTATGTTTATTACGGTGTTCTATTGACCCAGCTCTTCCATCTATATTATAGCACTATAGATTTTGATGTATCAATCACGGAATATACGAGTCAGCAAGGTTTAAATCAATGCACATGTTATACATTTCTATACATCAAAATTCTTCACATCTGTTCAACGTTAAAAAGCGTTGCTGCTCTTGTAAACAAATGTCTCCGCCTATGGAATTGAGAGGACGGCACAGGCAACCTGCCTGTGTACTTGATGGCTAATTGCCTGATCCAGACCATGACCTATATGTAGTGTTTGTAGTTTTAACATTGCAGAGAAAACAAATCTCTACCTTCCTTGATCTAGTGTATTGCTACTGAGTGACAGTTCTTTCAGCACCGCTTTATACTGAAACTTTATATTGAAATTATCATATGTTTGAGAGTGAATCATTCAAATAACTTCAACATTCTTCAAGGTGACACACACAAGAATGTTGAACATGAAAGGTCCAATATTTTGCACATCAGCCACAGAATTATCAAAATGAGTAAATTCGAAGAGTCAAGACGTGATTTCTTTTATAGTTCAGATATTTAGTCATTGTGGTTTCCCTTGGTTTGGTTCGGGTGTGAACGCATGTCACGGATTGCCTTCCCTGCTATGCAGTAGTGGTCCAACAGAGGCCAAAACTCAAGAGTATCTAAATAGGTCGTCAAAGGTGTCTACTTCCGCACAAGCTTTTTCTTAGCAGAGTTGCAGATAGAAGGGTAATAACGCTTCTACCTTAAGGGAGGTGCCACAATATGTTTTTAGAAGTCAACAACAATGTTGCATTGGGCTAAACAATTGTTTACTTACATCTGATCCGTCGCCTTTTGTGAAAGATTTAGACAATGGTTTTTAGCCAGTTCAAGCCCCCAGCTGAGTTAATTCAGCGAATTTCCAGATATAATGGTATTGCTCTGTTTATAGGTAAATATATGTTTAAACGTATATATATATATATATATATATATATATATATATATATATATATATATATATATATATATATATATATATATATATATATATATATAATATTCTGGCTCGTACGTTTGCTTTTATACATGTAATAACTGAATCAACTATGTTTGTTTAGTTTTAATAGTGAATTAGTCTTTAACAGGTTAAAATGGTGAAATTTTAGATGACAGCGTCTTCATATAGACTTAATATGGGAGTGATAAAAGTCCGTTTTGCTGAAGCCTTTTTCTACAAGAACTTAACTCTAGGTGAGTCCTGTCGCCGTGGATTCAGTCACTTCTTTTTGGTGAAGAGTGCACTTCTCCACATAACTCGTCCAATGTAGGCGGTCAGTGTTGATGCTCTTCTCTCACACTAGTGGCTGTCAAATCCACATTTGTAAATTAACAGTTTACACTTACCCCAACAATTTGGGAATCTTCAATCTCCTCGCACATGCTAGAATGGACACAAGCAATTTAGGTTATATGCTCTCGAATCACTTAGCCTGAGAAAGTCCTCTTATGAGGGTGTTTTGTGAATCATTTGGTCTGGAAATATTTTGATTCATCTTATGACGGGTGTTCCGCGAATCACTTGGTCTGGAAATATTCTCTTATGACGGGTGATCCAATTCCTATGTTTTCAGTCTTGCTATTTAAAGTCTGGGTCCCTTAAGCTTCAAGTATTGTATTTAACGTGAGGGTTTACTTTTAAGTTTTTAGAGTTGCCCAAATACTCGATCTGACACTTATAATTATGGAATACTACGTCCAGTGTCTCACTGGATACTGTGAGTTTGTTCATTTGACGATGCGATGCAATCTCTGATCTGTGTCTCTGATATCGATAGATGTTACTTGCAGTTTCCAGTTTAAATCACAGATTGTGCTTCCGCCAAATTTTCCAATGAAACTCAATGTATGTTCCGGCGTCTCAAATTAATCCAATCGAAAGCTCTTTAGTACTGGGTTGGGATGTTTTCATTAATAAGCTCCCCGCGTGTTTTAAGATATCACATTTTAAAATTCCATCGCGTGACCTCTTTCAGGGATGCCGTAATATTTCCGGTGGCATCTTGTGAAACCTCACAAAACAAATATGTGCACTAATTACCTATCTAAATGCCTTCCGCTCAGATGTCCAACCAAACAGATTAGTTTTAATATTCACCAGGGATGGTCCTGCAAAGGCGATACACGCATCTACCACGTGTGTAGTCTGCCAGACAAAGAGACACGGTCATCGGAAGCCACAGACCGTGCACTATACCTCTTGTGTAAACACCGTCATCAGTTTTTCACTTGGGGTCATATGTTGGACCGACACGTTTCAAAAGGTAGTCAGACTGATTGAATAGATAAGCGTATAATCCACTGATCGGTCTAATTACCTGGCGGAACGTAAACACGTCTGGGAGCGGCTTCGGGGCAAGTTGTAAAAGATACAGCTAGTCCCATAGCAGATACGTCCGATCTGTCACTTATAATTATGGAATACTAAATCCGATGTCTCACTTGTTTCTGGGAGGTTGCTCATGTGACGATGCGATGCAGTCTCTCTGAACTGTGTCTCTGATTTCTCTAGATTTTATTTTCAGTTTTCAGTTCAAGTCACAGATTGTACTTCCGCCGAATATTCCAATGAAATTCAATGTATATTCCGGCTTCTCAAATTAATCCAATCGAAAGCTCTTTGGCATTGGGTTGGGGTGTTTTAAGTCGTCATCTCCCCTGCGTATTTTAAAATATTACATTTTAAAACTCCATCGCGTGACCTACGTAGTGAAGTGGAGTGTTAGAGACTTCACCCAACTAGATTCAGCAAAGAGAGCAAAAAAGTGAAGGAAAGGGCAAAAATTATGCCAAATAAAAGCGATTGAATGGGAGAAACATAAAACGGAAGAAAAGAAGAGATAATGCATGAGTTGCGGAAGGTGTGATAGAGTCACCAAGAGAACACGTATTGACGTTTTGTCACAACGAATGCAAAATAGGTGAAATTCTTAATATTCTCTTCTTTACTCAGTAGAAAAAGTAAATAAGATGCAAATATGAATTAGGTGATGCCGTAGATGACGCGTTGTTTAGTCATTAAAATGATTACTTAATTTTGTAATTTATTTATTGAGCTGACAGAAATTGTTGTTCGTCCATCACAGGTGATGAAGACCACTGTGTTCATCCAATTATTAGGAATATGTTAAGTTTGTCTGTGGGTACGAAGGTGATGATGAGCCCGATTCGGGCTTGGAAAGATCTTGGACAGTGTGGAAATGGAATGTTTGCTTCGGGTGAAGTTTTCATTTCACGGGCTTTTCTAGCCTGTCTCCGCTGTCCAGCTGCTGCTTGTACACCTTCAGCTGTGTCTGTAGACTAATGCCACTTCGATGCAAAACGTTGCTGTATAGTCTGCTAAATGTACTGCTGGCTTTGGGGATCCTGGTGTTCACCTCATCATCCCACGTTCTGGGATAGTGTGCTACCCTGGTATGGGAATCTGTTCACAACTTTCAGTTTCTCACAATTGATCTTGATGATTTGCTCAAAATAAATTGTGCCGGGAGCTGGTTCGTACTTGATTTATGTTTTCTCCGTGTTGATGGTAAGCCCAAAGTTGAAACAGGCTTCGCAGAATCTATCTACGCTATTCTGCAGATGAGCCTCTGAGACAGCATTGAGGGCACACTCGTCAGCAAACAGAAGATTTCTGATGGTGTGTGATTTGACCTTAGTTTTTGCTTGAAGCCTCCTAAGGTTAAAAATGTTCCATCAATACGATATCTAATATTGATTCCAATGTCCCCATCTCTAAAAGCATCAGTCAGTATAGCAGAGAACTTGATACTGAACAGAGTCGGTGCAAGTACACACCCTTGTTTAACTCCATTTTAAACGAGGAAGAGCTCCGATAGCTCAACGTTTTCCTGAACTCTAACCTGCATTCCATCTTGCAGTTGCTGCAGTATTGTGATAAATTTCTTTGGGCAGCCGTATTTTGCCATGATCTTCCATAGACCCTCTCTACTGACCGTGTCAAACGCCATTGTCAAGTCGATGAAAGCTGTGTACAGGTCACAGTGTTGTTCTTTGCATTTTTCTTGTAGCTGTCTTGCAGCGAACACCATATCAGTGGTTGCACGTTCTTTACGGAATCCACACTGACTTTCAAGTAGAAGAACTTCGTCAAGATGAGCCGTCATGCGATTCAGAAGGATTCTGGCGAATATCTTCCCTGTGATTTATAGTAGAGAGATGCCTCGATGGTTTAGTACACGCTTGAGGATTACATTTACGCTTATACAGATGTATAATTGACGCATCTTTGAGATCTTGTGGGATGGTTTCACTCTGCCTCATTTGTTGAATGATCAAGTGAAGTTTCTCTATAAAAACTGTGCCGCCATCTTTATAGACCTCAACAGGAATTGAATCGGAGCCGGCGGCTTTTCTACTAGAAAGTATAAATTTTCATGTGATTGACCAGCGCGGCTCTCTTGTTCACTTGTAAATTGAGTGATTCATTTTTCTTCGCCTTTCTGTGGAGGCTAATATGAGGTTGTATATCGGACTGTAAAGACAAGTGAAAATGTCATTAAAACTGAGCTCAGAATAATGTGTATACATTTCTGTATGTACTAGGTTAATTTTTTTTTTAAATGTCCAATAACTGGGTCACTTTAACCCGCACGTAAAAATGATATTGTTGATGCAAAAACTCGTGGTTTTTGCAACACGCCCCACTAGTTCAAAAGGTGAAAAAGTGAGTTGAATTTCTTTTTGTTAGTAAGTCACACATTATTTAAAAAACTTGAGTGATCTTTTCCACGGATGAATCAACTTTATTTTGTAATAAATTGTTTACACCTGGTTGAATTTATTTGGTCCATAGTGGAGTTTTTCTTGGTGGCCCTTAACTTTTGTCCAGTAGTATATTTTGATTGCGATGAACCATGCATGTTAATAATAACATTGATGTGATGACAGAGGTCATGTCAAAAGAAGGCTTCTTGGTAACGCGGGAAAGAAGCAATTAGCTTTTATTACTCGTGTCATAAAAAGTAAAAAAATTAAGAGCGGGCTTCAAAAGAATTTGAATTTTTTGAACTATTTGGGTAAAGTATATCGAGTACTCTATAGTTTTCAGTGTCTATATTATTAGATATAGTTATCCCCAGACAATGTGTCTGAATGTACATACACAGATACTCGATATATGACCAGACAACGAACAAACGATTTAATGTTATATTCAGAATGTTAACAGTAGAGTGGAGTAGCGGGGTTAGTGGGACATTCTGTAGTGTTTGGCTTGGTGTAGACGAGCGTTTTCTTGCTGCGCGTATCTCGCGCGGTTTTTTGACCGAATCGCAGGGTAATGCAGACGAGCGTATTTTTGCCGTGACCTCGCACCTTAACATAGATTTTCAGACTGGCAGGAAAAAACGACAAAAAAGACGATTCTGGGTGTATCCACTGATAAGCCATCGGCTACAAAAAGGAGTTTCACAAAATAAACGAGGATCTACGAAGTGACCCTGCAAAATTTAAACAGGTTTAAACACAGAGTGTATTAAAAAAATTAATTACCTTTCTGTTATTTCTCCTGTGCCTCAAACTTTTCCCATCCTGGATATAGGGCTCCTTAGACTTCTTCCCACAATTTGATTTTTAGGATTCTATTACTATATTCTGGAAGTTCCGAGTTGTAAAGACCTGGCCTTTTTTCCACTTCAATTATTAACCTTTCGGATTCGAAATAACTCAATTTCTCGCAAATGCTCATGATAAATCCTAATTCAGAATAGAAATGCCTGGACAGTGGACAACGCAAGTTCGTCTGCTAACATACTTGGTCACGTGATAAGGTTCAAGGTTATATAGTCCAATCAAGTATAAACGCCGGCGATACGCGAAGAAACTGGAACCAGTTGCGTTTTTTTCTACGCAGCGGAAAAAACCTCGCTGTTCTTTTTACTTTCTCTAAATCCCTACTGTTTCATTTTCCGAGCGCGAGATACGCGCAGCAAGAAAACGCTCGTATGCACCCAGCCTTAGGGTACACAAGTTTTAGTTTCTTTATTCTTCTGTCAAGTTGTCCAATGTACATTTATATATCTTCACTTCGTTATGTCAAGTTGACACTTATCTTAATTTGCCTCAGTTTTTTTTATATTTTGTTTAGTTTGATTCTGTCTATTTGATGGCAGTAATCTGTTACTGAACGTCAAATTTAAAAAATTAAAAGTTAAGAAAATAATCGAGCGAAATGTCAGCAACGAATGCGTATCATGTTATCAGAAAGAAAGAAAAAAACAGTTGCATGGAATATCTATCAAGTTATCAGCATGGGTTACAGGCACAGACAATTGTAGAGAATGTATATCAAGTTATTAGCAGGTATTAGAGAAAAAAATAGCAGAGGCAGGAAATGTAAAACATCGTATTAGCACTTGACCACAAACTGTAAGCAGTACTTGTTGGGAGGTTGTGCGGAATTTGCCGCCGCCATGTAAAATACCTCAAAGAAATATGTTCTGTAATATATGTCTTGTAAGGAGAGGGCAGGAAAGTATTCAGTGGGGTACTGGAAGATGGGACAGGTGATGTTGCTGATGATGTTGCCCTGATTGCTAAATCAGAGGCACATCTTCAATCCAACCTGCAAGTCTGGAAAGAAGAGCTGGAGAAGAGAGGGATGATCATAAGCAGATAGAAAACAAAAACCATGGTGATATCACGAGAGGAAAGAAGACATCAGATTAAGCTGGGAGAACAGGTCCTGGAGATGGTCGACCACTTTAAATACCTTGGGGCTGTCATAGACTGGAAGGGAGGCATCAAAGAAGAGTTGACTACCCGAAGAGCAGCAGCTGGGAAACATTTTCAAGCCATAAATCGAGGATTCCTCTGCAACGTTGGAAAGAAGAGGAAGATGGTTGTATACCGCTTCACCTATGTCCCAATCTTGACGTATGGATGCCAGTCATGGGAAATGACTAAAACCCACAAAAGCCAGATCCAAACCTCAGAAATGAGGTATCTGAGGAAGGTGGTTGAAGTAACAAGACGAGACATCGTCCGCAAGCACACAATACGCCAAGGCCTTAAAACCCAACCCCTGCAGACCCAAGTAGAACAGTCTCAACTGAGATGGTTTGGTCATGTCTTCAGTAGAGGTGTGCAAATAGACACACTTAGCTGTGTCGAGACATTCGAAACAGTGGGTTAAACTCTGTCGACACACTGTTTCGACACAACGGCACAGCGGCTCTTTTGCCCGTATCGGGGAGAAAGACGTCTCTTATAGACAGTACCGGGGCGGGTATACATGAACTGTGTGAGACAATTTCCTCTGTTTTTACTGTCGTGTGTGAAAATCTATGGCGTTTCGTGTGACCACAATTCAATATTTTTACACAAGTCTTCATTATGATGAAATAAAACGTAGATATGATGATAGCTGCAGTATATGGGAAAATAATAAAAAACAACAATAATAATAACAGTAATAATAACATATGATATCAAACTATAGTAAGCTAGTTTTGGTAGACAATGATTCAAATCCACACCGAGTACACTGATATCAGCAGAGCTAATAAAGTGTCCATTATATTTGTACGAACACACGGACACTTTCAACTTTAACATAGCGCCTAAAACATTGACAACTGCAGCACTGACACAGTTTCCAGTGTCTATAACTTCTCAGCAAAAATAATATCACTTGTAAAATCAAGTCATCATAACACATCCCTGAAAAATATGACATGTTTGATATTCTCCTTTTTCTCTTCTTCTTCGTTCGCCCTTAAAAAGGACGGTGGTTGCGTTGTGTCTGTTTACGCCTAAGCTGTGATATCTGCACCTTTCGGTCGACACATCCGACTTCTGCAACGCATTTTTTAGGACCGGGTTTGCGTTCCAATTGCGATCCGTGCTCGCTCAGCCAGCCTGCACTGCTGCAGACTGTTTCCAAGACCACCACGTGGAGGTGGAGCACGGTCTTGACCAGCTCTGGTTCGCTGGTCCTGACGCAGGCAGTCAAGCTATGAGTCGCTGACTGCGGTCTCTATTGCTGCGTCTTCTGGTCCCATACTCCATATTCCATACTAATGTTCCGAACGGTTTATTCGAGGCAGACACGAACTGAAACTGTGTCCATGTATCGAATCTGTCGGACTCGGTGCGGTTTCAAAGCATTGTTTGACACATACACACAGTAGCCATCTCTACTCTGCAAAACAGCGAGGCAAACAGGAACCGACACTGTATCGACACGGCAAGAATGCTCTGTATCAAATCGTTCGGGTACGATACTGTTTCGAAGCATTGTTTCGACACATACACACAGTAGCCATCTCTAGTCTGCAAAATGGGAGAAGATCGGCTACCAGGGCAAGCATGGGAAACTAAGAGCCAGGGATCCAGACCTCCAGGACGACCCAACGTCCGCTGGGAGGACAACATTAGACAATCTTTGAAGGACCGAGGACTAGAATGGAACCAAGCCAGGATTAAGACAGTCGATAGAATAGTACGGCGCTCTCTCTTACAAACCTCTGCACCTCACTGTAGAAGAGGAACGCCTAAGTAAGTAGTAACGTATGTCTATGTAAGATAATAATACATTATAAAACATTGAAATTGTTTGAAATTATATACATTTGTAATTAAATATATCCCTACATTTCGCGTTTTTGTTGGTGTTATGTTTCTCTTCATTTTACGTGAAAGGTTGTGTCAACGAACACTGAACACATTATTGTAAAGTTACATTATAACACTAGCCTACCCGTGGCGAATCAGTCTAACAATACGTTTTAGCTTGACATGCTATGTCCTTCAGTTGTATTCATGTCTTCATCATATTTTTCATTTGTCTCCAGTTTTTCTTCTCCATTTGTTTTTATTTTACCTCTTCCTTTCTTACGAAGGTAATTCCCGAACCTGGACTGCATTATAATGCTATCAACATGTGTCCTCAGTGTGTCCCTCATTCATCACCAGCGTGCTCTTCTAACCTCTTCTCCCAGTAACCCTTGTCTGGTTCTTGTCATCATATTCACGTTGGTGACCTTGTCAAACTCTTTCATTTCTTCTTTTCTATGCAGGTTTACATTTATGAAAATCTGAAGCTTTTTGGTTTGTCTTTTTTTTATTGTAGTCCATTTTTCAGTGTCATACAATATGGCTGACTCGACACATTAGTAGAGGACATTTATTTTTGTGTTGGACTTGATTTCTCTTAATCACGATAGATTTTTTTCCAATGCCACTAAAGCTTCTTTTGCCATTAGTATTCTTACAACAACAAACAGGCATTTATTTATTTTGATATCACTGTGCACGATTCTTCTTTTATACAACAAATAAAGAAGACACTCCATTACCTGTTCGTGAAGTCAATGCGGCCACGCAACCCTGTGAACGCAAACCGGGAGTTTACCCGGCCCTTTTTTACCACAAAACCCCCCAATAAAGCGAAGAGACCTAAAAATCCACTAAAATTCTCATGATCGTGATTCTACATCTTTTATGGATGATGCATTTATTTGATCTTTTCAAATCCCATTTTCTGTGTCCGATTGTTATTAATTTTGTCTAATATCTGATACCAGTTATACTCCTTTAAATCTAGATTTCATGTTTTTTCCGAGACATTTTGTATTTTCGTTTCTTTCATATTCTTCTTTCTTTCATTTTTCACCTTTTCAACCCCACCCGAGGTTGTTTACGCTGGCCAGCTGCGGTCAGCTAACGCTAGACGATAATGTTACGTCAACGCACCTGTTCGACCAGAGAAACATTTCTCGGGTCCGCTTTAAGTGTTAGAACGAGCCAAGACGGTTTCTGTGAAAGAAACGGTTCGTTAGCGGCGGGTACCCTCTGTGGTCCCAACAGGGGAATTTCTCTGGTCGCTTTAAAACGTTTGATGACGAGCGGCTGGTACCCTTTGAGGCCTGGGGAACTTTCGCACGATTTCTTTTGTCTTACTCTAGATTACGTCTTTCGCCGAACTTCTGTAGAAATACGCACGCCAGGTGTTCGGGGGGAGCGTCCCTTGTGATCTATAAGAGTAGACTGGTTTTAATAGACAAAGACATTCGTGAATTTCCTGGCCCGAGATAGACCATTATGGAAATAAGGCAAACATTAACACAGAACTAAATGTTTTTCGCCTATTTCTTGGCATTTTTCGGGGTGAGTTGACATATCTTATAAATATGATATATTCATGTTAGCTTTTATATATATCTGTTAGGGAAGTGAATTTATTTCTGAGGACTTCTCCTAGTAATTTATTCAGTGATAAGGTAGCGCTGTCTACGGCCTATTAAGTGGTGCTTAAACTGTTACGGTTTATCATGGGTTAAATGTTAAACTTACAATAACAGATATTAGGCGTAGAATCAGTCCACGAATGCTTACCATTGGGTTAAGAGTCAGCAAAATTAACTGTCATTTCTGTAAGATAATGTCAGGTGTGGATTGTTCACTTTAAAACTGAATAGTGAGATGCAGGTAATAACTCTGGATTATAGGAGATAGTCACTTATTCCTTTTGATAGATATTTCTAGTGGCAAGGGAGGATCATTTTATGCTTACTTGTGTGGCTAGGCACTAGTCTATAACTTTCACTGAAAGCAGTCACCAGGCATAGATATAATTATATCGTATGATCTAGCCACAACTGTATTATTATAGCAAGAACATTGCATTTTCTTTGTACTCATTTTGTGGAAATGCTAATATATTTCCCAAAGGGGACATACGATTTATTTGGGTAATGTCAAATGCTGTAATCTGTTTATGTAAATTCATTTAATGTTGTAAGATGAATAAGCATATTCATTTAACTGTAACTACAGGTTAGGTTTCCTGTATGTTGAGATTGGGAGAAGAGGAGTAGATTGTTGCTGTCAGAACAGTTACTGACAGGTACCTGGGGGTGCAAAAGATATTAAGACTATGCGGGCGCGTGTTGATAATTGATATTTTTAAGGAACAGGAGACATGGTTAAAGACAGCCCTAAACTATCATAGCAATAACTACAATAAATTTAATCCCATAGTGGAGCGAAACTTTCTGTATAAAGTTAGTGTGATTTTAGCGTTGCTTGAAGTTAAAAGGTGTCTCTTTTGGGTCTCAGTTTCAGGGGGACCGACTCGCGAGAGCAGATTCCAGTCAGGCGAAGAACGAAATATTCTCTTCGATCTAGAGGGTTCTGAATACCGCTAGCGTCACGAATCGTCACACCCCGTTCCTGAATCAAAACCCCTTTTTGTCAACGCCAAGTTAAGCTCACGCAGTGCAACGGAGCCAACGCTAAATCTGGAATCGCCAAACGCAGTAGTAGTTCTCTACTCGCCTATTGGATTACCAGCCAGAGCATTGCGGCTTCCAGAATATCAAACCCGCCCAGCATGCCTATAGCAGAATTCCATATCACCCGCCTTTTTTGTGCCTAAACGGGGCACTCAGCAAACCACAGCCAAACCAGTTTAAACAGGATTTACAGCCAAGCGGAGCCTTGCGCCGGATAAGCGCGCCTGGGTCTGTGTCCTCAAGTGACTTCTTCTGGTGTATTTCCTGGATACTTAAAACCTCGCACGTATGAGCAGCCATCTATGGACAGAGTTCCAGCCCAACTCGCGCCAGTAGGGGGGGTCACCAACGATAGCGCCTATACAGTGATGTTATTCAGGTTAATTCCATCACCGATGGAGGATATATACGAAAACACCACTTACTGGAGTTACTTCAGCTGGTCCCCGAAAACCGAAGGACTGTCACCCGATTATTTATCTCTTTGTGTTCTACAGGTTTTATGAATGGTGATCTGTGTGTGTGGTTTTTGGTGGATATGATTATTTGATGAATATTTGATTATTGAGGTAATTTTATGTTGTTGTAATGATATGCATTATTTTCATGCTTTTCTTCTTTAATAAATTTTACACATTTATTAATACGCTGTTCACGACCTTTCCATCCATATTTGTATTTTTTAGCTCTTTACTATAATCTCTATGTATGATAAGAGAAAAGAGAGAGAGAGCAGGAGATGCTTAGACAGACATAAGTGAGTTGAGGCCTGGAGAGAGAGAGATCCTTTGAATAAATCTTCTTCCAGGTTGTCTCAAGTCCATCTCCTATTTACACCTTATCTAAAGTGTAATCTATAACTCTGTCAGTCCACTATCCCTTGTCGATTTCACTACAGTTGTCCAACTCGACAAATACTCTACACTCTAACTCAACCACGACACACCAGGAGGAAATCTGATAATCAGAAGTGGTCCCCCGTCGATCCCGTGTTTCGGCGCCTTAATCTCCTTTACACTCTGAAGATAGCAGTCCCAAGTGTCAGCCTCCTGTTGTCTAGTTCAGAGAATTGAACCCACTCCACCTTTGGTTGCAGCTTTCAAATTCACTCCTATTTTCTGCCAGCTGGAGGCTATTGTAAAAGTAACCCTTATGATGAGAACAAATTACTGTCCCGAGTTCCATTGCCCGTTGCGGTTGTTCCACAGCCAGCACGATGTCTTTTCGGCAGTTTCGCTGAGCCTCTTAAGTGCCCTTATTCTTGACTGCCCCCTCAACCCCAACAGTTTAAATAGATCATTCAGTGAGGCAGCCACGAGACCTCTTGCACCCACCTCAACTGCCATGACCGTTGGAGTGAACCCATCGAATTCTCAAGCCCAAGGCCAGATCATTATACTTGGCCACTTTGAACGAGTGTTGCTCGTACAATCTGGGTTCAAATGGCACGGTCAGCTCAATCGGTAAAAACTGCTGCGATGATGATGAATGCAGCACTACATCTGGACGTATTCGAGATCTTCTGATATTCTTTGGATATGCCCCTAGCCCAGGCAAGTCTACTGCCATCTCCAAGTCATTTGCACGGTCAAGAAGAAATGGTAAACTGCTGCTTGATTTATTTGGTTTGAAATGTGCTGACTTTCCTACTCTCAAAAAGTATGTATTTGCGGTGCTCGGTCTGACTTTGCTGTTCGCCTTCACCCTTAATAGGCCTATTGTAGCAGCTAGGTCATTTAGTACATTGTTGTGGAGCCATGTGTATCGCCCTTGCCATAATGAACATGTGTTCAAGTGTCTGCTTTTCATGGCACTGGGGGCACTGAGCATCATTAGACTTTCCCCATCTCACAAAGTTTGCGGACGATGGCAGGAGGTCATACATTGATCTGATGATGAAGCTGAGGTACTATATACCATATATCATTCCATGTCAAGGACCTTTGCAGTGCTCCTTCCTATGTAGTCCATTGACATCGTTGGGCCTGCTGCGCCGCTTTTTGCATCCTCTTATCTTTCTCAGCTCCTCGTATCTCCTGAATTACCATGTCTCTACGTTCCTTGTTTGATGCCTTGCACCACCAGCGGATGTCACCATGGCCAAATCCCCGTCTATTCGTCTGTGTGTATCCGATTACCTCCTTCAGCTTGGGCGACTCTTTGGCGCACCAAGAGCTTCATCCACTTCCTTCCAGTTTTCAGTGTGGGCTGAATGGACTTAACTACGTCATCTGCTTGCTCGTACAGCATCATCGCGAGCCTTGCCTTTCCTGCTTTGAATTCTTCAACAGGGGTCGGGGTGGCTCAGAGGTATGGCGTCCGCCTCGTATGCAAGAGTTACTGGGTTCAAATCCCAGTTGAAGCATTATTATTTGTTGAAATATTTTTTCTCAGAACCGGTGGTCCTAATTACGTCATACTCCCCCTTGGTCTCATGGTTAGTGAGATCGGCTGCCTAGCCTTCTCGGATTGTGACGGTATTGCCTCCCCTGCTTACTCTTGGCAGAGATGTAGATAGAAGACTGATGACACTTCTATTACAAAGGGAGCCTTCACAAGATATTCAGAATAAGCGAGAACAATACTGCTTTGGCTGAGTATGTTAACTCTGCAATTCTGCCGACGCTTTTGTGAAAGATTTAAGCACTTATTACTTTCAGCTCGTTTAAGCCCCCACCCCTGATTTACTCAGTGGAATTCTATTATTCTAGTATAGCTCTGTTTAGTGTGTGTGTAGTAATTTGACTGAGACAAACATGCAGTAACTTTAACATGATTAAAACGAAGTTAAATTTGTAACATTACAAATAACAAAATTTAATGATCACTATAGGTTTTAACAGCTGGAAATAATTTGAATAGTTATGGATCAAGAAAAGTTATCCTAAGAGTCTTTAGGAAATATGAGATATTACAAGACGTTCAAGTGGCAGCATATATTTGAACTTAGCTGCCAATGACGGTTCTGCTCCTTCTTATGGGTTGGGTCTTTTCACTCTGCTAACGCTCGTCTCTAATCAAGGTTGTCGGTAGTAGCTCGTTTCCCAGAAACGTTAAGGAGAGTCTACCACGTGGGTCCTGCGTCTTAATGCTTAGGCCACGGTTCCCTTATTGTTCCAGAGATGATACTTTCTGCTGGTACCACCAATAACTATGGTAATAGAACGAAACGCTCTTCTGCGTATTGCGTTTCCCCCCCCCCCCCCCCCCCCCCCCCCCCCCCCCCCCCCCCCCCCCCCCCCCCCCCCATAGTTTTGGGTTCCTTTCTTCCCATACCACTAACCCAATTACTCAGACTTTATCCTCGATGAGAATTAAATTTTATCCCTTGGGATAAAACTTTCTTTACATTTTATAGGATAGCTTTCATAGTTACTTTATATTTAAATGAAACGGTTAATAATACAGATAGAGTCTGTTAACATATACTGATTGGAAAGTGTTCAAACTATAAATTGAATATGTTTTCATTTATGTTTTACACTTATTGAAAAGTTTGAAAGTTCCATTACGGTAAAATGAATATTTTCACATAGACATTTACACTGGTTTAAAGCTTGAAAACTTACATTCCTTTTAAAGCGGCTATGTTTATAGGGTCATTTAGACTGCTTTGAAAACGTACAATGTACATCGTTTCTTTCATCTTTCTCTCCCTGCTCCATAGGGAACCTGGAACTACTTTATGCTTTTCGTTCTCTTTACGGAACTATCAATAAATCAATCACCAGCCCGTGCAGTGGTAGTTCATGAATAATTAATCTAGATACTGAGGTTTCCAGCCTCAAATGACTTGTGCTGTCTGTAGAGCCTTTTACACATTAAAATTCACTTGGTAATATATATATATATATATATATATATATATATATATATATATATATATATATATATATTATATATATATATATATATATATATATATATATATATATATATATATATATATATATATATATATATATATATATATACAGTAGAACTCCATTTATCCGAACCCCAATTATGGTTTTAGTAGATTTACTATATCACATTGTCAATAAATTTTCATGCTGTAAATAATATTTATTAAATATACTGTGAGCTTAAGATATAATAATTTTTATGCAGAAGTTCCGTGAGACCTTACAAATTATTTTAATTGTTCCGCCAAGGTAAGAAGGTTGAGAATCAGTGATATAAGATATTGCGCTTTACATATTATTTTAAAAATCATTATATCACGCGACCTATACTCATAGTTACTTAGCATTTACCCTTCTAGGGTTGTACTATCACATACCGTAGTTGTGTGTTACAACAAATCATCTGGGCTTAAGCGATTATTTCATTACCGTGTTCCAATATAAAGAGTCTGGAGCAGAGTTAGTTAAAGTTCTGGTTAAAATGTAGCGTTTTGAAGCCGTACGTCGCCGGAGGGCGATCCACCCGGCGAGATAGTAATAATGAACTTTATGTGTAAGTAGGAATCCGAAATAAATTGTTAAAGATGTAGGAGCAGATGATTTTAGTACGCAGTCGACGAGGTATTCGTTATACAGATGAAGTCTGTAGGATTAGAACTCAAATCTTGCACCTAAAAGTATTCAGCGAGAGACACGTCAATTTCTTAGTTTAGAGTCCGGAGAAGAGTTCGAGCTGAATGTTTTGAAGAGCTAGCAGAACTCAAGTCAGTCTGAAGTATATATATATATATTGCGTTAGCAAGTGTGAATATATCCTTACTGCAGTTAAAAGTCAGAAGTTCCAAATATTCAATAGAACTTCGAGTTGAAGAGGTTTTGTTACCACAGTTCAGAATTTAAATACTGTGTAGATACTCAGTGATATTATTAATTGTGTAAGTGAGAATTCTGAGGATCTCATGTAAGTTTTACATTTTTAATTGTATTTGTAAGAGTGATATATCTAACTCTAGCGTAAAGTGAACATTGCTATACCAGTAAGAATTAAGAATCGAGAAAGACATTAAAGATAAACTTTTTTTTTTTAAATAAAGTGTTGCCTCGTTTTGGCGAGGCGCGTTCCGTTCAACCTAGTCGGTTATATTAGGGCGCATGTCCAAATATAAAAGACCCTAAGATCTAGGGGATGCCACTAAAAGAGAAACTGGCTCCTAAAGAACTAACTGTATTGTCAGAACTTTACTTTTCTACTAGAGAAGCATTGATTGACATTGATCCATAACTACTAGATGATCTTGAATTAGATGAAAGTTTGACAACTGAGAACTGAGGATAGATAGATAGATAGATAGATAGATAGATAGATAGATAGATAGATAGATAGATAGATAGATAGATAGATAGATAGATAGATAGATAGATAGATAGATAGATAGATAGATAGATAGACAGAAAGATAGATAGATAGATAGATAGATAGATAGATAGATAGATAGATAGATAGATAGATAGATAGATAGATAGATAGATAGATAGATAGATAGATAGATAGATAGATAGATAGATAGAAAGATATGTGATGGGGCCGGGAAGACACCCCTGAGGCCCCACCCCTACTTCAGTTCAAGGCATGTTTGTCGCCCATATATTTTCGGTCGGCCCACGTGACTGTCAGCTCACGTGACGGCGCGAGCCTGGGTTGTGAAAAATCTGAAGTAGAAGATATGTAATTAGGCCATAATAATGCCTAGAAATTAATTGTGGTGTATAGTTGTGAGTCATATTTGATATTCGTGTGTTATATTAAATAGCTGTAGGTTTTATTTGTGTTTTCGCTATTCCTAAAGCGATAATCGCGTGTGATATTTAAGTAGCCAAGATTAATACGCCCAGCGCGCAGTGAGTGAGTGATGCGCCATAGGGCCTATATAAGAAGCGCCTAGCTGGCGAATGAGCGATTTTCGCAAGAACCGCCCAGAGAGAGAAACGAGGCGCCCTGTGTGGGTAAGCAGAAGAACACAAAGACATGACACGTGAGTTAATTTAAATTAGCATTAGTTTTATACAATTCTGAAATAATATCGATGTGGCTATTTTAATGTTTAGTGAATTAGGTCTAAATAAATAGATAGATGTGTTCCCAAAGGAAATGTCTTTTTAGGGCATTATGATTTAGTCTCGAAATGATAGATGAGTGAAAATAATGTTTGATAGGTTTTATTAGGCACGCAAAGCCCAAATCACAGATGTGAGAGTTTAAGAGCAATTATTTCAGTCATCAGACCGGGAAAGAAAGGCAAATTTAGTAGGGAGCTTTTTCTTACATGAAACTGGACAGAGAAGCGATTTTTTACTTTAATTTAGATGATATTGACTTGTTAGCAAAATATCAAGATGGCGGCCACGTGGTCATGAAAGGCGGCGCGGTGAATAAAGAAGGCGCCAAGGGGTCTGCGGTAACACTCTTAGTTATCACTTAATGTTACGCAGTTTTATATCGTGTGAATTGACACGTGGGTGAGAGTAGATAAAGATAATTTTCCCCAGTAAAGGAAAGAGATAGTTTTCGTGTTAATGCCAGTTTTGTTAAAGTCAAGAGTAATTATTTTATTTCTTTAATGTAAAAGTAATTGAGTGTATTTCACGATAGCCTACTTATCATAATTCTACTGTATATATTTAATGGGTTACTGTGAGGTGAGAATATGTATTATGATTTCTGGAGAGCGCGAGGCCACTCCTTTGTTGAGACATGTGTTTCTCTGGTTGCTCCCGGCGGAGCATGGAAACACCAATGTGGCTGGTGTCTATCACAAGCCGACAAGAAGCATTTTTATGCTATTGCAGTGGTTGTTTCGGTAACGATGTGTTTCATGTGATGAGATTCCCAGTCGCACCAGTGGTCATATACGACACGCTTGTTGCCAGGCGCACCAGTCGTCACATACGACATGCTTCAGAATGCAGTAACGAATACTGATGTGGATCGGTTACGAGGTAGTAGCTTATTCTCATTACTGAGAGTATTTGTTGTACATATAGTTGAATATTATTTTATGCCCATTTTATGATTATTTAATTATTGTTATGTGAGGAATGGTTGTGAGAGCACGTGGGCTCACTTCAAGGTATATATTTCTCTTCTCCGCTCCTGAGGGAGCATGGGGCCAACAGTGTGGTTTGCCTCCATATTAAGTATTCATATGCTAGGACAGTAGTGGTTTCGGTAGCAATCTGTGTTACACGGTGAGATTGCCAGCCTCATGCACAACACTATACTAGTCTCATTGGACGACATGCATGAGTGTGTGTGTGTGATAGCTGAGTGAGTGCTCTTGCAGTAGTGGTTTCGGTAGCAACCGATGTTACACGGTGAGATTGCCAGCCTCATGCACAACACCTTACTAGTCGCACTGGACGACACGCATGAGTGTGTGCGTGTGTGATAGTTGAGGGGGTCAGGTGGCGTGGAATGACTTTGGCAGATGAGAGTATGATTATTTAACTACTATGATTTTAACTATTCGTTGCTTTGTTTGCTTCTTCAGATTAGCAATCGGGCACTGTTGGGTGTTTTGTTTTGTTATGTTCGTTGGTTTATTTGTTTAATGTTTGCTTCGTGTGTTTAAGTGTCACTGATAGGGTTGTAAAAAAAAATACAGCCCCTGCCTCAGAATCAAGAGTTTTATTGTTGTTCGGGTCGGTGCGAGTGTGAAAAGAGAGTGATCAAATATCACAACATCAATATCATCATCATCATCATCTCGCCCACCCTACCACAGATAGAGATAGATAGATAGATAGATAAATAGATAGATAGATAGATAGATAGATAGATAGATAGATAGATAGATAGATAGATAGATAGATAGATAGATAGATAGATAGATAGATAGATAGATAGATAGATAGATAGATAGATAGATAGATAGATAGATAGATAGATAGATAGATAGATAGATAGATAGATAGATAGATAGATAGATAGATAGATAGATAGATAGATAGATAGATAGATAGATAGATAGATAGATCTAACAACTGTCCACATATTTGCGAAGCGTTACATGAGAAGTTAAATCTTACTACAGGTAAAATAAATGGTAATGGTAGTCCCCTAGGAGATATTGCCCCAGGTGAGTGAATATTACACACATCAAGGTGTGTGTCAGGCACTTGTGAGAAATAAACAAGTAGAAAACCAGACGACAGAAAAACAACAGAAGTGAGTATCTCACGGAGAATCGAACCCAGGATCTTCCGAACGGCACTACCGCTCAGCTACGGAAGCGAATCACACTATCTCCCTGTTAGCTAGGCACCACAAAATAGTGCTTCGTTGACTGGGGGTCTTTATCGCGATTCGTAACACCGGATATGTACCTAGAGCGATCCAGCCTAATTAATGACGCACTCCCTTCTGTTGTCCCCCTATCATACAGCATAGGTCGTAGACGAGTGAAGAGTTAGTGACGTCACATACTACGTATAATTTTTGTTTATGAGGCGGGGTAACCAGTTGTCGTCTTCGCTCCTTTTGTAAATGTTCCTAACTCAAGAGCAGAGTTACGTCCCCGTTTTTTACACTGGTAGAATAAATCAGACTTAGAGGTCGTTTACATTTCAACATCCGCCTTAATATAACCGACTAGGTTGAACCCGATGCGCTTCGCCAAAACGAGGCGAAATTCTACTTAAATTAAAAAATAGGACCAGTTTAGACCTGGGTAGACTAAAGCGTGACCCTACTTGGATCCCGGAACCCGGTAATTTCACAACGAAAGGAATGCGTTGGAACCGGTTTAGCCAATTTAACGCTCGTTGTTATAGGTAGAAAATGTTACTGCTATCTTGTCATTAGTTTGTAAGTAAATAACTGCACGTTTTTTAAACATAAACTACATTAGAGTGTCGATTACCCGAACTAATTGGGACCAAGATTGGCTCGGTTAATCAAATGTTCGGATAATCAGACATAGAATACTCAGTTTAGACGAAATAAAATGTAATCAGGCCTGCAATTAAGGTCTCGGGAAACGTCCTGCGTCCTCACAGCTCCTGTAATGACATCTTAATTTTTAACCCTTGTAATGCACACATTAAGACTATTTCTGTGCAGCTCTGGTCATATGACTAATCGGAAAGCAGTATGAGTATTGATTTAGTTTGGTTTGGTTTGGTTTTAAAGACTATCTTCATTGCACACGGACAACTTCATCAGTGGTCCAATCTCCTCCCTTAGATCACACAAGGAGGATCTCAGCACAGTGTACGAACTCCGTAGTATTGGCGAGAATCCCAATGTGTGTATGTAGGAATCACACATTCTATAAATATTTTTGTGGGGGGGTAGGTTTCTAATTTTTAAATGTTGCCAGGGCAGCGGCCTTATGGCCTACTCTTTACGATTTACATCTGCCGTGGGATTTTTAACGTGTACAACTTGCACACGGGACCTCCTCTTTTTTCACCCTTATCCAAAGAGGCTTAGGCATCCCATCTCACTACCCAGGAGACCAGGGGAAGTATGACATTATTAGGACCACTGGTTCTAACAAAATAATGTCCTTAAATTATATTCCCTCATCTGGGAATCGAATCCGGTACCTCTAGAACTATAAGCGGACGCCATACCTCTTAACCAATCAGAGGAGTATTACTTCAGTATAACAATTAGTGTACTCAAAGTAAATACTGTATTTTTATTTTTTATTTTTTTTTGCTGCGGCGGTGGCGCTGGTTCGGATAATTGACGGTTCAGATAAATGACGGTTCAGATAATTGACGGTTCAGAT
The DNA here is from genome assembly GCA_024509875.1 of Oreohelix idahoensis. Lineage (NCBI taxonomy): Eukaryota > Metazoa > Mollusca > Gastropoda > Stylommatophora > Oreohelicidae > Oreohelix > Oreohelix idahoensis. The sequence goes on from JAMPIV010001430.1 coordinate 32,059, forward strand.
AATTGACGGTTCAGATAATTGACGGTTCAGATAAATGGCGTTATGATAATAGACGACCTTCTTTATTACCAGAGAATGCGAATGAGAAAATCTATCTCTAGAACATTTCTATGATGGATTAGAGCAGTATCAACAATGTACAGAAACCAAGAGCCGGCACTATTAAGTCTAGCAGATGGTTAGATCACACAATGGATGACAATTAATGTGCGTGGATGAGAACATTATATCGGCTGACTGAAAAGGTATTAAATTGTTATATCCTGACTATTATCTATCGGGTATTCATGAAACAAACATCAAAATAACGAGCAATAGTGCCAGTTTACTATCAAGTTTTGTTTTTTATTGTTAGTTTCTGGAACAAAAAAATAGAAATACGTAAATTAATATCTGAAATGGCAAATAAAGCGACATAACAAGAGACAGCTAAAAAAAAAAAACTGCTTGTTGTAGTCACGTGTTGAACAGGAACAAACTCAGGTTTAGCCATAATGGTAATGTTAATCTGTATTTTCTGTAATACCATGACATTCAGTTATTTGTTTCTTGACTTTTGTTTCATTTACCTATTTGGATTGGTAACAATTTAAAAAAATAAATAGAAAGTAACTTTCCAATCACCCAGCAGTTATTGAGTGAATTATTATTAGGAAAGACAGTCAGTATGTGGACTCACAACGCAGTTATGATTCAACTCACCGTCATTGAATTCATTGGCCGTTCCAGCGGGTTGTCATTGGGGGTGCTGCACTGTTCATTCATTTAAAATACTATACATAATACTCACAAATTGTGACCACCATGTCAGATATCAACCCAGACACAAATGATTAGTGTCTTATCTCATTTAAAATCTGTCAAGAAGTTCTGAAAAGTTATTTTAAAAGTTTACTACAACTAGGAGTAATCCTTGTCAGTCGAAGCAGCTTCCCGAGTCTCAAACCAGGTTACACAGACATGTATGTTGCTATTTCTCGTGTTTAAAATTTCATTGTAACTTCCCTTTAATTAGAGTTCATTGCACTTGAGCTGTGTTCCGTTGTAGCACTAGTTAAATAAACTAAACCAATTGCAGCTGGCCTCTTGCGGTGTGATAACAAGCATTCGCTTATAAGAGGTCAAGGTCACTTTAACTGTCATCGTTTGCAGCACTTCCACAATACGGTCGGTGTTGGATAATTTTTTGTTTGATTTGTATTTAACCCTTCCGGTGTAACCTCAATTTTTTGTATTTTTTGGTCTGTCCGGATTATGTATTATAATGTAGTAGGGACAGTATGCAGTCCTTTTGTTTACAGGGGGTGCTGCAGCGCAACAGCTCATTAAAGAAAGCCGCCACTGAATGAATTAATTATGAATTTTATTTAGCAAGTGACCCGTCAAGAAACGATGGCAAAGAATTATGATGTACAATTTAAATCTCATTTCTTGAAGAGTCTTCACACCTCTTTACTAGGGGTGTCAAACATGGTTACTGACCAAAGCACAGGAGAGGACACTCAAATTATGTGAGATAAGATGCTTAAATAAAAGGTAATTAATATATACCAGGAGATGAAGAATGATAAATTATGTGAGATGAGATGCTTAAATAAAAGGTAATTAATATATACCAGGAGAGGAAGATGATAAATTATGTGAGATGAGATGCTTAAATAAAAGGTAATTAATATATACCAGGAGAGGAAGAATGATAAATTATGTGAGATGAGATGCTTAAATAAAAGATAATTAATATATACCAGGAGAGGAAGATGATAAATTATGTGAGATGAGATGCTTAAATAAAAGGTAATTAATATATACCAGGAGAGGAAGATGATAAATTATGTGAGATGAGATGCTTAAATAAAAGGTAATGAATATTACCAGGAGATGAAGAATGATAAATTATGTGAGATGAGATGCTTAAAAAAAGGTAATTAATATTACCAGGAGATATAGAATGATAAATTATGTGAGATGAGATGTTTAAATAAAAGGTAATTAATATATACCAGGAGAGGAAGATGATAAATTGTGTGAGATGAGATGTTTAAATAAAAGGTAATTAATATATACCAGGAGATGAAGAATGATAAATTATGTGACATGAGATGCTTAAATAAAAGGTAATTAATATATACCAGGAGAGGAAGATGATAAATTATGTGAGATGAGATGCTTAAATAAAAGGTAATGAATATTACCAGGAGAGGAAGAAGGATAAATTATGTGAGATGAGATGCTTAAATAAAAGGTAATTAATATATAGCAGGAGAGGAAGAATGATAAATTATGTGAGATGAGATGCTTAAATAAAAGGTAATTAATATATACCAGGAGATGAAGATGATAAATTATGTGAGATGAGATGTTTAAATAAAAGGTAATTAATATATACCAGGAGATGAAGATGATAAATTATGTGAGATGAGATGTTTAAATAAAAGGTAATTAATATTACCAGGAGATGAAGAATGATAAATTATGTGAGTTGAGATGCTTAAATAAAAGGTAATTAATATATACCAGGAGATGAAGAATGATAAATTATGTGAGATGAGATGCTTAAATAAAAGTTAATTAATATTATCAGGAGAGGAAGAATGATAAATTATGTGAGATGAGATGCTTAAATAAAAGGTAATTAATATTACCAGGAGAGGAAGAATGATAAATTATGTGAGATGAGATGTTTAAATAAAAGGTAATTAATATATACCAGGAGATGAAGAATGATAAATTATGTGAGATGAGATGTTTAAATAAAAGGTAATGAATATTACCAGGAGATGAAGAATGATAAATTATGTGAGATGAGATGTTTAAATAAAAGGTAATTAATATTACCAGGAGATGAAGAATGATAAATTATGTGAGATGAGATGCTTAAATAAAAGGTAATTAATATTACCAGGAGATGAAGAATGATAAATTATGTGAGATGAGATGCTTAAATAAAAGGTAATTAATATATACCAGGAGAGGAAGAATGAAAATTATGTGAGATGAGATGCTTAAACAAAAGGTAATTAATATATACCAGGAGATGAAGAATGATAAATTATGTGAGATGAGATAATTAAATAAAAGTTAATGAATATTACCAGAAGATGAAGAATGATAAATTATGTGAGATGAGATGTTTAAATAAAAGGTAATTAATATTACCAGGAGATGAAGAATGATAAATTATGTGAGATGAGATGTTTAAATAAAAGGTAATTAATATTACAAGGAGATGAAGAATGATAAATTATGTGAGATGAGATGTTTAAAGAAAAGGTAATTAATATTACCAGGAGATGAAGAATGACAAATTATGTGAGATGAGATGCTTAAATAAAAGGTAATTAATATTACCAGGAGATGAAGAATGATAAATTATGTGAGATGAGATGCTTAAATAAAGAGTAATTAATATTACCAGGAGAGGAAGAATGATAAATTATGTGAGATGAGATGCTTAAATAAAAGGTAATTAATATTACCAGGAGATGAAGAATGACAAATTATGTGAGATGAGATGCTTAAATAAAAGGTAATTAATATTACCAGGAGATGAAGAATGATAAATTATGTGAGATGAGATGCTTAAATAAAAGGTAATTAATATTACCAGGAGAGGAAGAACAATAAATTATGTGAGATGAGATGCTTAAATAAAAGGTAATTAATATTACCAGGAGAGGAAGAATGATAAATTATGTGAGATGAGATGCTTAAATAAAAGGTAATTAATATTACCAGGAGAGGAAGAATGATAAATTATGTGAGATGAGATGCTTAAATAAAAGGTAATTAATATTACCAGGAGATGAAGAATGATAAATTATGTGAGATGAGATGCTTAAATAAAAGGTAATTAATATATACCAGGAGATGAAGAATGATAAATTATGTGAGATGAGATGTTTAAATAAAAGTTAATTAATATTACCAGGAGAGGAAGAATGATAAATTATGTGAGATGAGATGTTTAAATAAAAGGTAATGAATATTACCAGGAGATGAAGAATGATAAATTATGTGAGATGAGATGTTTAAATAAAAGGTAATTAATATATACCAGGAGATGAAGAATGATAAATTATGTGAGATGAGATGTTTAAATAAAAGGTAATTAATATTACCAGGAGATGAAGAATGATAAATTATGTGAGATGAGATGTTTAAATAAAAGGTAATTAATATTACCAGGAGATGAAGAATGATAAATTATGTGAGATGAGATGTTTAAATAAAAGGTAATTAATATTACAAGGAGATGAAGAATGATAAATTATGTGAGATGAGATGTTTAAAGAAAAGGTAATTAATATTACCAGGAGATGAAGAATGACAAATTATGTGAGATGAGATGCTTAAATAAAAGGTAATTAATATTACCAGGAGATGAAGAATGATAAATTATGTGAGATGAGATGCTTAAATAAAGAGTAATTAATATTACCAGGAGAGGAAGAATGATAAATTATGTGAGATGAGATGCTTAAATAAAAGGTAATTAATATTACCAGGAGATGAAGAATGACAAATTATGTGAGATGAGATGCTTAAATAAAAGGTAATTAATATTACCAGGAGATGAAGAATGATAAATTATGTGAGATGAGATGCTTAAATAAAAGGTAATTAATATTACCAGGAGAGGAAGAACGATAAATTATGTGAGATGAGATGCTTAAATAAAAGGTAATTAATATTACCAGGAGAGGAAGAATGATAAATTATGTGAGATGAGATGCTTAAATAAAAGGTAATTAATATTACCAGGAGAGGAAGAATGATAAATTATGTGAGATGAGATGCTTAAATAAAAGGTAATTAATATTACCAGGAGATGAAGAATGATAAATTATGTGAGATGAGATGCTTAAATAAAAGGTAATTAATATATACCAGGAGATGAAGAATGATAAATTATGTGAGATGAGATGTTTAAATAAAAGTTAATTAATATTACCAGGAGAGGAAGAATGATAAATTATGTGAGATGAGATGTTTAAATAAAAGGTAATGAATATTACCAGGAGATGAAGAATGATAAATTATGTGAGATGAGATGTTTAAATAAAAGGTAATTAATATATACCAGGAGATGAAGAATGATAAATTATGTGAGATGAGATGTTTAAATAAAAGGTAATTAATATTACCAGGAGAGGAAGAATGATAAATTATGTGAGATGAGATGTTTAAATAAAAGGTAATTAATATTACCAGGAGATGAAGAATGATAAATTATGTGAGATGAGATGTTTAAATAAAAGGTAATTAATATTACCAGGAGAGGAAGAATGATAAATTATGTGAGATGAGATGTTTAAATAAAAGGTAATTAATATTACCAGGAGAGGAAGAATGATAAATTATGTGAGATGAGATGTTTAAATAAAAGGTAATTAATATTACCAGGAGATGAAGAATGATAAATTATGTGAGATGAGATGCTTAAATAAAAGGTAATTAATATTACCAGGAGATGAAGAATGATAAATTATGTGAGATGAGATGTTTAAATAAAAGGTAATTAATATTACCAGGAGATGAAGAATGATAAATTATGTGAGATGAGATGCTTAAATAAAAGTTAATTAATATTACCAAAGAGAGGAATAATGATAAATTATGTGAGATGAGATGTTTAAATAAAAGGTAATTAATATTACCAGGAGATGAAGAATGATAAATTATGTGAGATGAGATGTTTAAATAAAAGGTAATTAATATTACCAGGAGAGGAAGAATGATAAATTATGTGAGATGAGATGTTTAAATAAAAGGTAATTAATATTACCAGGAGAGGAAGAATGATAAATTATGTGAGATGAGATGTTTAAATAAAAGGTAATTAATATTACCAGGAGAGGAAGAATGATAAATTATGTGAGATGAGATGCTTAAATAAAAGGTAATTAATATTACCAGGAGATGAAGAATGATAAATTATGTGAGATGAGATGTTTAAATAAAAGGTAATTAATATTACCAGGAGATGAAGAATGATAAATTATGTGAGATGAGATGCTTAAATAAAAGGTAATTAATATTACCAGGAGATGAAGAATGATAAATTATGTGAGATGAGATGTTTAAATAAAAGGTAATTAATATTACCAGGAGATAAAGAATGATAAATTATGTGAGATGAGATGTTTAAATAAAAGGTAATGAATATTACCAGGAGATGAAGAATGATAAATTATGTGAGATGAGATGTTTAAATAAAAGGTAATTAATATTACCAGGAATGGAAGAATGATAAATTATGTGAGATGAGATGTTTAAATAAAAGGTAATTAATATTACCAGGAGATGAAGAATGATAAATTATGTGAGATGAGATGTTTAAATAAAAGGTAATTAATATTACCAGGAGATGAAGATGATAAATTATGTGAGATGAGATGCTTAAATAAAAGGTAATTAATATTACCAGGAGATGAAGAATGATAAATTATGTGAGATGAGATGTTTAAATAAAAGGTAATTAATATTACCAGGAGATGAAGAATGATAAATTATGTGAGATGAGATGTTTAAATAAAAGGTAATTAATATTACCAGTGTAATGTTATGATGTATGTATATAAGCATTACCTCGTCATCTACACAAGCACACACATGTTTCAGAAAGCACTCAGTAACAGCATGTTCAGTTCGTAGCCATGTTTTATTTTACAGAATATCGTACATGTGAAGATTCGCATATTATTACAATGTGGTTCGTATTATTAATGTATCATATTATATTACATCCCCCCTTTTTTGAAAAAAAAAATGTGTGCAAACATTTCCAACAAGATGTTTCATGTGAGAAAGGATAAGTATGTGTAATGCTCAGTGTGAGTATATATATATGTTACTGTCTGTATCGGCTGGGAGGTGTCACTGTACGGCCAGAACGAGTGGTGTAAAGTGCTGGTGGTTCTGCGGAAGTCCCTGGTTTAGCTTGAGTTGGTTGTGATTTCGGCCTTGGCGCTTGTTGGTTTTGTGGGGCACCAAGGTCTGGGAAAGCAAATGAAAAGTTACTGCATTGTCTTTGAAAAGCATGGGAATTCTCTGTTCTGTTGTATTCTGTGGGATTTCTCTTATGTCCACTCTGTTTCGCATCAGGAGGTTGCTGCTGCTGTCTGGTCTTAAAGTATAGCTCCTGGGTTCAGGGTTTCTGGAAATGATTGTTGCTTTTGACCATGTGTCATTGTTGTGGTTGTAGGTAGTCACATGCTGACCAGGATATAATGGTGGTAAGTCTTTAGCACATTTGTCATAGTTGGATTTCTGAACTTGCTGACGATGCTGAAGTTGATCATATGTGCTGTCTCTATGTTGTGGACGGAAGTGACCTTAGATGGTAAAAGGTCTTTATATCTAAAATCAAACATAAGTTCTGCTGGACTGTCGATCTTACTGTCTACTGGTGTTGTTCTCCATCTCAAGAGTGCTAGGTGTACATCCTCTGTTCTTGTTTTCTTCATGATTGACTTGATAGTTTGTATCTGTCTCTCAATGAAGCCATTAGATTTAGGATATCTAGGTGATGATGTTGTGTGTTTGATCTTCCAGTCCTTAGTGAAGTTTCTGTATGCTTGACCTGAGAAATGTGGACCGTTGTCTGATCTAATTTCATCTGGGATGCCAACATGCTGCAATACTTCTTTGTAATGTCTGCAATAACAGCTGATGGTGAGGGTTGTGGAAGTTTCTCAATGATGGGAAATTTGCTGTAGTAATCAGCAATAATAAGATAGTCATTATTGTCGATTGAGAAAATATCAGTTCCTATAATGCTCCAAGGGCTCAATGGTATGTCTGATGGTATGAGAGGTTCTCTGCACTGCCTATTTGCATGTTCTTGGCAAATTGAACAGTTTTTACATAGTGTTTCTATGTCCTTGTTTATCTGTGGCCAGTAAACATCTTTCTTTGCTCTCAGTTGTGTCTTCACAATACCAAGGTGACTATTATGGAGCTGTTTAAGGATGATATCGCGTTGTGTTTCTGGTACAACAATGCGATCTCCTTTAAGGATCAGACCATCTTCGATGCTTAACTCGTCCCTCATCGAGTAGTATGGACGGATGTGTGTTGGAACTTCCCTGATAGAGCTTGGCCATCCATGGTATATCAGTTCTTTGAGAGATATTTAAGGGATAGGATCTCTCATTGTGTCTTCTCTGATGTGTTCAAGCCGATTATCGCTCAAAAAAGATTGACAAGAATCAACTTTGATGTTTGGGGTAAGATCTGCTGTCTTGTTGGGGTTTGGTAGTCTGCTGAGAGCATCTGCAAGACCTATATCCTCTCCTGGGATATACTGAATATTAAAATCATAACCTTGTGTTTCCAATAACAGAGCTTGTAGTCGTACACAGGTGCTGAAGCTATTATAAAGTTTTTTATGAATATCTCAAGTGGCAAAATATGATCTGAGAGAATTGTAAATGAGTAAAGGCGGTTGAAAAGAAATGACAATATGAGAAGCGTTTGATTCCAAAAACATCGACACAGCTAGCATTTTTTACTTCAATTTTGCAAGTTTCTTTTCGCCAGAACTTAATGATTTGCTTGCGTAAGCTACAGGACGAAGTTCTTTGGCATAGTGTCCTTCAGGATTTTTGTCTGGTTGCAAAAGTGCTGCTCCTAGGCCTTTCAGACTGGAATCAACCATGAGAAAAGTGGGTGCTTGCATGTCCATAGTATTTCAAGCATGCATCAGATGATATGAGGGTCTTCAAGTGGTTGAATATGTGTTGGTAGTCTTCTGACCATTCATACGGAGGAATTCTGTAGTAGGAACAAGAGATCGCAAAGGTTCTGCAGCAGCTGACAAATTTGGTATGAATTGCGCTAGGAAATTGACAGCACCTAAGAATTGTTGCAGTTCCTTCTTTGTAGCTGGTGTTGGCATGTCATGAATATCTTCAACCTTTTTAGGGTCTGGTTTTACACCATTCTGGGTGTACAGCAATCCAAAAAAATTGTATCTCCGTTGCCTTAATTGTACACTTTTTGCTGTTGAATGTTAGCCCATTGGCCTGTGCATGACAGATGCATCAAGTTTAATCAAGTGACGGTCGACCTTTTTGGGTTCTGACCTGCCGCAGATACAATGTCATCCGAAAAAGCCACTGTACCAGAACATTGCATCCAACAATGTTGTCAATCGATAACTGTTGAAAGATGTCTTGTGATACATTCAAACCAAATGGGAGTCTCTTGAAACAATATCTGCCGAATGGTGTTCGAAAAGTTGTAAGGAGTTGACTTTCCTCTGCTATCTCAACACTCCAGTATCCGTGTACAGCATCTAGTTTAGAAAAATATTTGGAATTGTGGAATCTGTGAGTTATCTCTTCCACTGTATGCATTTTGTGTGGACAGCGCTTTAGACTGTTGTTTAAGTGTTTTGGGTCAAGGCAAACCGAAGAGAACCATCCTGCTTCAGAACGGTTTATGATACTACTACACCAATCAGAATGCTCTTCAACCTTTCTAATAACATCATTCTGCACCATCTTTTGCTAGTTCTGTGGCAAGTTTCTGTTTAACATGTACCAGGATACTTTTAGGTGGGATGATCAAGCTCACGTTGTCTTTTAAAAAGAATCTTGAAGAAGACGATGGCGGAAGTACACCTATTCTGTCGAACTGATAGCTGGGATACGCAGTCCTTTTCTGGGTCATCTACTCCAGTGACAAGAGTAGGATGTTCTTTTTTGTCATGCTTTAATGTTGTTGGAAACAGAGTTAAAATGATGCTTTTCGCACATTGGTAAAGAACAAAATTGGCACAGGTCCTTCAAATCTACCATGTAAAAACAACAAACGATGCTCCTTTCAGAGTCTCAGTATGAAATTCAAGTGAAAAATTACTGCTCCAAGATGAAGAAAATATACTTGTTATTGTAAGCTCTGAGCTTTGTCCTGCCACTCCTACGTAATTGAATATACATACCAGGGGAAATCCTTGAAGATCCAATTTGTCAGGCATGATCTGTCTGAATAAAGGTAAGAGTGTTACCTTGATGAAGAATGTCTAAATTGTGAGATGAGATGTTTTCTTAAAAGGTAATTTTAATTCCAGGTATTGGAATTGATAACCTTGTGAAAGCCTGCGTTCTAAAATGGTTCAGGTAATGAAAGTTAGGAGATGAAGTATCAAATTAGTGGATGAGGATCACTTTCTTCACTGGAGTCAAGGTAATTAATCATTACCAGGAGATGAAGTTTGATGAAATTATGTGAGATGAAGTTTGTTTGAACACTGTCTTAAAAGGTCCTCTTGAAATATTACCAGGAGATTGAATCCATGATAAATTATGTGAGTGAGATGTTTAAATAAAAGGTAACAGTAATATTACCAGGAGTGGTTTAGGAATGATAAATTTATGCACCTCTGCTTGTGTTGTGTTTTAAAAGGTAATTAATATTACCAGGAGATGAAGAATGATAAATTATGTGAGATGAGATGTTTTAGTGAAAGGTAATCCAATATTACCAGGAGATGCTGAATGTTTAAATGTTTATGCTTGAGCCTGAGATGTTTAAATAAAAGGTAATTAAATTACCAGGAGATGAAGATGATAAATTATGTGAGATGAGATGTTTAAATAAAAGGTAATTAATATTACCAGGAGATGAAGAATGATAAATTATGTGAGATGAGATGCTTAAATAAAAGGTAATTAATATTACCAGGAGATGAAGAATGATAAATTATGTGAGATGAGATGTTTAAATAAAAGGTAATTAATATTACCAGGAGATGAAGAATGATAAATTATGTGAGATGAGATGTTTAAATAAAAGGTAATTAATATTACCAGGAGATGAAGAATGATAAATTATGTGAGATGAGATGTTTAAATAAAAGGTAATTAATATTACCAGGAGATGAAGAATGATAAATTATGTGAGATGAGATGTTTAAATAAAAGGTAATTAATATTACCAGGAGATGAAGAATGATAAATTATGTGAGATGAGATGTTTAAATAAAAGGTAATTAATATTACCAGGAGAGGAAGATGATAAATTATGTGAGATGAGATGTTTAAATAAAAGGTAATTAATATTACCAGGAGATGAAGAATGATAAATTATGTGAGATGAGATGTTTAAATAAAAGGTAATTAATATTACCAGGAGATGAAGAATGAATGATAAATTATGTGAGATGAGATGTTTAAATTAAATAAAAGGTAATTAATATTACCAGAAGAGGAAGAATGATAAATTATGTGAGATGAGATGTTTAAATAAAAGGTAATGAATATTACCAGGAGAGGAAGATGATAAATTATGTGAGATGAGATGTTTAAATAAAAGGTAATTAATATTACCAGGAGATGAAGAATGATAAATTATGTGAGATGAGATGTTTAAATAAAAGGTAATTAATATTACCAGGAGATGAAGAATGATAAATTATGTGAGATGAGATGTTTAAATAAAAGGTAATTAATATTACCAGGAGATGAAGAATGAAACTACATCGTGCATTATGTGTATAGAACAACAGCAAATTAAGTGGTTTGGCCAGCTCATGAGAATGGGCCCGAGCTGTGACGGAATTCTAAATACAATATCTAAATTATAATTTAACAAGATAGTGAGTAAAGTCAAAATAAGATAGAAAATAAAAATTGAGTCCAGCGTCTTGTTCGCCCACGCCAGTTAATATGCGGGTTTTGCTAAGCCTTATAGCCGAATGGAGGGTACTGTATTTTTCAAATTTGACCTTGGATAAAACCTAACACTTTTTCCCAAGGTTCAAACAATAATTGCCTCGGTGATAGAATATATAGTGAAAGGGGGAGAGAGAGGGTGATAAATGGCCTCAAATGCTAATCGCGACTAACATCGTTTCTAAAAATAAAACCAACGCGCAAAAGCCTTGAATAGGGCGATTCCCAAAATACGAGGAAAAAGTTAGAACATGTAGACAACTCGTGTCACAAAAACAACCTTAGCTCTTATTTCAAAGGACGTAATTATCACGTAAACAGAGAAGACAGCACATGGAAAAGAATTGAACGTGTAGTAGACTAAAAATAAAAAAACTAACATAGAAAAAAAACTGTGTACTTCTGAACCAAGCTCACTAGTCCCATATAAATTATATATTCGTGTACCTTAGGACTTGCTGACAAAGAATATGGTAGTAGTTACGCACATAGTCCATTAATTAACTAATTATAGCCATAATACTATAGTGGATCCGACCAGACTGTCAGGCAAGATCATGCCTGCTTATAATTTTTTATGGAATGTTTTGAAAAAACGACTTTGGGTAAATGAGGTTAAAAGGTACGGGATATTTGATTGGTTGGATTTTAAAGGAAGGCGAAGTATGATTGGTTGACCTAAAACTAAAAATATATTTGCCTTGGAAACATATTGGGAGTTGTTATTTGAAACGATAGATTCAAAAATAAATGTAAACATGGTCCCATTGGACAAAGCAGTGGATATTGGCACGAAACGGGGACTGTTCACTGCCATTTCAAGAAAATTTTGTATAAAGCAAGATCGATGAGAGCAGGCGGAGAATTTTCTAACATAGGAAAAGCCTGGACATAGGGCAGATCGAAAATGTGCCATATTCAATTGCCTAGTCATCGTTTACTTGTGTTATTTCCTTGCATCTGTGAGGGTATTGGTTGCTGTCAATAACTGGTGCCAGACTACAGTGGGCCGATATATTCATGCCACAGTCTTGCCTGTTGCGGAGACAACTGTAGACCACCATCATTCTTGAAGAAGTGGGAGCTGAAGGTTGTCGTTCAGCGAAGTGCAGGAAGATTCCTACATCATATTACAAAGATAGGTGCATGTTCGGCACCTGATCGCTCAACTAACATTATATTTAAAAAAAGAGACTGGGAATAGTGATATAAACATTCCATCAGTGTCCACAGAAACTTACAAACAACATGCAGAGATGATGATAATAAATAATCTACCAGTGTATACTAGAAGTCACCTCAGTTAGAAAATACACTACACCCTTATATAATAATAATATGCGTATTATGGACAGAAGATCCATTGTATAAATTGATTGATGTAATTACTTTTTATGATTTCACTTTTGATTGTCAGTCCTGATTCCAAATAAATTAGATTCAGGACAATAAATTGAAAAAAAACATTAACTTTACCAAACTTTCAACCACTGACTTACTAAAGATAGTCTTTTAAAGTGTAGTTCGTATGTGATTGTCGTGGTACTGTTGTGTTGTATTAGATAATAAAATAATTGTGTAATTGTTTATATGTGTAGTTGTTTAATGCAACCTTACACTAACATTTCATAACCCTAGACACCACACGTAGTCATCTTGCAGTCTATCTAGAATAAGTCTGAATGAGATCATAGTGGTGGTAGTAGAAAGGTGCCCTGGAAATTTACTCTAATATTTATTATATTCAGGGACCTTCACAGCTAACCTCATTCAGTACACTAAGGTTTCTTAACAACAAACTGTATTAACATCAAACCCACCACACGCGCCTACAACAGTACAAGCTCTGAGTTCAGCGCAAAGGGAAGACTAAGAGACAGATGGATAGACAACATGACAAACATACTTCAACAACACTGTCTCAAGTAGCCACTGTGACACACTTGGCTCCAGAAAGCAAACTTCAACAACACTGTCTCAAGTAGCAACTGTGACACACTTGGCTCCATAACACAAACTTCAACAACACTGTCTCAACGGAAGGTCCAGTGTTCAAATCCTGGGTAAGCCACTCATGTCTGTTGTTTTTCTGGTGTCTGGTGTTCTACTTCTTTATTTCCTGCGAGTGCCTGATAACATACCTTTATATTTGTTTCATATTAATGTACTGTTTACAGGCCTCGGGTTTCCCTCCCTTATGGGTAATAAATGCTCAAGTAGCCACTGTGACACACTTGGCTCCAAAACGCAAACTTCAACAATGGAAGGAAACATTCAAGTCAAGTCCTGAATATGGCACCATTTCTTTCACATTCAGTTTCTTCTTTTCCATTTCTCTCAACCTTTCACTTCCGCCGAGCATGTAAATTCGTCAACCAAACAGGCACGAGGAAACGATAATTAACCAAAAGAAACAGACTTATAAATACTAGATGAGAAAGGCGCTGCTGATGTGTAAGATAAACATTGAGAAAACCTATTTATAGCGTTACAGGTTACGTCTTGTTCTGGAATCTCGCGGGTAAGAAAGGCAGAGGTATATAAAAACACATAGAGAAAAGAACTGGAGCTGATAGTGTGCCAAAGAAGGACAATATGTGTTTTCTAGAAGGTCTATTCTCTATGGGAAGCTAAAAGATTTTGTCTGATTGATAGACTAATAAAAACTAAAGGCAGATGACATAATTTACAAAATACTTTACACCTACTTGTCGTTGTGCCTTCTTATAGAACCTTATACTGTCTGTCTGAAAGTCTGTCTGTTCTTTATCTGCCGGTCTGCGTTCTGTTTTTTTGTCAACCACTATTACTGTCAGAGTCCGTCTCATTTACTATGTGCATTTACACATCTTACCTACAGCCTCGACTTGGCCAGGTAGGAACCAGCACGACAGAACGAAAGCAATACATTTCGTTGGCAACGTCATATTGAATTTAGAGATACTACCAAGAATAAACAATGACGTGTTTATTTCCTTATTTACCTAGTGATTATGATCTGTTAATACCTCCTACCGAACGCAATGAACAGAAATGATATTAATACATGTTATAAGTGTCACGGAATTTCAATTAGCTAAATTTATGTTGCCATGTTCTTATGATACTTTCAATTGATAGAGATCATGCGGAATTGCTTTATTTAACGAATTTGAAAACGATGACTTTGTTTGAGCCTCTTTACAACACCCGTTTTGGATTTAGCAAGACAATTAAACCAGAAACTTAAAAATGTTTCTATTAATTTTAACTAAGTTTAGACAAAATGACAATTGTAAGTAAAAGAGCAAAATACGAGCGTGTATTTTGTGACCTTGTAATTCCTTGGAATTACATGGAAAACATTGGAAACAAAGAGCCAGGGATCCAGACCCCCAGGACGACTCAGAGTCCGCTTTGAAGGACCGAGGACTAGAATGGAACCAGGCCAGGAGGAAGACAGCCGATAGAATAGTCTGGCGCTCTCTCTTCCAAACCTCTACACCTCACGGTAGAAGGGGAACAACTAAGTAAGTAAGTAAGTAAGTAAGTAAGTAAGTAAGTAATTCCTTGGAGTCTCTGAGGAGACAAAGACAGAATAGTAACACTGAACCCTCAGGCCACTAGGTTCAAGGCCACTAATATAAAGTTCAAGGTCACTA
The DNA here is from genome assembly GCA_024509875.1 of Oreohelix idahoensis. Taxonomy (NCBI): domain Eukaryota; kingdom Metazoa; phylum Mollusca; class Gastropoda; order Stylommatophora; family Oreohelicidae; genus Oreohelix; species Oreohelix idahoensis. The sequence continues at coordinate 47,378 of JAMPIV010001430.1, forward strand.
ATATGAAGTTGTATATGGGACTTGACACGTCATCATGAATACTAATTGGCCATACAAATCATCATTACAAGGTCATGTGAATGCTTGGGTCAGACTTCCTGCAAGTGGACCAACTACAATAATGATTCTATGCTCCGTAAGGAAGGCAAAGTAACATGATGATAATAATATGATGCTGTATTTTGTGGTCTCAGATAGACAGATCATTGCTAGCTGGCTTCACAGACGTAGTTCACCACTTTAAACCAAGACTAGTACCTATGAGATATATAATTTAATATTCCGAGTTTAATGTCCCGGCTGTGTTTATTACGTTTTGAGGTTTTTGTTTAACAAACAGATGTAGCACGTGCTTCATTACGAGTCAGTTATTAATGCAGAGTTATTTAACAAATTCCTGACTTCGTCTTATTAAAACGTATTTGTTTACAGATGCTAAAACTTATTTGGCTCCCTGAATAGGTGGGACAAAAATAACGTTATTGCTATAATGCTACATTCATTTACTTTATGGGTTTTTAAATCGCCGACCATTCCTTAGCGCGTTTAGAATGACACATAAAACTTGGAGAAAGAGGCTTTGACATAATCTAGCTACGCAGTACACTTAGGTCAGGGTATCTTAATCTTTGTTGGGCCATTGGCCACTAAGATTCTCCCATTGTGGCGAGTTGGAAGTTTGATATTTAAGTAGTTCCCAGAAATTATAAAAGAGAGCTGACGAACTAGATGTTGGGATGGCACAGGACATATAAGATAGTTAACCACATAGATTTACCCGGTAGTTGTAGAAGTGAGCTGTGACGTAAGTGACATTTTCGTTAGACCTGTCTTATGTTCTAAGGGTGTCTCTATTATTAAGTGATGTCAATGAAGGTCAGAAATCTCCTCAACGGAATATCATCTTCACTCTCCCAATTATCTTCCTCATCTGCTAGTCCCTCTCTCTCCTCTGAATTATCCTTATCTTGCGTTTTTTCAAGTGCATCTAGTACTCTGCCTCTATTCTCCTCTTTCTTTTCAACATTCTTATCCCCAATCGTAATTGATTTACGTCTTCTCCCATCACTCATCCTATCACTACTTTTGTTCCCTATATTTTCCTTTACAGTTTTTAATTCCGATTTTACATTTGTCCTACCAGTCTCAATTCTTACTCTATCGACATCTGTGTCCGAATAGTTCGTTATACTCAACTCGTCTTCTCCATCAGTTTCTTTATCATCAACATTTGGTGGTAATACCAACATAGTTCTTCTCCTTGGTTTAGTTCTTTTCTCTGCGTTGTGTTTACATCTTTTGTTATTCTGTTTATTAATAAGTTCAGACGCTAAGTTCTTCCCTTCGGTCTGCGTTGCACCATTGTTTGTTTTCTTTTCTACTCTAATCTTATTAGCATCAAGCTTTCTCTTCAAGTTTAACTTTGGTCTCTCTCTCATGCAATTGATCTCCGGCTCCATTATTAATCTACCTCTACACCTCATGGTAGAAGGGGAACGACTAAGTAAGTAAGTAAGTCCATTATTAATCCATTTAAAAAAAAAAAAATCAATCTTTGATTATCTCAACCTGCCAAAAGATTCTGCACTGTCAACCAAATACGTTATTATTATCTCTAGACGGAGAATTTATTAAGCAAGTTACGTACCGCAGCCTGTTGGGTGTGGTCATCGACCTGTCTCTAAGCTGGAAGTCACATGTCTATTTCATCGCAAACAAGCTCAAAAATTGTTTCTCAAAAATCAAACATTTTTTGTATCCGCACTCTAGACTTATATTCTATTATGCACATATAGTGAATAAGAAAGTGACCTTTCTTATTGCTCAAATATCTGGAGTCGCTTTAGCTTGTTTTTGAAACGCCTGGAATCCCTACATAAATGGGCGCTACGACTTGTTTTCTTGAATGATAAAAACATTCCCAGTGCTCAGCTATTTTCACAGCTGAATGTTCTTCTTAAAAAATTCTTTTTCCAAGATCTCCTGTTTGTGCATCAAATTTTACACGGCAGAACACCTTCATACTTGCAAATGTTCTTTCGCTATAAATACTGCTCATTTTTTAAACGTCTTCTCCTTCTTCTTTGATCCTTAGCCGCTGACCGTCAAAGCAGTCAGTGGCCATCACGCCTAGTGGCGTCTTGTAGGGCAACAACAAATTGATTCCACTTTGCTAGGTCGGCGGCCATCATTCGTACAGTGCCCCAACTCTGGTTCATTCTTTGCATCTCAGTCTTCACAGTCCTCCACCAGGTTGTTTTTGGTTGGCCTCTCTTTCGTATTTCTTCAGGGGTCCAAAGCATAGCTGTTCTTGTGATGGCATCGGGGTCTCTTCTGAGGACTTGGCCAACCCAGCTCCAGCGTCTGCCAGCTATGATGGTGTGCATGTCCTCTTGCTTGCTCCAAGTGAGCAGATCTTGGTTGGTGATGGTATTCGGCCAAAAGATTCGGTGAATTTTTTCTTAGGCATGTTGTGTGAAAAGAGGACAATTTCAACATTTCCTTTTCTGTAACTCTCCAGCATTCCGCACCATAGAGAAGCACAGAAAGCACACAGCTCTGATATAATCTTAATTTTGTGCTTGTGCTGTATTGAGAGGACTTCCAGATGTTGTTTAGGCTTAACAAAGGCTGTTCTTGCCTTATTCATTCTGATGTTGATATCTTTGCCAGCCCCGCCGTCTGGTGTTACTATGCACCCTAGTTTTTAAACGTGGAGAACTACTTTTGGATCTAGCAAAATCTCGAACTGACCTCTTCCGAAGTTGTTTTAGTTATGAAGGTGCTTTAGCGTGGAATTCGCTACCGAAGTCTGTAAAAACTGATAATTACATCTCATTCTAAACACATTCTGCATTCACATGTCATGAAATCGTGTACATACATATAACGACAATTCTGTTTCAGCTATTTCGACGTTTCAATAAGCATTTAACTGTTATTGTAATATTTTCAATTTAAACTGCTTTATTCTTAATATTTTCAATCTCTTAATATTAAGTAGCTTCTCTCTCTCTCTCTCTCTCTCTCTCTCTCTCTCTCTCTCTCTCTCTCTCTCTCTATCTATCTATCCCTCTCTCTCTCTCTCCCCCTCTCTCTATGTGCGTGAATGATTATGAGTAAATGTGCTTGTGTGTGCTCAGTTACTGATTGTGATGATAATATTAATTGATCCTGTCTGAAGTTATTAATATTTTAATTTGTAAAACGCTGAAAATTGTATTGCAGGGCAGAAATGTAAGAATGCAATTATGCCTATTTCTTTACCCTGATGAAATAAAGATATCTATCTATCTATCTATCTATCTATCTATCTATCTATCTATCTGTCTGTCTGTCTGTCTGTCTGTCTGTCTGTCTGTCTGTCTGTCTGTCTGTCTGTCTGTCTGTCTGTCTGTCTGTCTGTCTGTCTGTCTGTCTGTCTGTCTGTCTGTCTGTCTGTCTGTCTGTCTGTCTGTCTGTCTGCCTGCCTGTCTGTCTGTCTGTCTGTCTGTCTGTCTGTCTAACTATCTATCTATCTATCTATCTATCTATCTATCTATCTATCTATCTATCTATCTATCTATCTATCTGTCTGTCTGTCTGTCTGTCTGTCTGTCTGTCTGTCTGTCTGTCTGTCTGTCTAACTATCTATCTATCTATCTATCTATCTATCTATCTATCTATCTATCTATCTATCTATCTATCTATCTATCTATCTATCTAACTAACTGTGCTGACAACTTATTAGACATTCACTGTTTGTATCCCTTCCCCTCTAATTTTTTCAGTCGACGTCAAATACTCTGGCAACACAATTTTCCCGGTGCTGCTTCTGGTTTTGGTTTTGGGGGAAATCAGCGGTGGCTTTGACTGACTGCAAATCTGTTCAGCACGAAAGGTAATGGCTCGTAAACACAAACAATGCTTCGTAGCACAGGATCTTACAACTCGTCTCCTCGTGTTGCTGATGCATTCCCACAGGAACCATTTCATTCAACCACTTAACACATTTGGTGTCTGTCTCATAGAAAGCACACGATCTGTCTCTCTTATCACTAGCTTAAATAACCAGACATCGCGTCCGCTTTGGACAAGCAACACTAACATTCCCGAAACATTTTAGTGCAACAAGATAAATAGAATGTAATTTCCTGTTTTTTTACACTAAATGCATCCACTGACAAACATTAAAATAAATAATTATTTGGACAAAAGAACATTAAAACAAACAACTAACAGAAATCAAACAGAAACAAAGCAGATTTAAAATTTAAATTTTTATTACATTAAAATTAATTAATAGATCAGAATAATACTTTTAAAAAGTAATTAACTAAAATATGCAGAACCCATATCGTTTTAAGTGTAAAGAGAGAAATATTAAAGATGTTCAGAAAGGAATACTCCAAATACGAAATAGTCATTGTAAATCACCATATTAACAAGTACTAAAATGTGCAACCTGTAAGAAGAAAAATAAATAGAAAGAAAATATAGAATAAAACTAAGTTCCCAAATTATAAATATTATGGGGTTATACGGGGTACGGTACTGAAGACAAAAAACCAAGAGACACATCAGTGAATGGATAATCTTGACTTTTTAATTAGGATAAACCATTAGTTCTTCTTCTTCTGTGGCGTCTGTTTTGCTAATTATCATAGTTTTTGTTTTCTCAATTTTAATGTCGAGTCCATATTCATGACTTATGCTGTTCACTTGCTTCACTAGTTCTTGTAACTCCTGTTCACTTTCAGCAAACAACACGGTATCATCTGCATATCTAAGGTTATTTATTGACCTTCCACTGATGTTCAGTCCTGGTATTTCCTGTATCTGTTTGAACATTTTTTCGGTGTATAAATTAAATAGGCAAGGGGACAGCACACAACCTTGTCTGACACCTCTTTTTATGTCTATGTATGGTGAATAATTCCTTCCAGATCTTACTGTGGCAGTTTTCAGTTTCCTAGCTTCGTTTATTTGGTCTCTCCACGATTTTGAGAACAATGCACTTAGCAATAGTAGACTCTATATGGAAACATACAAAGCTCAGTTTTAATATTAGAAAAAGGAAAACACAGTTAGAAGACAACACACATATTTAAACATAGCTCAGCTCTACAATAATGGATTACGCCTCAGGTTTGATATCACAGTTTCTCTTTCTGAATCTTTTCACATGGACTCTCGTAGAGCTTTGGAGCATTTTTCAGTTTATACCTGAAAATAGAACATTTATGTTAGTTGAAGATTTACTGTAAAAAAAAATTAAATGATAATAAAAATATATCATCATTATCGTTTCTGTACCATTTCTCGTATAGTCTGGGGTCAATACTGGAACCGTACCCTTGAAGCTAACACGAAAGTGTTCATACGTTATTATAGCAGTGGTTCAAGTAACAATTTGTTTTGCATGACGAGGTTCCAGCTGTATTCGAAACGCAGTTCATGTTAGTTGCTGTTTAAAGCATGAATAGATTGAGCAGTTGTCATAATCTTTCTTTGTCTCATCAGAGAAGTCCTAGAAATATCTAGAAATAAATGACAAACTTACATTGTGCACGTAGCTTATGAAACTTTTTTTACAACGATTCAAACAACTGCACATTTACTTAGCCAATACCTGTCTTTCTTCGGTTTAAATGCTAAAGTCACGCGAGTGGGTGTTTCTGTGATGCCTAGCGGACCGGTTGCGGTAATGTTCGAACATGAATGCATCACAGAATAGACTGGATGTTGCTGGAAGAGAACATCAAGAATTAAGTACTAATATCGGCAAGTCATTATTACAGTTGTCATAACAAGCACAAATGATCATAAACCAAAGCCCAACACTGAACACTAACTTCAAAGATGCCTAACATATAAGGAACAGAGAAAGCGGACATGGCCATCACCAGTAACTTTTCCTGGAGAAACTCTACGGATATACTCGTACGAACAGCGTCAGGCTTACCACTGCTTTCTTTGAACACATTCAGTTTGACGTCTGAGAGTGAACAAAGAAGAAGTTCAAAACAAACATGAGAATGTTTATCTCAAATGTAAAGACTGTCCTGCTCATATTTCTTATTGAATAGGAATTTAGCCAGGTTTCCTTGTCAAGCACAAGCCACTAGCTCCGTATTCACATGAGTCATTATCATCATCCTCCAAAAGGAGCATATTCCTTTAACAAACCTATTCCAGGTCTTCCCGTCTCGTGTCATCACTTTAAGGTCTTTCTATTTCTTCTTCATCTCAGTAATGTTTGTCACCAGTTCTCTTCTCCACGTCTTGTGTGGCTTCCTTCTGTCTATCTTACCATAGTAATTCTACACAGTGATCGAAAAGCCACGTCCTGTTATTTGTTATATCCAGACTTGTATCCAATGGATGTACATGAGACACATGTCAAAATAAGTGCTGTTCGACTAATAAATGTTACTTATTTTTTTCCCCTAAAAACAAAGCAAAGCTACATGTTTATAACATGGTCAATAAAGTGACATTACACTAATTTTCATAATCTGGCTATATGCTCCACACTAGTTCTGTTTTCCTACAACCAGCTTATTAATCATTCAGTTGTCTACCCAAGTACTCTTGTAACCTCTAAATGATGATCCAGTGTAATATTTTTCATGTCACTGATAGTAAGTGTTGCTTTCTAATGTGTGCACTATTGACAATTTCCCTCTATGATATTTTTAACGGGGAGCCGCGCTGGTGTAATGGTTACCGCATTGCGCTGGCGATCAGGTGTTCAAGGTACAAGCCTGGGCGTTAGCATTTGAAGTAGTGTCATCGACTGGGATTTTGACTGAATAACCTGAACGGCTCCTGAGATAAACCCTCTGTGGATGGGAAGGAGTGAAGCTCCTGACCGGGTTGGAAGGAAAGTCCACAGGCTCCCCAGCCTCGCAATGACATGTCATTGGGCCGAAGGGCTGAAAGCCCAAGTGCCGCTGGTTAAGAAAAAAGAAATATATTTTTAACAGATATCCTTCCTTCAATTTAGCTAGCATTTTTTCTCTCCCAGACTCTACTAGGTAATTTGTATAATGTCTTTGTATCGGTATGAATATCTGCTTTGATATTCTCTGCTGGAATGTCATCTGGACCAGTAGCTTTACCATGCTTTAGAACAGGGGTAGACAACGCAGGATCTGCGGAGATCTACCTTGAAAATCTGAGCTCCCTAAATATGTTTCTATAAAAAAAATGATGACTGTTTTCAGGTTTCAGTGTATTTGGAATTTAAAGCAAGTACAGTTCTCATGTAACTGTTGTCTCTGCTAAACGATCTACTTAAAATCTAACATATATTTTTTAAAGATGTTTGCTACTTTCTTATGTGTAGCACGACCTTTCAACCATTTACCATATACTGTACATAGAACTGTTGGTTACAATCAGGACGTTCTGTTTCATTTACTTTGCTATTTTCTTGATTGTTATTATTAAATGTCCTTTACTGTATTATTCCTCGCGATCGGGTTTTTGCATTTTTTTTTGGTTAATAGTGCAGTTTGTTGTGTTGTTCAGAAGCATATGTGTGTCTATAGTGGCATGAACTTAATTTTGGTTTGTTGTTTATGTATGTATTTTTTCCACTGGGTTTAGTAATTTCTTTCTGGTGACGTTGCTTTATTAAAAATGTTGGAGTTGTAAGATGATAACCAATTTATATTCAGAGTATATTTTATTGTCATTCATCCTGTCATATTTTAAATTGTTGCTTCTGTTTTTGTGATATATTGTTTTACTAATTTTTGTCGTGTTTGTGGGGACTTGGTGTCCATTAAATTTTCTACATCTAGTTCTGTTGTGCAGTTTGTGCAACAATCTGTTATATTTGTGTCTGTGTTGGTAGTATTTCTTGCATTCCTGCAAGAAGTGTTTAATGGTTAACAAATCTGAACTTCACTTCCACAATACGATCACGGTCTTATTTCACGCAAGTAATACATAAAGTGAGATCTAATAAGCTAGCTTACTGGTTTTCTCTGGGAATGCGGTGAAATTGTCTTTAAACATAAGGACACCGCGCTTTTAAGTGCCGGTGGAAGATGACTATAATCCATTCGGAAATTCGTGCCCACGCATCGAACGTTGTAACTTTGCAACCCCTTGACGGATGTTATTGAAATTTGCTACGTGGCCTACTGATATCAATGCAGTTATTAATATATTTTTTGCCCTTACAAAACTCATGTCATGTTCGAATTTTCTTCTTTAAGTTATATAAAAAAAAACTCTTACCGTTGTCTGGGTTAATTTTTGTTAGTTCTACAGGAAAGTTACAAAATCAGTTCAAAAATTGCGCACTCAATTTTTGTTGCAGCACAGCACAAACGATGAAATGTGCTATTCAATATTTTGTTTGTTTGAATTAGTGTAGTGAGTACATGTCCGCACGAGTGCGCACCTATTGTACACAGTAGCGAGTAATTATTTCAGCAGCGTCTGCTAATTGCAATGAGTTGGCTGCAACAAAACAAAAACGACACTAGCGTATAATATATAAATAAACTAAACTGCATGATTATGAAAAGCGCAATGAATCTGAAATGCAAATTTATCACTTTGCAGAAGGTAACTGTTATATTGTACAGGCATTTTCGAAGAGAGGCTAAGATGGGTTGTTTATACCAAGACATCCAAGAACCAGGTAGGAGAACACGAAAGGCCCTGGGTGTGGATAGAAGATCTTTTCGACGTTGGATACAACAGGACGGTGATTGTACAGAGGCTGCGGTTAAGCAAGGAAGGAAGAAAAAAATTGATGATTTTGACAAGGATGTCATTAGACGTTTGATTTATAAGATGTTTAATGCCAATCAACTTGTTACTCTCCGCATGCTGAAAAGTCGGCTGCAAGTAGAATGCAATATTATCGTCTCAAAACCTACTCTTTGGCAACTTGTCAGAAGTGTAGGCTTCACTTTTAGAAAAACGTCTGGCGGAAGGAATTTTTTATGTGAAAAACCACATCTGGTTGCAGCTCGAAGCAAATAAAGGAAAAACGAACGAGAAAGAATGGCAATCTGTTGACGGATACTTTAGAAGGAAAATTCCCAGCAGCAAAGGTCAACGCATTATATTAGCACATGCTGGCAGCAGACAGAATGGGCTTGTCCGTGATGCAGAGCTTATTTTTCAATCAAAGTCTGTAGATGGTAGGGACTACCACAGAGAAATGAATGGGCACATTTTTAGAGATTGGATAGTGAATACACTCCTCCCGACTCTAGAAAGGCCGTCTTGCCTGGTGATGGATAATGCGTCCTATCATAATGTTCTAGCGCAGGAGGATAAATCTCCCACTTCGGCAAGCACGAAAGACGAAATCAGGAGTTGGCTTGTGAATGAAAACATCTTCGCTGACAACAGCTATTTAAAACCAGAGTTGTTGCAGCTTGTGAGACAGAGGAATAAGACAAAAGTGTATCTGATTGATAAAATTATCCAAGAGCAGGGTCATGTTTCTTTTCGACTCCCACCTTATCATTCTCACCTTAACCCAAAAGAGCTGGTTTGGGCTAGAGTTAAAGGGCAAGTGGCCGCCCAGAACACCACTTTTAAAATGTGCGATGTTAAAGACATGACTCGTGAGGCCCTTTCACGAATAGACACAGAGTACTGGGCTAAATGTGAAGAACACGTGCTCCAGGAAGAAGAAGATTACTGGCAGCGAGATGGCTTGCAGTTTATCCAACTGTTACCTTATACTTATTGAAGGCTATTGGGTAACGAGTATATTAATGTGCTGCATTGGTCTTGTAAGATATTTTGATATAATAGACAACAGTCTCAACAGTAACGTACGGAATGGCCAACTTGAATAATCTTGATCAACAGCTTGTTGTACGTTTTACCACATTTAATATGTCACAATACAACATAAGTGTACTTCACTTCTTTTGAGAGCATATGATGATATGACGTTACATCAGTCATACAAATGTGTTCAGTAGCAGCCATAAGCAATAATGTCGTTGTGCCGGTTTAAAGTCAGAATGTCTATGTATCGTCTACAACGCCTTCATACTTTACAAATCCGTATTGATTCAAATCACTTACTGTCCTTCTCCTTAAGCCACATACAATCAGGCACACATCATAATGAATTGAGTCAATTATCCTGACTCTGAAATATTTTATAACAATAAACACTGGTCTGTCGCTCACACATAAATATCCGTACACTTCGAAAACACAAGCCAAACTCAACTGTCCTAACGATAACCTTCGTTCCCCCAGCAGCAGACCCTGTCCACGTCATACACTAAATACCTGTGTCACACACATTCCACAATTCACACGCTTTTACACTCGAAGCGTATTCGCGTTCTGCTCCATTGCGCACAGCAATGAATTACAAGCCTGTGAGCAAAATGATAGGTAACACCAACCAATAACTGTTGTGAACTTATTGAAGTCGTCCGATTCGGAATGAGGCACGTCGTTCGAATTCCTTCGTTTGTGATAAACTAATTTCATATGCCAATCTATAATAACACATAAACAGTTACGATTCGTCATAGCTTCCTGATGATTTACTGCGATCATTGTTCATTATCAGATCATCATTCCTGGTATCAAAATCACGTGAACAACCACTCACACATTTAGGACACGCCTTTGAACCGTATTGTCGCACAAATGTTGTGATTTACTGTAATAATTAATGTTGCGGGCAGATTTAGGCAAATGTTCCAAAAAGATCAAAGAAAATCGCCGTTTTGCAAATTTCGCGAAAGCTGTGGATGTAATGATCGCAAAATCTTAACAGCATGGGAAATCTAAGACTGCATGCAAAAATTCATGTCCATGTAACAAACAGTTTTGGAGAAGATTGACGCTTTCTGTGGGCACGAATTTCCGAACGGACTATAGTCAGACATTTACCTACGTTAAAAATTCGTTATATCCTCTCTATCGCCTAAACATTGACGGGTTGCCAACCCACGCTTTAGAAGCGTTATGACTTTCCTTATTTTCTCTTTGTTTTTTTTCATATGGATGACCTGTAGCTCATCTTCTGTTCGCAGTATCTCTGGAGACTTTTGTGGAGCTGGTCTATTGAGACGTTCCTCAGAATGTTCTGTCAATTTCGTCATTTGCTCAGGTACATTGCTAAGACATTTTCCACTTTTGTCTTTGATGAGCTATTTGCTTGCTTGTATTTACCTGCAAGATACATTGTGCTGTTGTAGAGGTCTCTCATATTTATTTTCAGCTTCATCCTCTTCTCTTGTCAACTTCTGAATATATTATTTCTGGTCTGTTTGATGTTTTTTCTTACCTATTTGTCCATTTCTTTGTACATTTCTTGGGCTTTGACTTTGCAACTTCTGGTTTTGCTTCTGTTCAATACTCTTTTTTTCTGTCTTTAATCGTATTAATGGTTATTGTTATTTTTAATCACATTCGACCTCACCACACTCAGGACAAACCCATAGGTGCTCAGTCTCCCTCAGCAAATGTCGAAGAGTATGAATGCTAATTGTACATGTAGCACGATGGTTGTACATATGGCGGATGTATCCTCTCTCACGTCCATTTCTGCTAGTTCCACGTTTGATGCCCAGCTCCACCAGTCTTCACCTTGTTGATTCATCCAGTGTCATTTTCTAGTAGAAAATTGCCCTTAGTATCTCTCCCTTATCCATATCTAGTGTCCCATTTATGGGTGCTCTCGAGACCGGTCTGTCAGCTCTCTGCCACGTACTCCTGCATGACAAGGACAGTAGATCTACTCCAGTTCTTGGAGACTTGAGGATTCTATTGATGTTTTCCATTCCTGCCGCAGCCATCCGTTCTGAATTTCCAGAAGCATTGCCTGAGAGTCTGACAATATAACTGCCCTTGTTGATGGAGTTTCAGACAGCCACCTCAGTGCTGCAGTAACTGCCTCTACCTCCATTCTCATGCTGGAGGTTGTTGTCATGTAGGCTCCACTCTGTTCAGCAACGACTCTGCCCTTTATTCTCGCAGAGAAGTCCCATCCTGTTTTCTCACCACGCACTACAGACCCATCAGTGTACACAATGGCGTCATCATTCCCAGCATGATCACTTATCAGCTGATTAATCTCAAGCTCTGCTTTTCCATTGCCCCAAGTTATGCACACGCTGCCAAGGCTAATGATGACCTGCAGGTAGTTTATCCAGTTCTCCCCTGACTTACTCCACTCTTGCCCCTTTGGATGTATTTTCAACCCTGGTCACCTGACCAATCGTAGACTCTGCCTGTGCCATTCATGACATTCCCCCGCTTTATTCCTGCTCCTTTGATGTCAACTACGTTGACATAAGAGGTTTTGATGTTAATAAAAGTATAGGCTATCCTGGACAAATAGGTGTATCAGAGGATACCAGGATAGTGCCAGATAAGAGACTGGTCTTATAAGTAATACCCCCTTCTCTGAAAAGAGCAAGGGTGTATAGAAATCAAAGTGGGGTCAAGCTATGTAAGTTCTCAGAGAAGATGATGATGATGATGTAGTACTCTGAGTCCCTAACTGCTAACTCTTTAGATCCCAACTTGAGTAAAGATTATCTGGGTTGTGTTATTTGGCAAATTGTCTATTGTAATTTATGTAATATAACAGGTATTGATTTCAAACAGAACTTTAACTTTAATAAAATTATTAAGCAAGGCTGGATGAAATTTTATGTACAATTTAATTGTCCTGAACCTCAATCTTTTCAGGTCAGGAATACTCAAAAGCAATAAAAAGATATTTACACATTAAAATAAATATATTGGAAAAACTGTTACATGTTTGTAGAGTGTTCACTGGAATAACTACACATACCGATTTTATTATCAAAAGAGTAATCACACGCCCCAATATTTTACAGTTTCTGTTCATATGAGTGATAACGTCTGCTATTACTATGCTGTAAGTTCTCTTTATTATTTTGATGGTCTTATCTATTCATCCTAAACAGGGTTGTAATCCTAGTTTGATTACTCTTGGGTGAATGATTGGATAAACTGACACTGGCCTTTATAAAGGATTTATCTTAGAATGTTGCTGATGATTCTCATATACACAAGTCAGGACCACAAACTTTATAGCTCCTGACTGAGAAGATGGGGTCTGGCTCCAGTTATATAAGGAACTCTCATCTCCCACACACTTCCTCTCAATTGAATGCAGCCACGAGGTAATTTCGTGATATAACCTGGAATAAAAGGACAACCCCATTCCATGTAGAAGTCTGCCTAAATTCACTCACCCACAAACAACATCAAGTCTTACCCTTTTTCAGTTATTGTGCTCACAAGTTGCACAAGACCTAGAATTTCTTTGCCTACAGTTCGTTCCAGGTGATCATTCTTTCTCTGTATTGATTCCAAGACGCATGTTAGTGTCCTTAGTCCATGCTTTGCTTCTGTACAATAATCAGGTTATGTGCAAAACAGCATGTGACCTATTGATTACTTCATTCTAACTTTTCCTGTACGTTTATCACATGATCTTTGAACAGTGTGTCACTCCAGAAGAATATACCAATTTAAATCACTATTAACACTAACTGTCGTAATTTGTTGCCCTATTTGCAAACACTATACACATTTTTTTCATTTCGAACACGTCTGCAAAACTACACACATTCATAAATGGGTCAGTGTGGCACAACACATTAGTTTCACTTTCCACTTAGCCTTAACACAACATACTCTGGCTATACACATGTTAATACTTAACAAATATGCAAATAAATATATCTTTCTTACCCTCAGGCAAATATATTCACACACACAAGCTGACACTGGCCCTCTAAGGGATCTAGAACTGCTCTCAGATCAGAAGGCAAAGACTTGGTCGTTCCGTCTTTTAGTTTCTGTCAGCTCGGTGCAGAATTTTGAATCGAATGGCCCAGATCGTACTACCTTGTTACTATTTTTAGAACTACACCTGCCCAATCGGAAATACAGTCAAAAAAATTTAGTTTGATACTGGTGACTTATGCGATTTCGAGCGTATTTGTATAATCTGACTAATTTTAAATATTTTATATTACAGTTATTATTGGACCGATTTTAATTATCAAAAGTGATAATCAAACGGCCAATTTTTCTCTATTGTTCTATATGGGTTTTCCCTTAGTTATTTCTTTGCATTTCAATCTGGGTAATTTTTAAGTAATTAATTTTGGCCTTACGCTGATATGAAAATATCACTAAAATAAATTTTTCTACTACAATAAAATTTTATCATGCGTGAATATTTTTGCTTATGTGTTAAGCAATATCAGCGCTATAATTTGAGTTATTTCCTTCTGTTTAACTATCTTTAGATGTTAAGAAATAAAATATCTGTAAGAAATAAAATATCTTCGTTCGGTCAAAGACACAAAATAGGCATTGTTACCAAGTTAAAAGGTTTCTTTATCCTTACCCAAAAAAAGAAGCACTTTGATTGGTTGTTAAATTTGTACTATGCTCTTAGATAATTTTGGTGGGTGATAAGGGTGGATTTAGGATGCCGTCAAATTACCACCTCTATCGACACCAGGTATTACAGTGCAAGATGTGGGTGTCTTATCTGGTTTAGAATGTTGCTGTGTGTGTTGCAGTAGAACAGTTCATAGGGTACACCACAGGCAACATGACGTGTAGAGTCATAGAAATGGTAACTTCGCTTTAGGTTTATACCATTTATTGCACGCCACAAAACAGTCATGATACTTATGTTATCATCAGCATAGTATAACGAATGCAGCATTCAAAATCATATTAACTGATAGTCATGTAGGATTCAATACTCAATAGTTGTATTGTAAACAGATATCATAAAGTTCTGGTTCGTGAAGCTGTATGCATAATATATATAACTTCTGCAACAGTGTCAGCTGCAGATCTTCAATGTTCATAGACAATAATAAATGCTCCCTTTCTGATGCTAGCAGATCAGATGTATACAATAAGTCCGTTTACTGTCTGCACGTGAATAGCATACTGGGCATATAGGTCATACCGACCTTTATAACGTTTCTAAGTCTAACCATCTGACTTGGACGTGATCTCTGATATAACGAATCCTGGAACACAGACAATAGTCTTGTTGGTCTAGAGCGACCCATATATATATATAACTAGTTCAGGTATAAAGATACCGGTGACTTAATCCTAGTCAAAGTACCTCTCCATTTTGAATCACACAGGCGAGCAAAAAGGCGACAAAATGACGAACCTCTAGATGATAGCATAAAGTTCGATACAAGAGGAATTACCTTATTTCGGAAAATCAACCATGAACATATGCCTCCAGGCAGGCTTGAATAATACTGGGAAATAGTCTAGTTAGCTAACTAACTCACAAAGACAATGTATTTCCCTCAGAAAATCACAAGACGCAGGTTGCGTCCGCTCGCTACTCAGACCATTTCTAAACTCCCCGAGCTGGGCGGAACAACAAACGAACTCCAAGTCGAGACATGCGCAGAACGACAATCTCTGAGTCGCCGTTCACAATAAGACGATTCTAAGAACATTCGAGATAAAAGTCTTATACAGTCGCGCCTTTTATGGTCATGAACAGAAGCGTTAAGATAGGTTTCAGACATCTACAACAGTTGACTGATACTACCAAATAAGGAGATATGGTCACGCTTCGTTCAAGAAATTATAGACCGAACGTGTCTCTATACAAGAGAAGGCAAACTCCTAAAAAATTGTAGTCTCGATAACTCGGGTTATATCCCTTTGACCGTAAAAAACATAATACACACTTCAGTCAAAAAATGATCATACATACGAAAAATGATCATACAAAGACTTTGGAAAAAGTAATTATTTGTGCGTAACAGTGGGCTGTAAATTTTGACTTGGTTCCTTAGACAAATTCAAATACACTAGATAAATCTTTTGGCGGTAAATTTGACTGGATTCTTAGACTGCTTCAAATACTATAGTTAGATTTAGATTCAAATATTATAGCTAGTTTTTGAGCGGGGAATTTGAGCGTGGTGTCATACAGATTAAACATTTTTACGACATATCTCCTCCGTTAGAAAAGCGTGAACCACTAGTGCAGCTTTCATATCTGTATTACAATCACGTTCAAATTATGTCAAATTTACTCTACTCTGCCTTAGTGTTATCCTGGATTCCTGCAGGTGGGTGTCTACTTAAGAAATCTGCCCCAACGTTCTGCGATCCAGGAGTGTACTGAATGGAAAACGAGTAAGGTTGTAAGAGAAGAGACCACTTTAACAATCGTGCATTACCATGTTTTGCCTGGGCCAGAAAAACTAGTGGCTGATGGTCACTTTGTACCACCAAATGCCTACCATACAGATAGATTTGGAATTTCTTAATTGCCCAGGCTAAGGCTAAACACTCTCTTTCTACGGTGGAAGAATTTTTCTCCACCTTGTTCAATTTGCGGCTGGCACAAGCAACGGGGTTCAATTCTCCGTCTGGTGAAGAGGATCTTTGTAACTACGTGGCTCCAAATCCCACATTACTAGCGTCCTTTCTCACCACGAATTCCTGACTCAAATCTGGTAGTTTCAATATGGGCTTACTGGTGAATTTGTGCTTCAGCTCATTATATGCCAGCTCTCATTCTGCTGACCACTCTATTTTGTCTGGCTTTCTTTTACGAGTTAGATCTGTCAGAGGAGCACACACAGAGTTAAAATTCTGGATATATTTTTGGTAGAATCCACAAACTGAGACAAAAGATCTCACATCTTTTTTAGTCTGTGGTCTGGGTGTTCTCTGTAATTTTTCTAAGTTCTTGGAATCAGGGGTCATGCTACCCTGATGTACAGTGTGTCCCAGGAACTCCAATTCCTTGCAGCCAATACAACATTTGGTGGGTCTAGCAGTCAGATTTGCCTCTCTGAGTCTGTCAATTAACATATTTAGAGAGTCTAAATGTTCTTCAAATATTTCAGTGGCGATGAGGATGTCATCCATGAAATTAGTGATACATGGATTTTTCAGGGGTTCCAATAATTTTCTCATCATTCTGGAAAACACACTCGGAGCATTCTTTAATCCAAAAGGCAACATATTGAACTCATAGTGCCCTTCCGAGGTGCAAAAGGCCAGATAAGGTCGAATCTCAGGCTTCACTGGAATCTGATAATATCCCTTACTGAGATCTACCTTTGAAAAATATTTTGCCTTATTCAACCTGGCAAACAGTTGATTAGTATCAGGTAATGGATCTACCTGACTTTCTGTGACAGCATTTAGTTTCCTGTAATCTATGCACAGTCTATGTTCCCCAGAGGGTTTCCTCAACAATACCACACTGGAGCTGCAAGGAGATTCACTATGAGAAATAATTCCTTCTTGCAATAAATATTCTATCTCTCCTTTTAAAGCTTGTTCCTTAGCGAATGGGATAGTATAGGCTCTCATACAGATGGGTGTTGGGTCTAGCAATTGCATATCATACTCCAACAAGTTATTGTGCCCCGGTTTGTCCGTTAACACGTCTGTATGTTTCTCCAGAACCTTCTGAATCTTCTCCCTCTTCCCTTTTCTCAGGTGATTGCTGACTTTTACCTGTGCAGGAGTTTCGCAGGGTTTCAGGGGGTATTCATAACAGGTGAGAGGTTCATTTTTCATTTCAGTGGCTATGGCCAAGGTCATTAAATGTGCACCTTCCAAAACTCTCCTATTATGATATTTCTTGAGGAGGTTCACATGATAGACTTTTCCTTTCCCTTTTTGTCTATCTTGTAATTAGTTCTAGATACTTTTTCCATAACTGTGTATGGACCCTGCCATCCTATCTGAAATTTGTTGCTGCTGCCGAGTAACAGAAGAAGCACCTTCTCCCCCACAGTAAGCTCCCTATCCTTCGCTTTCCGGTTATAATACTCAGCATGTTTCTTTCTGGCTTTCCTCAGATTATCATTTGCTAGTTTCCAGCCAGTTTTTAACCGAGAGGTCAACTCGTTCACATACTGGTATGATGAGGTTACAGTTTCTTCTGCTTTCTCATCTGTCCATGTCCTCAATAAGGCTTCCAATGGACCTTTGATGGGCCGGCCAAATAACAGTGTTGCCGGTGCCATTCCTGTTGAATTATGGTTGACTTCCCGATAAGGTAATAAGGCCGCGGGTAAGTATTGATCCCATGTGTCAGGTTTTTCATGTGCCAGCTTTCGAAGGATAGAAATAAGTGTCCAATTGAACCTTTCCCCCTGCCCGTTCCCTTGGGCGTGATACGGACTACAGTGAAAGTGCCTGGCGTGAAAGATCCTGAAAACTTCCTCAGTTAGTTTCCCCTTGAACTGTGATCCATTATCAGTCAATATCTGGTGGGGAAATCCTAACCTTGTGAATATTGTAAGTAACGCCTATGCCACATGTTTAGAGTCGATTGATGACATGGCTACTGCCTCTACCCACATAGAACAAGTGTCCACCAGAGTAAGAATGTAACTGTTTCTCCTCTTGGTTTGTGAGAGAGGTCCAACAATATCCACTGCAACTCTCTCAAAAGGGGTTCCCATGATTGTCATGTCACCAAGAGTTGCAGGTGCAGTCCAATGTTTTGGAGCTACCCTTTGACATTCTGGGCAGAATTTTACATATCTTTTTATATCTTCAGTTATACCTTGCCAGAAGTAGTGACAAGCTATACGTTGTCCTGTGGCGCTAATCCCCATATAACCACTGAAGGGGATAGAATGGCCTAACTCCATCACCTTTTCCCTATATGAAGATGGAAGAACTAGTTGCCCATGACCATTTGATCCTGTTCCAGCCTTCCTATACATCAACTTATTCTTCACATAAAATTCTCCTTTGTTTGGAAGGGTATGGCTTTCTGGTAGTTTTCTAAAACACGGCTTTAATGACTTATTCTCAGCCTGTGCTTTCCTCATCTCCTCTGGATGAGTATTTATTAGGTTATCTTCCTCCTTCCTTGACTGTGATCTGGTCTGTACTGCTGCCATAATCACTGGTCTTTTGGGACTTCCAAAAAACACATATCCACACCCCAATAACAGAGGGTAGATTGGTTCATTTATCACTGCTGCTCTAATCACTCCTTCCACATAGCGAGTTGTGACATTTATTCTAGCAATGGGAAGTGTCATTGTTGCTACGTCCTTAGTTGCCCCTTGTATCTCCACTGTTTCTGTGGTATATTGATCTGGGTGCACTAGGTTAGAACACACAACTGTGTCAAAATCCAATCCAGTATCATAAAAGCACTTGATAGTGGCCCATTACATACTACTTCTTCACATACAGGGGGATGATGAGGTTCTTGCTGTCCTGTAAACAGTTCCTTCTTCCCCATGTTTCCTGTTTTAAGGCATGCAGCGAAATATGGAGGGTTCCTTTTCCTACAGTCTTTTGTATGATGATTATTTAACTTACAAATTTTACACCATTTTCCTTCTGGTCTGTAGGGTTTCTTTTCATTTATCTGAGGGGTTCTGTCCCTATGATCAAATCTAGGCCTATCATACCCTTGTTTGAATCTAGGTGGTTGATCCCTATTGTCTACTTTATTCTGGTTTTGTGGGGTTTTATTACTATCTGCTTGTTTCTTTCTAACTCCAGCTACTTCTGACTGGGATGCCTGATATCTCTCAGCAACATTGAGAATCTTCCCCAACCTCTCTGCACCTTGTTCCAAGAGAAATTTTCTCAAGTCTGAACCATGGACTCTCTTAACTGCTCCATCATGACCATTTCTTTCAGGTCTTGGGTTTTCCCCAGAGCAGTCCATTTCTCCAAGTAGGTTTCTAGTTCTATCTGAATGGCAGATTATTGAGTCATAAATGAATATTAATAAAGGCGTTTTCCAAATTCCAGTCAAGCCTGAGCTCAGACCATATTGTTGGCTGTGAACATTTTGGAGAGGCACATTGATTCATAACTTGCTTTTTGTTGATTGGATATTACTCCGAGTGTTTTATCCAGGCTGATAAGGAAATTACTGGATCCTTTACATAACTCTGCTATCACCAAATTTAGAGATCACCTCCTCATATATATTGCAAACTTGAGGAACATCTAAAAACCTCTGGACATGTCATGAACAGACTCAGAGAAGATTAATGGTGACTATTGATTGATAATCAGCATTTGACAGGCAGTAGCACCTGCAGCTATTTATTAACATTACCTGCAATAGATACTTGGATTGCAGAGGTCTGAGGCAACTTTCTTGAGTAGTGCTTACTTGAATGACCCACCTGCAGTAATCCAGGATCACACTAAGGCAGAGTAGAATCAATTTGACATAATTTGATCGTGATGGTAACACAGATTATCGTGGTGGGTTTTGATGTTATGAAATGATGTTGATATTTTTCCTTAATGTACTGTATGAGGCCAGCTGTGAAGGTTCCTGATTCTAACAAATTTAGGGTTGAGTTATCAAGATACCTTTCTGCTACCACCTTATGGCCTCAAGCAGACTTATTCTTGACTAGTATGAATGATAGCTACGTCTAATGTCTAGGGATATGCAAGTGTGGTGTGATGGTACTTTAACAATAATACACAGCCATACAAACAAGTATTAAAGGTCTAAGATCAAAGGAAAATAACACCTCGTATAAATTTTTACAATTTTATAATTTTCTGTATAATTTATTTGGTCCTGAACCTAGTATTCTTCTGGTCAGGACTTTAAAAATTAAAAGAATTCACGATATCAACAAAATATAAATTTTAGACCCACAGGGACAAGTATCTAAACAAATACTGTTAAATTATACTAATAGTGTTACTAAAATCTGTCTATAACTGGTTTCTAACACTGGATGGCTGTTTGGGATTCTTTAAATCACTCCCAGTCTCTTTATAATCTAATATCACTGTTCCTTTCACTATAGAAATATTTTATTTCTTGGATACAGGGGTATGCTGATATTATAGCTGATGTACTGTTAGGGTACCATATATTTCACCTATCTGGTCCACTGGAACTGTCTGAATTCTTTCTGCCGAATGACCACTGCTCCAAAAGCAATAGGGGGATACTGGCGACCCCTATCGCTACTGGCCTCCAAAACTTCTCAACAGCTTTCACATAGAACTCTGACACCGGACTAGTGCCAGATACGACCCTGTAATAATGAAACAATGTCTCCTGGGTGATATCTTATTTAGACTGTGTTTTATACACAAAATAACATACATAAGAAATAAAGAGCTGGGTCATATCCGATGGACCAGTCCAGCACATCCATTCCACAGTGTACCAGTGTTGTTCACATGTCTCTCCTACAAAGGCGGCACTGCATCTGCAATAATCTTATTAATCTTTCTTTTCTACCATACAATGGGATAGGTGAGCTGTGTCCCTCTGGTCACCTAAGAAAACATTTTATTTCACAAGACATGTGCATTTACAAAACTGGCAATGTGTTTTATCTTAATTCTCCTTCAAGCCCTGCACAAATCAGCTTGGGACCTGATTACTTAGTCGTGATGGCAGCATCTCTCACTCACATTTTTAAACAAAATATATGAATAATGTCGGTCTTACCAGAATTCAATGAAAAAACACACAGGTACGTTGACTAACAGATTCCAGATATACTGCTTGCTGGACTGTGATGCCTATACTTTCATAGATATCTGCTTTACTAAGGCTAATCTTTTTTTTCCAGAATCACACAACACCCTGCTCTCGGGACTAACTTCTACAAATGGCGTCAAGCCGTTGAATTTTCTTAATAATATGCAAGGCTTTGGCCAATGACCGAACGACAATTTTGAAATTTGAAATTAAAAGCAAAAACAGACTTGATTTTGGGACACTACCAAATTTTTCCTCTCTCATTCTTAGATTTCTACTGCTAAATATATTTTGTGTTAAGCCATCCCATAATTTTTCTCCCCCTTTTCTGCCCCTTTCTACAACAGACTACTTGTAACCTTTTCCTGCTTTTCTCAAGGACGCGTCAAAAAGTCACCGTTAGTGCAAATCCAACCGAGCATGTATTGGTCTGTCTGTACGAACAAATACCGTCTTTTGTCTATAACTTTATTTCTATCTATCGGATTTTTGATTCGAAAGCATATTTCCCTTCAGGACAAGACCAGCTCTAAGACTAGCTAACTTTTATGATCATAAACCTATTAATAAAGAATTCAATATATTTTCCATTTTGGTGTTCGTTGTTTTCTAAGTTTCCACTACTTGAATGTTATAACAATCGCCTCAGATCTTCCTTTTTCCCGATAGGAAGTAATTATGCGTGTGTGTATATATATTTTTCCACAGTGTCTGTGGTTAGAAATGTATTGGACTAGTGGGGTATTTTTAAATATTCACACTTGCGACATCGTTCTCGACACAAGCTAACGGCATGTCTCGCACTGTTGGCCTGAGTAGCTAATTCAAACCTCTAACACTTGACAAGCCGGCAGCAGGTGTCCGCTCTCTCAATCTTATGCGTTTGTGTGTTTTATTCTTTCTATCTTTCCTGGAACCAATACACTAGTAGCTTTTTCAAATTTTTATCGTTAACCCTTGACGTGCGCGTTTTAAAGGCTAAATGAAGACGCGTTACAACTTTACTAATTTTATTTCTTCTGCTATTATTTTGACTTTAATATATAATTAATTAATGATTTTATCGTTGCATCAATGTACTTCACCACACAGATATTAAAGCTGCACTAGTGGTTCACCTTTTTAACAAAGGAGATATGTAGCAAAATGGATATGTGTACCGCACGCTCAAATAATTTCCCGCTTAATAACCTAGTTAACGCATTTTTACAGTCTATAAATAACTATATTTGAAAAGTGTCTGAAAGGCAGTTAAAATCTACCGCCAAAATTAACTAGAGTATTTGAAAATTTCTAAGTAAACTGTTAAAAGTTACCACCCCCAAACACACACACATACTACCGTTCCCAATATTTATTAACGAACGTCGTAAAATTTAACAACCAATCAAATTGTTACTTCGTTTTTGGTAGAGAAGAAATCTTGGTTGTAGTGGCAAACATGCCAATTCTGTGTGTTTGACAAAAATTAAATAATTTATTTATTATAATATACAAGGTTTAGACAGACGAACGAACACACTTATGATCGATTAAGTTAAACATCTAAAAATAGTTAATTTTTTTGGACGCGACTTATTTGTATGCCGATACAATTTTATTTCGGATACTGCCTATTGGGGAAGGTTAATGTCACGACGACCTAGGTAGGAATGCAGTCTTTTTCGGAGTGAAATGTGTAAAAATGTTTTGCTATTGGCCTTACAAAATTTGTGCCATAGTGCCGTGGTAATAAAATTGATATTGCCAGTGGGAAGTGAAAATAAATGTGTTTGTAAGTCTGCCATAAAATTTTGCGACTGTAAGTCCAGGAGAAAATGAATTGGTAGTGGTTTCTGGAGTGACACTATACATAGAATGTTTGAAAGAAGTCATTAACAGGTTACCAGATCTATTTGTACACGCCTGCTGATTATGTGGAAGACAAGCAATGCTAAAGTAATAGTTGCTTTAATGCCATATGGAAAAAGAGATTGAAAACACAGGACTGGGTGTAGTCAATGAAAAATAGGGTTTGGTACATATGGTCAGTACACATGACTGACCCCAGGTAAGAGTACAGTTGATTAGGGTAGAAATTGTTATAGACAGGCTATAAAGGGGAGGAAACTTTCCTTCTCATTTCAGGGTTGTATTACCAGTAACCAAGTGTTACATACAACCTGGAGAAGACAGAAATTGTGGAAGAGAAGGCTCACGATATACTTTGAGCTACAAGCCACATCTTCATCCAGAAAGCAGCACCATTTGAGTGACCATATACATAGTCTGGAGCCCATAGTATCAGACAGGTTTAGCAAATAAGTCCCTCAGCACGGGCACATGACAGCTCCTCTCAATTTAAACCACCCCAACAAACAGAATCTCCTGGGGAGTGATGAAGAAAACAAACCCTCAATCAATTGACTACTGTAATACCAAGCATTGAAAATCAGACAGTGAGGTATCCATTCAAGTGACATTTTTAATTTGTTACACTTCATGGACAGAGTTACATCTTATTTATTTAAAACCTGTAAATAAACATTTTATGATTGTGAACAGTCCTGTTCCAAAAGATTAAGGTTCAAGACAATAAATTGTATATTTATTCGTATATATCTATATATATATATATGTATATATATATATATATATATATATATATGTATGTATATATATATATATATATATATATATATATATATATATATAATATATATATATATATATATATATATATATATACCAAAACGTTCCCACCAGTCTTACTTATATTGTGTTGAATTACAGGTCTGTTTGAATTCATTTATTCCTCACATTAAATACATACATACCCTAGACACTTGCCATATACATAACATTACAGAGATAAATTTACACTGGGTGAGATTATAAGAGGTAGCAGATAGGGACCCCTGAGAAATACCGCATCATCTTTCTGATTCAGGGTACTTACAAATCTGACCTCACCTTGTTAACCTTTAAATTTAATACCATCACAAACCTCTTATCACAGGGTGTAACATGTATATGGAGAGTGTGAGATAGTGATAGAGAGAGAGAGAGAGAGAGAGAGAGAGAGAGATAGAGAGAGAGAACAATGACTGTTTTTCATGGTTGTTTTGAACCAAAATGCCTGAGAACGACATTCATTGTTTTTTCCTGGCATCAAACGATTCTTATTTCGTATCCTAATCGTAATCAAATAAAATAACTTTGAATTGAATGTTATTCTCATGTTGTCCCGAAATATAAAGCAGTAAATTTATTTTTATCTCGCTAAATTGGTCTTATCAGTCTGAACAAAACGGTTCCGAACCCTGATAGTAGCTCAGATTAAGAAAGTAACAGGAAAATTACAGGTGACCCTTTCCGACACAATATTGACATTTCAGTGAAGACATAATTAAACAATGATAGAGAAACACAGTTAATCATTACCCCATTGACATTGTGTATACAGGATGGCCAGCTTCCTACGAAAACATCGGCACCAACAGGGTTGAATGTCGCAACACAATTTTCATCACCTTGAAGATCGCCAGGTTTTAGCTTGCAAAGGTCATTAATGTTGAAGCCGCCTTGCCTAGGCAGACAAAAGAATTTAATAATAAGAGATATACAAAATGTATACCTATGCAGGTTTTAAGGGTGGACAAAATGAAACAGTACCTGTGACTAAGTATCATCAAGAGGTGCTTATCATGAAGAACATTATCTGTTCACCAATAATCTAATTTTTTACTTTCATTAAAACCAAGCAATATATATATATATATATATATATATATATATATATATATATATATATATATATATATATATAATAATAGCCCCTTCAGTCATAACTGACTATGGGAATGCGCCCCTGAGGTGACAGCCCTCAGCTGCTTATTTTCCTGGTGCTCCTTTCGACGTTTTCTCCTCACCTCTGCTTCTTGTGTGAGCCTCTCTTCGCCCAATCTGAGGTGGCACCGTAAATAGCATCGCCACTTAGTGCGATCGGCAGCTTCATCCTCCCATGTTGCTGGATCCATGTCCAGTGCCCTCATATCTCTCTTGCACACATCTTTGAACCTCAGCTGTGGTCGCCCAACTGTTCTCTTGCCATCTGCTAACTGTCCGTAGAAGATATCTTTTGGGATGCGACCATCATCCATGCGGCGAACATGGCCATGCCAGCGAAGTCTGCGCTGTCTAAGAAGCGTATACATACTTTGAAGGCCAGCACGTGACAACACCTCGACATTTGTCACTTTATCTTTCCACGAGATGCCGAGGATGCGGCGTAGACACCGCAAATGGAAGGTATTGAGCCTTCTTTCTTGCTTAGCATAGGTCGTCCAGGTCTCGCTGCCATATAGGAGTGTGCTGGTGACGCAGGCATTATATACCGCAGCTTTGGTCTTTATTGTGAGTTTAGAGTTTCCCCAAACACGCGATGTGAGGCGGGCAAAGGTAGCTGCAGCTTTGCCAATGCGGCTGTCGATTTCTGTATCCAGTGACAGTTTGTCATTGATGGTAGACCCTAGGTATGTGAAGTGGTGCACCACTGCCAATTCATAGTTATCGATAGTGATAACTGGTGCAGCATCCACATCCTGACTCAGCACATTCGTTTTCTTTAGACTTATTGTGAGGCCAAAGTCCTTGCATGCTTTAGTGAAGCGATTCATCAAGCTCTGAAGCTCCTGTTGGCTTTGAGTGACGACTGCAGCATCATCAGCAAACAACAAGTCTCTTATAGTGACCCTTCTGGTTTTTGTTTTTGCCTTCAGCCTTGAAAGATTAAACAGACGGCCATCTGACCTAGTGTGAAGGCGTATTCCTTCAGTTGCATCTCTGAATGCATGTTTCAAGAGTAAGGCAAAGAAGATTCCGAAGAGGGTCGGAGCCAGAACACAGCCTTGTTTAACGCCACTTCGTATATCAAAGGGCTGTGACGTGCTTCCAGCATATTGGACTGTTCCCTTCATGCCGTCATGGAATGACTTTATCATTTCCAGCATTTTAGAAGGGCAGCCTATTTTCAGGAGGATTTTAAAGAGTCCATCCCTACTAACCAGGTCGAATGCTTTTGTGAGGTCTATAAAGGCGATATATAATGGTCTTTTCTGCTCTCTTGATTTTTCCTGAAGCTGGCGGAGAGAGAAGATCATGTCTGTTGTTGATCTGCCAGCTCGGAATCCACACTGTGACTCTGGATATATGCGCTCAGCTAACTTGTGTAGTCGCATTAAGATGACTTTGGCAAAAACCTTACCAACAATACTAAGAAGAGAGATGCCTCTGTAGTTATTGCAATCACTTCTGTCTCCTTTATTTTTATACAGTGTTACAATCTTGGCATCTCGCATGTCTTGAGGAATAGTTGTCTCTTCCCAGCACTGGCACAGCATCCTATGCAGGGGATGTAATAGCGTGCTCTTACAGCATTTGATTAAATCAGGAGGAATCCCATCACTGCCTGGTGCTTTGCCAGAGGCCAAGCTATCAATGGCCTTGCTGAGTTCCTCTAATGTTGGTTCGGCATCCAGCTCCTCCATAGTTGGCAGACTGTTGACACCATCAAGGGCTGCAGGCGTAACGGTATTGTCTCTAGCGTAGAGCTCAGAGTAGTGCTCGACCCACCTCTCCATCTGCTTACCCTTATCGGTTAGCTTCTCTCCGCTGATGGTTTTTAGCGGTGCCGTCTTATTTTTATGGGGGCCAAGTGCTTTCTTTATACCGTCATACATTTGTCTAATGTTGCCTGTTTGCGCTGCGATCTGGATGCTCTCACTGAGCTGGAGCCAGTAGTCATTTGCACAGTGTCGAGCAGTTTGTTGAACTTTGCTTCTCGTAGCCCTAAGGATCTGTAGGGTTCTGGCACTCGGTGAACGTTTGTATTCATTCATAGCACTGCGCTTAGCTTCAATGACAGGTGCCATCACATCTGATGAAGCATCAAACCAGTCATTTGACTTTGCTGTTTTCTTACCAAAGGTGGCAAGTGCAGTACTTTGAATGGTGTTCCGTAGATGCTCCCAGTTCTCTGTAATAGTATCACCATTCTGAGGGCTACTGAGCACTTTCTCGAAGGTCGCAGTGAATTGAGCGATCATGAAAGGGTCTGACATCTTGCTGGTATCAATGCGTGGTTTCCCTTCATGTCTGACATGATAGAGTTTTCTTGGTTGTGCTCTGATTTTGCAGCAAACCAAGGAGTGATCTGTATCACAGTCTGCACTATGGTACGAGCGCGTGGAGAGCACAGACCTGAGGAGTGGCCTTCTGACGAGAATCAGGTCAAGTTGGTGCCAGTGCTTGGATCGTGGGTGTCTCCATGACACCTTATGCTGGGGTTTTGTCTGAAAGTAGGTGTTGGTCACGCAGAGGTCATGGTGGACGCACAACTCTAAGAGCCGTTGTCCATTTTCATTCATCTTGCCAATACCAAACCTGCCCAGACACGAAGGCCATGAAACATTATCGGCACCCACTCTAGCGTTAAAGTCACCAAGGAGAACAAGCTGTTCTTGCCTAGGTATGCTTTTGATAATTGCTGTTAGATTCTCATAGAACTCATCTTTAGCTTCTGAGGCAGAGTACAGAGTAGGAGCATACACACTGACAAGGGTGATGGGACCTGTGCTAGTTTTCAGGCGGAGCGTTAACAGGCGTTCTGATCCATTCTCGCCTGGTTCAACCATTTTAGTTAGCGATTTTTTGACCGCAAAACCTACTCCGTGTTCTCTAGCTTTATTAAGATCTTTCCCTTGCCAATAAAATGTGTAGTCCTTCTCGCTCACCGTTCCAGAGCCCGCCAGGCGCGTTTCCTGAAGTGCAGCTATATCCACCTGAAGTCGTTTAAGCTCATCATTAATTATGGCTGTCTTCCTTACATCGTTTACATCCTGTAGGTTTTCGGATAGTCCAGTTAACATAGTCCGGACATTCCAGCATCCCAATCTGAGAGTTTGCCTATTTCTATTTTTTCGATAATTGCTTGGTGCAAAATTTTCTGTCCACAGTTCGGGTTTGACCCTAATCCCCATGCACCCAATGGGGAAAGCAGACAGTGGCGGGACAACACCTTATTGACTGGGGGCTGCCCAGCTTGAAGCGGGCGGTAGCTGTCCAGTGAGATCCTAGAACCTCTCCCACTGTCGGAAGTAGCCCCTGGCGCCATGCCCTACGCCAGTTGGGCAAATGCTTATAACCGGTAACTGCTACTTCCCGTGTTTTGCCGACACCTATAGGGTGAAGCTGGAGTGTCCTCTCCAGGGCGCGAGCTTGGGCACAGTTATATGGAGATCAAGCTGTTGCCCATGCAGCATGTTCCCCCTCTCCACACAGCCGGTAGATCCAAAGGAACGGCAGTAGCCGATACAGTTTGGTACCAGCCATGTCGCAGGAGTTGCCAGAATAATGTCGAATCGACATTAGACTGCCTTAGGGACTCCGACTCCGGATTTATCCTCAGGGTTTACTCCCGAAGCCAATTCCATAAATGGATATTCCCGCAAGGCAGCGGTGGTTTGAATTCAGAGTTCCTTCTCTTAGATAAGCTACCAACCAAGGATCACGAGCCCTATCTGCCCGAAGCTGCTGGTTTTAAGGCGCCAGTCGCTCGCCTTTGCCCCTTCTCCCGTCAGTGGAAACAGTTCCGCCGGGCTCAAATTGAGCCACACGTGAAGGCCGGGAGCTGGACTTGGTTGTCAGAGGCTGTTTGAGGCGCGTGCCATAGAAGTATTTTATCTGCAGTGAGAGCTTATCCTCACTACAACTCCCGGCAATATATATATATCACAACAATCATTTATCGCAAATATTTGGGTACCGGAATTATGTTAAACTCAAATGACATTTAATTGTGCATTGTGGATGTAATTTTTTTCAATTAATCACTGTGCATGGATCAAAGACGTAATCACATATGATACAATTAATAACTAATGAAGTTTGAGTCTTTCTTGTTATACATTACTGGAGTCGGAATCAGAGCCAGAGAAGAAAACAATTATGTTGTCCGACTCTACAGCCCTGACCCCAATAGAAGACCTAACATTATCATATTTACGATGCAAACTTGTCTTGAATGAAATCAGTGATGTCATATAGAGTCACATAAATAACGTTGTCACTGCCTTCGGTGACCACTCCCAGTTGAGCGTAGATGATATTTCCGTTGACTGACTCCTCGATGTACATAGCTGGAACCTTCAAGAAGACAATGATTTCTCTAATTACATAAACCTACAACAAGATAATAATTTCTCTAATTACATAAACTACAACAAGACAATAATTTCTCTAATTACATAAACTACAACAAGACAATAATTTCTCTAATTACAGGAGCATACAACAAAGACATAATTTCTTATATTACTGAAACTTCCAACCGAGACAATCCTTTCTCTTATCAATGATGAAGAGACTTTTATTTTTGTGTGACAAGATAAGTATGTGTATCTAAAGGGTTAACTCCGCCTAGGCCGGTCCCATACAGGCTGAAAAAGGAAGAAGGCGGCCTGCCTGGAGACCGTAAGGAGGCAGCCCCTCGTCATGCAAAGGCACAACAGGCCAATCACCGATTTGTCTTAAAACCGGATTACGCGGAACATAGAGAAAACCGAACTGATTCTAAAGGTGACGAACTGGAACGGACTATGTACTACGACTTACAGAACATGGAACACAAGAAGTATAAATGGGAAGGAAGAGGAGCTGGTGGAAGAGATGAGGAAAGCCAAATTAGAAATCCTGGCTTTAACAGAAACAGAGAAAAAAAAGACAAGGAGTTATGGATCTCGATGGCGACACGCTGCTCTACAGTGGTGACCCCACATCTGAAAGAGCTAAAGGGGGCGTGGGTTGTATTGAGGTCAAACAACCAAATGGATAGTATCAAGGGATGTAAGTTTGTCTCAGAATGCATTATGGTACTAAAACTGAAAGAAGGTGAAACCATAGTCAACCTTGTCATTGTGTATGGGCCAAATGAAGATGAGCGAGCAGAGATCAAGGAGGAATTCTACGAGCTGCTTCAACGACAGTGGACGCCTAGATGAAAATATCATGCTTGGGGATTTGAATGCCAGAGCTTGAAATGGCCGTGCTAGATGGGGCGAAGTTATCGGAAGATATGGAGAAGATACTGTTAATGACAATGAAAAGTGACTCCTTAGATTCTGCAGTGAGCAGAATCTGATCATTACCAACACAAAGTTCCCCCATAAGCGCATACATGCATACACTAGATGTGAACCATCAAAGAATGAGAAGTCAGTGATCGACTATGCCATAGTTAGGAAGAGCTCATTCAAGTATGTCCAGGATGCTAGAATGTGCAGGCGGCCAGAGATTGGAAGTGGCCACTACTTGTTAATAATTAAAAGAACAACTGAAAGAGTTACTCGGCCTAGGAACTGTTTAACATCACGCAAGAAGCTAAGTAAACGAACAGGGAAATGTGCATGAAGAACTAAAAGCTTAGAGAGCCAGAACAGAAGACCAGAAACAATGGGCTTAATGCTACAGCAGTGAGAAACACAGAATAACAACCTGATGACCTGGATACTCTCTGGCTGAAATTCGAGGACATCATAAAGAAACTGCAGCAGAAGCATGTGGTGAAATTCGACTTAGGAACAGAAGAAAAAGGGCACTTTGGTGGACAGATGAAGTTAAAGAGAAAATAAGAGAGAAGAAAAAGGCATGGAAACAATACTTGGGAGCTAAAAACACAGCTGCAAAAACAGAGAAAAACAGAGAATACATGATACTCAGAACAGAAGTAAAGAACAAGCTGCTAGCAGCAAAACAGAAGTGCTGGGTAGAATGTAGAGAAATGCAGAAAGCGATGCGCAAGAAAACCATAAGTTGTTCTATAAGACATTAAAGAATATGAGGAAAGAAAAACTCTGCATTTTTAAATTTGTAAAGGACAAGCAAGGCAAATTGCTGACTGCCCCAAAAGAAGTAATAGAAAGATGGAAAGAATATTTTTCAGAGCTCCTGGATGGTGAGCAAGGACAAGCATCAGAAATGATAACCACTGACGCAGAAGAAGAAACCAATGGTGATGCAGATGACATAAAGATGGAAGAACTGAAGGCAGCACTGGAGAAAATCAAGATGGGCAAAGCAGCAGGACATGATGACATAACACCAGAAATGGTTAAGTACATGGGAGCAGGATGCGACCTATTACTCCTAAGGGTCCTACAGGCAGCTTGGTGCAACAAGACCATACTAAAGGATTGAGAGATGGCCATAATAACACCGATTTTCAAAAAGGGTGACAACCGACAATGTAGAAACCATAGAGGCATATCTCTTCTCAGTGTCCCTGGTAAAATCTACTCTAGAATACTGGAGCAGAGACTCAGACGCCTAGCTGAGCGACAAATGGGTTCCGAGCAAATCGAAGTACTCAAGACCTAATCTTCAAACACAGAAAATTGAGTGAAAAGGCTCTTGAGAGTAAGAGTGAGATCCATATTTGCTTCTTAGATATGGAAAGGCATTTGACAATGTCCCCTGGAACAAACTCTGGCACTGTTTCGCAAGGAAGAACATTTCCACACCTCTGATTCATGCAATTCGAAGCTTCTACAAGTCTTGCAGCAATTATGTGAGGAAGGCAAACCATAAGTCAGAAGAAATCAGGACCACCACTGGTGTAAGACAAGGGATATCCTGTCGCCTTATCTTTTCATATTCCTCATGGACGATGTCATCAAGTCATGTAAGGAGAGGACATGAAAGTATTCAATGGGGTACTGGAAGAGGAGACAGGTCTGTAATTGAGAGCTGGCATTTGCTGATGATGTTGCCCTGATTGCAATAAATCGAGGATTACTCAGCAAAAAAGAAGTTGGTAAGAAGACGAAGTTGGATGTATACAGCTCCACCTATGTCCCAGTCTTGACGTATGGATGCGAGTCATGGGCAATGACTACAACCCACAAAAGCCAGATCCAAACGTCAGAAATGAGGTATCTGAGGAAGGTGGTTAAAGTAACAAGAAGGGACAGACATGGTCCGTGTCAAGGAATATATATGTATGTATATATATATATATCTGGCGCAAACGTTAGTTGACTTTCTGGCCATTGACCGGGAGAGGTCGTTTATTTGTTCCCCGTCAGCGTTTTTGCTGCAGAGTGTTCGCCATTGTGGTTATGATTTAGTGCTTGTCTTTTCTTCATGCGTCCTTTGGATGTTAGGGCATAATGCTAGAGTACTGAGGTATTTTTTCTAGTGGCATTTCCTTAGACCGGTGATGTTGAGTCATTTGTTGTTCAGTTTTGCCTGATCGTAGTACATTAGTCGCCGGTAAGCGAAAATCATTGTTATGTCCATTTAGGATGGCCATACCAGTGGGTATGATACGTATATATTAAGTTGTTAGTAGTGCAAGCTGTATTGGCTTTTATGGTCAGTGTATTTCATATGTAGTATGAGCTGTGTGGGGCTTCATTGGGTACAGTGTATCATTAAAAGGGAACTTACCTGTTACAGGTAAAGGTGTTATGGTTTATTGTTGTCAGCTACTGTATGCTGTGGTCGTCCTGTAGTGGTACGAGCCAAGTATGAAAGTGTTTTAGATATTGCAATCCACAGTATAAGTAGTTATCTGACATCTGAGGACTCGTCCGATTTTTTGTGATGAACCTATAGACCGTGGGGCCAGTGTTTTTCAGTATTTTATGATATTTGATAGCAAGACCGGAGTGTCTATGTTTTCTATATACAGGCCAGAACGTATTTTGTACACACAGTGTTAGAAGGTTGTAGCCGTGTTGGCGCCTTCATATTTATTATTAAGTCACGGCAGTGTGTTACTTTTGGTTGTCTGTGTGTTTGTCAGTTAGCAGTAGTGTCCTGACAACCAGTGAACTGTAGGCGGTCAAGTGTGACGCGTCGCGATACGCTGCCTATTTTTCTTTTCAGGTCACAGTGTACGAGTGTTATTTTCAGTTCATGTGATAGTGTGACATTGTTAGTGGTTTGGACAGTGTGTTTGTCATCGTGTCGCAATTTAATTGTAGTGCTACAGTGTCGATTAATGGTAGGATGTGTTGCAAAAGCTATAGATTCAAGTTATAGCATGCATCTAAGTGTCAGTTTGAGCTATTGCAGGTCGGTGTTGTAGCGTAGTGATATTGATCTAGGTAGAGCAGAGGAGGTTGAGGTGTCCGTAACATCTATTTAGATTGTCCCATACGGCAATTGGGTATCAGATGGGAGATAGTTTAGTCAAGCTCGGTATAGGGTGGACGGAGATTGTTGATAGGAAGGTGTAGATGTTAAGAGGTTAATAGGGTGATAGGTATCTCAGGATATCTGGTTGGACATTTTGTTTGTCTGGACACGACCATACTGATGTGCCCGGCCAGGGGTGAAGATCAACGGCTGTTACGTTACCCTACCACACTGATGTGCCCGGCCAGGGGTGAATACCTATGAGCAGTGAAGCCGGCTGATCTTAGTGGGTCTGGAGTACTGTACCTTGAAGGCAACTGATCTCCTGAAGATTGCTGCGATTCCTGGAGTGCACTGTGCTGGAGTCTGCTGTGACCCCTGGTGTGTCAAACTGTGAAGGAAACTTTTCACGTGATCTACATATCATTGTGCCTAAAGATTTATTTGGATTACCCGACACATAGACTTGTGAAACTGGCTGTGTAGCTGAACTTTCGTGTGAATAAACAGACGTGCTTCTGTTATGGACAGTTCTGTGTTAGCACCGTGCAGGACAGTATATTCACTTGGATATTAGTTGCAGTACTGTGCCAAAGGACATTAGGATGTTATGCTGACACACAGAATTCCGTGGAATTTTCTGGAACATTACAGTAGTTTGTATTTGGTGGACTTTGTGGAGACTTGTTTGTGCTGTTTTCATCATTTATCACCAGTGCTGAGGAAGCTTCTTGCTCAAGCGCCGTTGGACCTTCAGTTAAGTATGTTTGTAATTGTTGTATGAGATCCTATATTGATATTTCTTATTTTTCCTCTAAATTATAAATTTTCTTTTCTGTCTTTCAATCTGATTCTATTTAACGTATAATCTGATCTTTTGGAGTAGGATAGTCTGTTTCTTTATTTGCTTCTTGAAGCGTGCTTCTTAGTTTGTTGTTGTTTTTTCTTTCCTGTTGTTCCGTTCCTTTTCTCTACTTTCTGGTTACAACTTAGTCTGTATGTATATATGTGGATAGTTAGTTAGACCAGACCTTTCACTGTTTTTCTTAGTACTTGGAGGTATTTGTATTATATATTTTTTTGATATTTTATAGTGTGAATTGTGCTTACAGGTTATTTAGTATTTTTGACTGGAGTGATTTGTTATTGCTTAGTGAGGGAGTTAGCTTTCAGCACCTCATTTTTGACTGTAGTTGTTGTTAGTCTAGTGTATCATATTATATTTGTTTGTTCAAGGGAGGAAGGGTGGTGAGTTTAATTCGTTCTTGGCCTACTTGTAGGAAAAAATTGAATTAGACCGATTCTCTATAGGGTGTGGCTGTGTATGTTTAGTAAGGCAGAGGGGTTTCCTGCGACTGCCCTACTTAACATTCCAAGCCCCGTTGGTGTTAGGCGTATTCGTGTAGTTTGTATTTACATTGTCGTGTACATTCAGTAATTCTTTTGTTGTGTTTAAGTGGGGTGTTCTCTTGTTCCATCTTTCTATCTTGTAAATACGTTTACAAGTATCCCTTGTTCTCGTTCGTGCGCAGTCACGCATTGTATGTGTTAATCTACATCTGCTCTTCTTGGTCTATCATCTTGTTCCTCGTGACTGGGATGTTGTTTTCGTAGTGTGGTGTATATGTTTCTTTCATTTGTGTAGTGCTCATTTTGCTTGGGGAAACACTTGCATAACATAGATTATTAAGATTAGCAACAAAATAAGTGAAGTATTATCTGAGTATAGCACCAGTGGAGGGTGCCTGTAACAGATTTTGGAGGTAAAAGCTGATTTATTGTCAAGGTGGTATAATGGTTTCAGAGCACCAGAAAGTTTCATTCATTTGTTATTATAACAACTGTCGACTATTGTAAGTTTGTTTGAGTGTATCACAGAAAAACTAATTGGTCAGTAAGATCAAATTTTTCAGAGTGATGAGTCAGTAGCCAAGTGGAAAAGTAAAACTTATATTTATACTTCTAAAAGGTATAGGTTGATGATGTGGTATACGGTGAAAGGTAAGGTGATATATACTTACTATGCCATTATTTATATAAATTATATATATATATATATATATATTATATATATATTTAATTATATATGAATATGAGTATAATTGGAAGTAGTGATATCAATATTTATTGTTTATACTATTTCCCCGTTTTTTATATTTTAAACCAGAGCACTATTTGAATAGCTCCACAAATATATTTAGACCTTGACTAGGAAATATATAATTAGGGAAATTTATGCATATATTTATAATGGTTTAGTTTTTATTCTGGGATTTTAACCACCCCCGGACCTTGTCCTCGACCCACCATGAATTGGAAAGAATGTGGGTCCATATGGCTTCCCAGGTTATAAATCATATTTGCCAAAAAATCTCCACTCAACGAATATCCTTTACCCTTATATCCCTAAACTTTCAAAAGTGCTTAACTTTCTCAAAATTAAAAATCTATAAAGATAAAAACAGATACGGGATAGAGAGGTTACGTGGAAACGAGGTGTACTTATAAAGTAATTCGAGTTACAAGTTTCAAATGCTATCCCTCCTAGAGTGAACTTTAAATGCATCAAAATACTAAGTGAAAGGTAACCTCCACCAACACCTCCTTTACAACAACTCACCACTATAACCCTTACCTCCCATTAATAAGGAACCATACTCCTCATTAGCCTATCAAACAATTCTTTCTCATCAATCAACTCAAAACTCTCCTTACTTTTCTTTCCACGTACATAACAAATACAAACATTCACTTAAAGTATATTACGTCCTAATTACTAACTCCTATCCACATTCTTATAAAAAAAAACCCATACCAACTTCTGTACAAAAACAAAACCCCAATCTCAAACCCCCCAAAACATAAAAACTTAACCCTTCCCCTATTTCAACCTCCCCTCTAAACCTACAACCAAACCCTAACATAAAAATTACATCTACCAATACTCATAACCCACTTTCCCCAACACATACAACACCAACCCAAACCACCCCCCATATCACACCCTACCAAAATCCCCAAAAACATCCCCCTAACCTGTAACCCACTTCACAAACACCCCCACACCCAAACACCAACCATAAACCATACCACAAAACAACCAAAAAACATTAAAATATTTACAAAAATACACTAACAAACAAAAAATACCCCCACCAACCCACCAAACAACACCCCAAACCCCCCCAAACAAACCCAAACCCAAAACAAATACACCACTACAAACCACCAAACCCATCCCCCACACATAAAAAATCCCACAACAACCCAAACAAAATAACAACAACTACACCCCACACTCCATCTCAAACCCATACCCAAACCAAAACACATACAAAAAACACCAAACCCAACCTAGTCACAAAAGTCCCAACTCATTCTACTCAAATCTCTCAATAGATATCTACGTCGCTCCTAAATATACTATTATTCGTTATCTATTCATGTAATCCTCTTACTCATAAATTGACACTGCTCTAACTCTGTTAGAGTACATCCTAACTGCCATTCTATGTATATCTCTCTGTTAGAGTACTCTACACACTGCTACCTGTTGTGCCTCCCTGACACGACTACCCTCCCTCCGTATATGTCATTGTAATACTCAGTGTGATTGACTCCATCTTAGATATGCTTGACAATGTAGACCACCATTGTAATTGTATTAAATATAGTTTACTGCACCGTCCTCTAGTAGTCTAGTAATATCGAAGACTCACAGCATCATCTGCATCCACACTCTGTACCGTAGAATACCCGCCCTCTACTGGAAATGTGTGTGTGCACATAGCACTCTACAACGCCCTCCTAGTTATGTGTTGTACATACGTTTAGTATCTAGATCACCTGTACTCTCTACATGATAAGACGCTCTAGTGCGCATCGTGCACAGTGATGTCAGTGTACTATCAGAATTATCCTCATTCGCTCATCTCTGGCTTCCCACCATACAAACCTCCCTACCCCTCTTCATCCCTTTTAAACACCCACCTTCCCATTTTCTCCATGAGCCTACCATTTGACTGATTGTGTGTCTAGTCTGCTGCTCCTCTGCCTCATCCCCCAATCCATCAGAATCAGTGTATGGATGAGACTTGTTGTACACGTCATTACAGAAAACTCTGAATCGTTGTGTCCATTGAGAAGGTACCAGGGTTATCCTCTGTTACCATAGGGTCCCATAGCTATAGACCATACGAGGATAGTGTCGTGTCCCCTGTACGCCCGTGGCGATGTCTCCTACCATGTGAGCACGTGTGTGTCGCTTCTACCCAGCGACGTCTCAAACGACCACTAGTTCATAGAGAATCTCCTAAACCCTGTGATGCGCCCTGAATCAGTGCTTCGAACACCATGAGAGACTCAGACCTGTTTTAGCTGTGAAAGGTTGTGCATTACTCAGATGTAGACGCTAATCGCAATCTTGTAATATTCAGCTCACTTCTACAGCGCCAGAACTCCAGTCACTGAGCTGCACGCCATGATTAATAAGAACACCATCGGTGTAACGTGACAATCATCGTCTAACCGAGGGAGTGACAACGTGTGACACCCTCTGTCTACTACCTACGCGTTCACTAACCCCCCTCTGCCCTCCTCTCATACCTTCGCTGTTCTTACGTGTGAACATCGCCCTTGCCTCAGCCCTACCACTCTGCACCGG
Source organism: Oreohelix idahoensis (assembly GCA_024509875.1). Lineage (NCBI taxonomy): Eukaryota > Metazoa > Mollusca > Gastropoda > Stylommatophora > Oreohelicidae > Oreohelix > Oreohelix idahoensis. The sequence continues at coordinate 85,720 of JAMPIV010001430.1, forward strand.
CGCAGTCGTACATGCTCCTGTCACTATACTATGACGTTAATCTCGCGAATACACGCTGCTCTGAGTTGCTGCCATATACCACTAAAACCGGATCCTACACTCTGTCTAAACCTGTCACCTCGTGCTCCTACGAAAACATACATCACTCTGATTCTAACGGAACTCGCCCTCCCTACAGACCATCAACGTGCATCCTCCTGTCACCGCATTCATTAAGTCAAACAAAAGAATTGTGATCACTCATGTTAAACGTACCCATACGACCTGCCTAACTGATTCTTACTTCGCTGAGCCACGCTAACTCTACTCAATACACCTCTCTCCCCTATAAACTATCGATCTCAAACATCCTGACCTCTACCTAGTGTACTCATATTATTCTACCTAGACGATACTACATCTCTCTGTCCCAGCAAAGTGGGCCTCTCAATCCCCCACGTTATTTTCTCCAATAAAAGACACCTCAAATCCACTTACCGTGACAGCCTGTATGCAGTCTGCTAACCCACTCAGCATACATTGTGCTTCAATCGACAAACGTCATTACACAAATCAACATAGTCTCTACTTCTAAAACAAAGCTATCTACGCATCATATCTCAAATCTGACCCTACCTAAACCTTGCCAATTACAATTGCAACACTATCCGACATTTGCGAGTTTAGCTCTCACCTACAATCCTAACTCATCGACCTCACGTACCCTCCCTCGCTTATCTATGCTTACGTCTTCCACTCGAACAATCTATATGCACCCCAATGAGCCGACTCGATACTATAACGTTAGATCGTTTCGTCGATCTCTGTGCTCCTAGCCAGTCATAATCAAGACCCCATGATCCATAACCACATCAGGTACCATAGTGAACTAGAACGTCATCGTGGTCTCTAAGTGATTTATGAGAGCTCTCCCAAGATAATAGGGGTTACGATATCACGACCTTACAGGTGTCCCCTAGGGGTGATACGAGCAACTAGTACATCCGTGTCAACGATAACTACCGATAATTCTAAACCGACCGAGCAGCGTAATGCCGGACTCTCAGCAATCGCCCTAACTATCACAACCCCCCTCCCGCCACATATCATAATAGACAAGATCCCGTACTATACCAATCACTATCCACACGCTAGTCTCACTCTCACGACATGACTGTACCCGTGTCGTAGGCAATGTACAGAAGTTTGAGAACGTAGTACCTCGCTACAATCGCTCATTCCTCACTGCAAATACACTTGATCGAATAGACTACCTCAGTCCACACGGTATCCCTTCTATACCACCTGATGTGTACCCACAGGTACCCTACTGCTCAACACTGCACATGTGTGAGACACTACCAGGGTAGACCACTCTGTGACGTTACAGTCACGTGTCACACCTCCACGATGAATGATAACTCAAATGTCTCAGACACTGACCACCCTTCAACACTGTCTGCCTAACGGCTCCTCTCACCCTAGATGTGTGTAGATGTGTCACAACTCGTCCATCTTAACATATATTACTAGCACCATCTCTATTGCACTCTATAGCTACTTTGTATCCGCACAACTGAATATGTTAATACCTCTCATAGACTTCCTACTTCGTCGTAATATACTAGAGTCACTGAAGTTGACCCTAAGTCCCGGATGACGCACAATAAGACTAATAAGAGTCCACCTATGTGTACGTTACTAAACCTGTAGCCCCCCATACACAATGAAATGTAGTTGACTAATAATCCGCGTCTCATCATCACATCATCTGACTCAATATAGCCTTGCAGACGACTACGCTTTCAATGACTAGTCGTGAGACTCCGATTATTACGCTGTTCCATCTAGTCTCCTGCTCCTCTACCATACTCTTCTGCTATGAAGAGACACTCACACCGATATGGCTACACTCGCACATCATCCATACACCTTAGTTAACGCCACGTGTGCCCCAAGCTTCTACCAGTACGCCTAAGCCCCTATCACTAGTGCAGACTCTCGCACCACTGATCCGCAAATACTCGATTCGCACGCACAGAGTAAACCCAACTATGCACTAAGACACCGCGTAGCTGTCCTATGGCCCTGTCTGTCAATTGTAGCTCAAGTCTAAATAACTTGATCACACCATATTCGATACCGCACTCTACCTATGAATCACATGTGCTTGTCTAACGCACTAAGATACAAGTCACTCACGTGTGTACCGATGTCGTCACTAGAACGTGCTAAAGCTCGTGTGTGTGTGTGCGTCTCATCGACCTGTGCATTGCCCAGACTGACCCTCTCTGACCATCTCATGACCAACTCACTCTATCAGGACATAATCAAATGTGGCAGCTAAATCATGCAAACATGCCAACGTGTACTCATCTCGCTGTGCGCCTAACGCCTCAGTATCGACCCTCCCCTAATTATCCGATAGCCCCTTGTCACCCCTTCTATGTGCTCGTGACTGAAGTCCCAGTGTGCACCGTTTGCATCCTCGCAAAAACTCCTCTATTGCTAAGTGCAGCTGTCTGATTCGCGTGCTCCTCTATAGTCCTGACTATCTGATGTGTCCCCATCACTTCAGTGAAAAAATCTAGCTAGCACTGCTAGTACACTACACCTAGAAGCCTCTTGTGCTATATCCCCATTGTGCCTCATCTGCACGTACTCCATGGGTAGAACGTCTGAACCGCTACCTGCTATTTTAGCCAAATGAAGACAGTCACAAGTAATGACCTCGCTAAACATCACTGCATGTTACATCCCCCCTCCCGTGTGACAACTGTACGCCTACGCACATACACCCGACTCCATCCTTATGTCTTATGTATCACTTCTACATCACAAATCCTGCCGTGATTATAGCTTCTTTTTACAATAACCCTTACTCTAATTATCTTAACTCCGCCAACCTAACATCCCTAACTATGATATCCGGCATTTCCATAATAAGGATGTTACCGCCGCAGCGTCTGTTGAAGTCGCTTGCAAGCCAGCGTTTTATCAGACATTCTGATTAGTCACAACTATACATAATTCATTACATGTTATGATCATGCTCGCCACCTCGCTCCCCAGTCTACCTCACGAACCCAAACCATATGAGCACTCCCAGATCCCAGCCACTTTCACGCTCATCTAACTGGAACACGAGCCGTCGTAAGAAATATGTCGCACTTCTTCTACTCTGTAGCATAACTCAGTATCCCCTACCAGAATGTCCCTAATCGGCATGACTGCCTACTAATTCTACAGATCTATAGAGACCACACAACATTTATACATTAGATTATGCTCACACACGCTCTCAATCACCTGATCTTCCTTCTGTGCGCTACCTATCTACACCTCTACGCTCTCCCAATATGCTTTTCTCTATATTACTGTTACGTACAACCCTACCAATAGTGCGTCCCCTCTGTAGACAGTACCTCTCACTAACATCCAATGATTTAACTAAATCTGCCTAAGTCTTACCAGTCGTGTGAGCCACATAAAGACTCATCCAGAGTCAATCATGAAACCTTACCCAATACTCCATCTGTCCTAGTATTGTCTTGACATAGATCGTGCTGTATTGCAGTTACTCTCTCCTAAGTCTCTACTCATCTTCCAAACCAAATTATTGTGAGAATGATCACATCTCTTCACCCATGTGTACACCAATTACTAATCGTACTAAGACAATATCAGTCTCGTGTGTCCCTTGTCTGAGTCATCGCCTTCCAACAGATATCAGATGGCTGATTATGTCAGCTCTACAATAAATAGACTATCCCCGTGCACGCCCAGAGTAGTGCCATGTAGATATAATCAATGTATCATTAGCTCTTACCCTACTACTACATCATCTATGTATGTGCTATATAATTGTTGTAGTCACCCGCCGTACAGTGTATCTCATACTCAGACAACAGTGTGTGTTCATACACTCCTCACAGTGTCTCTCATTGTGTCGCCTCACTCTCCATACTGCTGACCACACTACACCCCAACGTAGTGTGAAGTATTCATATGTAACATTCATGACACTATCTATCTATCATACGGTCTCAACCACGGTGCTAAAGTACAGATGTTGTGTCTCACTCTATCTACTAGCGCATAGTTCATACTCTAGTCACAGATCCGTGCCTCCCTCTGTGATGTCAGCGACGTCAGCTGGCAGTCCGCGCACCTATGATGCGCACACAATATAAATCAGCGTATGCTGAATGCGTATCTCGTAATATGTGATTCTCGTGTGACGCCTCAGATGCGCCAGACACACTTCCAATAAGTCACAAATCCTTATATCGTTAACTGACCCAACTGTGGACATAGTGCCATCACCCCCTATGTATCATACCTGTCACCTGTGACGCTACGTCTTACCTGCACTACTGTATCCTTACGCAGTACAATGAATCTCGAAACGCACAGCCGACGTTCTTGAAACGAAGGGACTCTAACCCATCAACTGAAAGTGCTCTCCAAAAATCTCTCGCCTCATCTTAATGTATCTAGTTCGCATAGACTCCTCCATACTATCCAACGCTAGTGTCTATATGACCGTTCTTCTAGCTATGACTCCATACAGATGCCTATAGCCGATAACTATATAACTGACACATACATCGTTAATATGTGTCTCTCGAAACATATTTTAATAATATAATTTTAATAATAATTCATTCTCCTAGCATTAAAAAAAATCTGATATTATACGTGTATACACATGTATATCAAAACGATATTCTTTGTCTTTGTAAGCAGTATGGTCGGGGTCAGTGGGCTATGGCAATACGTGATAGTGTCACTGGGTTGTCCTGTGATCGTAGACAGTTCGTGGACCCTGAGTATTGACGATGATCTACCTGATAATAGTGTGATGCGCACGTAGCACCGATGATACCTACGCACCAGTCGTTTTGTAGTCTCGTAAGGGGAGTCTATTCTCTCCAGAGTTACCCAATTGCTCCCACCCCCGCGCCACCTCCCACGCCGATCTAATGCAAATTCGTCAGTCTAATTGCAATCCACCTCCTTCCCCATGCACCTTCTTGCGCTCCCGTCCGGGATAACCCCCCCCACACATCAAAGTGCAATACTTACGTTCAATATCGACACAGACAACCATCACCACAAGCTCAATGCACTTAGTACTGACGTAACCCCCCCCGCCCACTGATCCCCCCCAACACATTCCCCTGTACCCCCTGTCTGTAGCTACAAATCGTAATTCTCCATGGTTCCCCTCAACCCTCTCGCCCCCTTCCCGCCCGCCCTCACACCATGCCCGCCCCGTCCGTCTTCCCGCCCCCCTACCCTCCCCCCCCCCCCCTAGTATACACTACCTCAGAAGTTAAGATGTGAAAAAAACATAAAAAAAGTACCTGAATGTAATACGAAAGAGAATCTTGTTTTAAAAAAAATCATAGAACCCACCCAAAAAAAAAAAGATAAATATAAACAGAACCGAGAGATGGAGGAATAGAAGATAGGGGAAGAACAGAGATAGAGAAAAAAAAAAGCGTGGAAAAAGAATCTATGTCTAAAAAGAAAAAAAGGGGGAAAAAAAATGCACTCAAAATCCTCAAAGGGAAAAGATACCAGTGAAGAAAAGGGGAGAAAGGAGGGGAATTAATGCTCGTCTTCGAAACAAAAAGTTGTATGGGGAAATCGTAAAAAAAGAGGAAAAAAAAACAAGAAAAAAGAGAGTAACTTCATGGAGCTATCTCAAGTATGTGATTAATCTCGAAAACTGCCCAGGGGAGGAAAAAAAAAACAAAAAAAACAAAAAAAAATACAAAAAATAAAAAAACAAAAAAAATAAAGAAAAAAAAAAAAAAAAGAAAAAAAAAAGGAGCTATAAAAAAGAATAGAAAAAAGGAAAGGATCTCAAAGGGGAAGGGGGTAGAAATAGAAAAAAAAGGAGGGAAAAAAAAGAAAAAGAAGAGAGAAAGGGATTCGGAAGGGAAGGAGGGTCCGTGGAAGGTGGGGGGGGGCTTGAAAGTGTGGGAATATCTCAGAAGGGATAGAAAGGGGGTGGAAGAATCGAAGGGAGTTCGGTCTACACGGGATATGGACAGAGAGGAGAAGTGTCCACGATTGAAAGCCCAGTGCAGACCATGTTTTTGTGTGACTGCTGCCCCTCAGGAGTGTGCTGTGATCTCGGGTGTTTCATGGTGCGCACAATTCAGCTGTTAGCCAATGACTAATCATTAGCAAACCAATAGTTATCTCTTACTTCTGTGGAGATATGATGACGCATAGTACACTAGTGCTACTATCGTGCCTAGATTTCCAGTGTACGCGCAACTGTAGGTCTCACAGACTTACCTCTAGCTCATTGTTCAGTCTAGAAGGCCACTCATGCAGATTTACGTATAGATCAGCTCACGATGGCTTGACAGAATGTGCGCCTAGTGTACTTCACTAGACTGATAGAGACACCTCTCCTAATGTCGTTATTACCTCTGATATATCCTGTAAAACAATAGACCCATGTTTCTGGACTGATGCCTTCATTTATAAACATATCGTGCAGACATCACAACCAGTCATCTATGTACCCACATGAGTAATACGTGATCCTCGCTCTCTGCGGATGATCGAGTATCTCATGGAGGACCTGTTGCAGCATATAAATCCACATCCTAGGATGTCTAGTCCAACCATATTTCTTATGATTGTCACTAATTGGAAAATAAGTTCCTATAAAGATACTCCGTTTCACCCATCCATGCCCCCGCGCACTGCACTATATCTATCATGTGACATGACAGTCGCAACTGGCGATGAGTTACCACCCCCACCGCAAGACCTCACAGACTGCTAGTGAGTATCCTACTATTTAATAAAAAAATATCCAAAATGTGTATATATACCGACACTTCCTCAATAATCTGATCTGACTCCAACCAAATATTACAAAATCTCTATCACAAAACCTCATAAAGTCCCTACTTCCTGTAGTGCCCACCACACTTCGCGGGGTTACCCTATTCCCCCACCATATCCAATACGATGCAAGGACTCTCGCCAGCAGTAGACCTGCATCATTTCTCGCCAAACCACTCAACCGAATACCTCAAGCAATATGACCCAACCATCCTAACCTACGCCTCAACCCACATAACTTCCTTCATCCAAGCCACAATTTAACTTTAATCCAGACACCTCCCACTATCTCAGCATTCTTTTCCCACCTGCTATACAGTACCCACAACAGTGCTGCTCCCTTAATCAAGTCCCAACTTACTCCGCCACCCAAAACCCCACTTCTCCCCCTAATCACCTACACTCATCTGATAGAAGGCGCAAATGATGATACGTGTCGCTAACTGACACATCCTCACACAGTATTCTGATTCAAACCTATGCAACTCTGAAAACCAACCTTACATATATGCAACTTCTAGTCCATTCATCATCCCCCAGCTAACTTAACAGCGTTACCAACAAAATTCCCCATGGAGCACAACTTCAGGTAAAACTGTTTATATGATGACATAACACTAACACATAACGAAGCAAGAATCCTAGCACCCGCCCCAAAATTATCCCCAACCTCCGTGACTATATCTGTACCACCCCCTAATATGTCCTCCCATGACCACCCAAAACAATATACACACTCCACCTTTCAGCAGTTGCATAAATAAAGATATCTTCCCCTCTAATTCCAGCACCAGTCTGCACATAAAACTACAACTCCAACAACTTTGATAACCCTGATCCTCCCCACCCCCACCCCCAGACCCACCGTCCCACTGCTCCCATACCCACCCCCCTTTGATACTAGATCCGTGACTTACGCGACCTCCAATCATAACCATGATATGAATCTAAACCTCTAGATGTACCAGTCACCAAATCTTCGACAACATTTCCTGGCTGTTCGTAAGTCCCCACCTATCAGTCCACACCCTAATATAATGGACTTGGTCTTGTATCCAGCCACACTTAATCGTGTAAACCATAACCAACCCACTATGAGCATTTAAAAATTGGACATTCACGCCATGATCCCTTGCTAGACGATTCCCAAGTTGTTCACTACATATGTAGTGCCCAGCTGCATTGTTGGGTACTGGTCCCCTCCCCAGAAGATCTCTGGGGGGGCGCGGTCAATACGTTTGTATTGACACTCGGGTATCTATCGCACAACGGGGTTATCCTTGTCAATAGTGTCGGGGATGTGCAATATGCGTTCTGTCCAAGTCTGTATCTACACCTAATAGTAACATCCCCTATCACCCCATTACACCCAACCATCTAACATTGTAAAATGTCCCCATCCACCCCCCCCGTTCCATCTCCGACTTGTCCTCGCACGCAATAATCAAATCTAGACATTCTGTTACACCGTCAAACCATCAGAATACATTGGACTACCATCCTGAACACTCCCCTGATTATCTGGTCAATCCAAATATCACTCCTGACGCATCTAAGCTCAGGGATAGAACCCTAAAGTTACCGATATTGTAACACATTTTCACGGATGATCATCACATTTACTCGCCCATCACTCCAGAATACGCCACTGTACGGGGATCACTCCAGTGGACCCACAGCCAGCCAATATAATGAGGAGATTTTCATCAATCGCCCCCACATGCATAGCATCACGATCGCATGAACAAGGTAAACACTGTGCCACTCCTACGTATTACGTGATGGAACCCCACACCCGACCCCCCCTCAGAAGCCCCGCCACTACAGACACGTCGCACACTCCCTCACCCCAGAACATATTACAAAGCCGATATATCAGCGCTACATCCCCTCTAATGATTTATCACCCCCACACAACAAGAATAACTGGATGTGGTGTCCCTTGGAAGGGTTGTTGTGTTGTCGGAAGTGGTGTCTGGGGCGGAATACTGGTGGGTATCACATGTCACTGTCACTTGGGAGGGGGGGAGGGGGCGGTAGGGGGGGTAACTTGTGGGTAACTATGGGGGTCACACCAATTGATAGCACAACTTGTAACCTGGTAGAATTCTTTCTGTCTGGGTGTTTGTTAGGGTGGATGTGAGTTGAAGTGTGCTTTGGAAGCAAGTCTATTGAGTTGGTTGCCCCTCCCCCCCCTTCCTAACCTACTCCCCCCCCCCTAAGCAATGGTGAAAGTCCCTGTCCCCAACCCCATACCTTAACTTGTCTTAACTCCACAAAAGGTGGACTTAAACACAAAATATACTACCTGGGTACAAATCTAACATCAATTACATTTATCCATAACCCCCAAACTAACAATTACATCCCAAATCCAACTAGATCCTGACAAATACAACTATTCCAAAACAATGTCCCCAATACACATACCTCACCACCCCTCCACCCTCCGGTAACCCACCTCAAGTGTACAATTTCCTGTTTGGTATTGGTCGTTGGTAAACCCCCGCCCAATTCCCAACAACCCCCCCCCAATAACAAACACCCAAAACCCCAAACAACCCAACACCCCAAAAAAACCCCTAATATCCCCACTCAACACCAATCTACACCCCAATATTACCAACCCAACCCCCCCACCCATATAAAATTTTATTCATACTACCCCCGAAAATAACCCACTCCCTTCTTTTACATAAAACCATCAAAATCTCCTACTATCAAATTAACCATTCCACCCACCAAATACCCTTTACCAACAAACCCAAACCCATACCTTAAACGCTAAAATCCCCTCCTACCCCCCCACCCCATTAATCTACATCTTTAACCCACCCCTCCACAACCCTATAAAACCCTTCCCAACCCACACAACCCAAAACAAACATAACCCCTACCTTTCTAACCTTTCTAACACAAACCCACCTACCATCTATAAAACCTTTAATCCCTACTCCCCCACATTTCCCCAAATACCCCACAACTAACCCTACCCACACCCTCCAGCCCCCCCAAAACAAACCCCCATACCAACCCCCACACCAAAAAATACTTCAAAATCTCACTTAAATCAAATTAACTTCCAATTTCCCCAAAATTTAAACAAACCTACCCCCTATTACATCTAACAAAAAAAACCCACCTCACCAAACACCCAAACCAACAAATACAAATTACAACCTTCCTCAATTCCCCACTTTCCCCCCCAAATTTAATACCCAATTCCTTTTACCCCAAAATAAATAACCAATTAAAACATCATAAACCCAATATTTCCCACCTAAAACCATTCTTCTATCTGTTTAAAACCCCTTCACCAAACTCTTAATAACACCATTTAACCATTTTCCTTTTCAAACCCTACCATCCCCCAAAAATCAATTACACTCCATATACATACCAACATCACAAATCACAACCCAAATAAACCCCCACTTTCTACCCAAACAATACCCAAACCAACCCAAAACCCCCCACAAAAATTAAATAAACCCATTCCAACAAACATAACACCTCACCCCCCAACCAATAACCTACCAACCCTTCAAAACCCACCAATACCTCATACCCACCCACACATTCTCCCTCATACACCCCCCCCTAACTTTAAAATTACAAACTAAGTTACCCTCATCGCCCACCTAAAAATCCCTATTTACCCCCAGTTTACAAACACTAAAAACCCCCCCTTACAAATGGGTAACCCTTACACACCAACTTCCATCAAAACTAAATCTTCCCACCCTATATCACTACCACCCACCCAATAAACACCCCTTCAAAATCCAAACCCCATCACATTTATAACAACCCCAAAACCCTCAAAATCACCATTTCACACCCAAATACCCCCCCTCCACCCCAAAACCATTCCCTAAATAACCTACTCACACTCTAACCCCCAATAAATAATACCAAACATTAACCCAACCCTCCCAAAAAAACAAAAAATTCCCACCCAAAAAAACCCCCCACTCTCCCCCACACCCATCTAACACTCCAAAAAACTTCCCCAACCCACACCCCACCCCCCACCAATGTGCACCAACATAACCCATCTATCCAATCCCATTAACCTCTAAAAAAACCAAATACTCTACACTTTACCACAAACAAAAATACCACCAAATTAATCCAACTCATCTCAAACCTCCCTACCATCCCTAAAAAACAACCCAACAAAATACAATAACCATCCTACCCACTTAAACCCATAAAACTCAAACATCCCACCCACCCTTTAACAATCCCCCCAATCAACCAATACCCAAACACAAAAAACCCCATAATAACCCCAAACCCACCCCCCACCCCCCACCCCAAATCCAACCAAAAACCCCAACTCCCAACCCTACAAATTCCTACCCCCCCCAACCCCCCCCCCCCCCTCAAACCCCCTCAAATCCCCCCAACAATTACCTAAAACCCAAAAACCAAACCACCCCTCCCCCACAACCACCCAAAACCCCCCCAACCACAAACCCCCCAATCCAAACCCCAACCCAAACACCAAACCCCCCAACCCAACCCCCCCCCCAACCACCCCCCCCCCCCCAACACCCCCCCCAACCAAAAACACACCACCACCCCCAAAACCCACAACCCAAACAAACAAAACCCCCCCACCCACACCAACCCCCAACAAAACCCAACCCCCCCCCCAACCAACCAACCAACCCCCCAAAACCCCCCCCCCCCCCCAAACCTACCCCCCCCAACAATTACCCCAAAAAACCACCCCCCAAAAACCCCACAAAAAACCCTCACCCCCCCCAAAAACCCCCAAACCCCACAACCACCCCCAAAACCCAACCAACCCCCCACCCCCAACAAAAACCCCAAAAAACCCAAAAACCCCCCCCAAAAAACATACTACCAAAAACCACAACCCACCAACCCAAAACCCCCCAAACAAAACCACCCCCAACCCCAACCAACCACACAAAAACCAACCCCCCCCAAAACCCCTACCAAAAACCAAACCAAACCCCCCAACCCCCCCCCCCCCCCCATTCAACCACCCCCCCCCAAAACCCCCCCCCCCAAAAAAAAACCCCAATTTACCCCAACCCAACACCCCCCCCCCCCCCAAAAAACCCCCAAACAAAAAAACCCAACCCCCCCCCCCCCCCCCCCCCCCCCCAAACCCCCCCCCCCCCCAAACCCCCCCCCACCCAAATATCCACCCCCCCCCCCCCCCCCCCCCCCAAACAAAAAACCCAACACCCCCAAAAAAAAAACCCCCCCCCCAAACCAAACCCACTAAAAAAAACCCCCCCCCCCCCCCCAACCCCCCCCCCCCCAAAAAACCCCCCCCTACCAAAACCCCCCCCAAACCCCCCCCCCCAAAAAAAACCCCCCCACAACCCCCCAACCCCCACCCCCCAAAACCCCCCCCCCAAAAAAAAACCCCCCCCCCCCCCCCCCCCCCCCCCCCCCCCAAAAACCCCCCCAAAAAAAACAACCCCCAAAACCCAAACAATCCACATACCCCCCCCCAAACAAAAAACCCCCCCAAAAACCCTCCCCCCCATCAAAACCCCCCCCCCCAAAACCAAACCACCCCCCCCAAACCAAAACCAAAAAAAAAAACAAAACAAACAATAAAAAACCCCCCCCCCAAACCCAAAACACCCCCCCCCCAAAACCCCCCCAAAACCCCCCCCCCACCAACCCCCCCCATCCCCAATTAACCCCCAACCCCCAACCCAAAAACCCCCCCAAACCCCCCACAATACCTACAAAACCCCCCCCCAAACCCAAATCAAATACCCTAAACCCCCCCACCCCAAAAACCCAACCCCAAAAACCCATAACCCACCAAAAAAATCCCCCCCAAACCAAAAAAAATACCAAAACCCCCCAAACCAAAATCCCCCCCCCCCCCCCCCCCCAAAAAAAACCAAACCACCCCCCCCCAAAAACCAACCCCCAACCCCCCCAAAACTAACCCCCCCCCCCCCCCCCCCCCAAAAAACCCCACAAAAACCCCAAAAAAAAAAAACCACCAAAAACCACCAAAAAAAACCCCCCAAAAACCCCCCCAAAACCCCCCCCCCCCCCACCCCCCCAAACCAATAACCTTTCAAAACCCCCAAAACCACCCCCCCCAAAAAAAACAACAAAAAACCAAAACCCCCAAAAAATCCAAAAAAACCCCCCCCCCCCCACTAAAAAAACCCATCACCCCCCACCCCCCCCCCCCCCCCCAAAAAACCCACCAAAAAAACCCCCCCCCAAAACAAAATACCCAAAACCCACCAAATACCCCCCCCAAAAAATTATACCAATACCCCTAACCCCAACCCAACCCCCCCAACTAAAACCCACCCCCCCCCCCTACCCCCCTTCCTACCCCACCACCCCCCCCCCCCCCCCCCCCCTATTAAAAAAAAAACCCCCCACCCCCATACACCCCACCACAATTACCCCCCACACCCCAACAAACCACCCCCCCCCCCCCCCAAACCCCCCAACCCCCATCCCCCTAAACCAAAAAAAACCCACAATTTAAAAAACCCTTACAAAAAACCTAAAAAACCAAACCCCCAAAACCCCTTAAAACCCAAAACAAAAAAAAAAACCCAAACCACCCACAACCCCCCCCCCCCATCAAAAACCCCCCAACCCCCCCCCCCCACCCCCCCACCCACCAAAACCCCCAACCCCCCAAACCCCCCCCCCACCCCCCAACCCACCCCCCCCCCCAAAAACCCCCAAAACCCCCATTTCCAAAACCCCCCCCTAAAAAAAACCCCCCCCAAAACCCAAAAAAAACCCCCCCAACCCCCAAAAAATCCCCCCACCAAACCCCCCCCCAACCCCCCCCCCCCCCCAACCCCCCCCCCCCCCAAAAAAAACCACCAACCCCCCAAAAAAAAAACCCCCCCCCCCCCCCCCCCCCCCCCCCCCAAAAAAACAAAAACCCCCAAACAAAAACCCCCCCCCATAAAACCAAAAACCCCCAAAAACAACCCCACAAAAAAAACCCCCAAAAAAACAACCCCCTTCCACCCCCAAAAACCCCCCCCCCAAAACCCCCCAACCCCCAAAAAAACCAACCCAAAAACCCACCCCTCCCCAATCAACCTTAAACAACCACCCCCAAAAACCAACCAACCACCCAACACCTCCCCCCCCCCACCCCCCCCCCCCAAAACACCCCCCCCCCCAAACAACCACCCCCCTAAAACACCCATACACCAACCCCAAAAAAAACCCCAACCAAAAAAACCCCCCCCCCCCCCCCAACCCACAACCCCAAAAACAAAAAAAAACCCACCCCCCAATAAAAAAAACACACAAACACCCCACCCCCCAAACCCCCCCCAAACCCCCCCAACCAACCCCCCAAACCAAAAACCCCCCCCAAAAAAACACCCCCCCAACAACCCCCTCAAACCCCCCAAAAAACCCCCCCCCCCCCCCAAACCCCAAAAACCAAACCAAAAAAAAACCCCAAAAAAACCCCCCCCATAACCCCCCCCCCCCCCAACACCCCACCCCCCCCAAAAAAAAAAAACAAACCAAACCCCACAAAACACCCCACAAAACCCAACCCCCCCCCAAACAACCCCCCCCAACACAAACCCCCCCCCCCAAACCCCCCCCCCCAAAAAAAAAATCACCCCCCCAAAAAACCCCCAACCAAAAAAAACCAACCCAAAACCCCCCCCCCCCCACACCAAAACAAAACCCCCCCAACCCCCCCAACCCAACCCCCCCCCCCCAAAACCCCCCCCCCCAAAAAAACCCCCCCCCCCCCCCCCACCAACAAACACCCCCCCAACCCAACCCCCCAAAAAAACCCACACAAAACACCCCCAAACCCCCCCACCCCCCAAAACCCAAAACCCCACCCCCCCCAAAACACCCAACCCCCACCCCCCCCCCCCCAAACCCCAAACAAACAAACCCCCCCCAACAAAAACAAAAAAAAAAAACAACCCCCCCACCCCCCCCCCCCCCCCCCCCCCCCCCCCCCCCCAAAAACCCCCCCCAAAATAATAAAAACCCCCCAAAAAAACCCAAAACCCCCCACAAAACCCCCCCCAACAAAAAAACAAAACAACCACCAAAAAAACCCAAACCCCCAAACCCTTACCCCCCCCCCCCTAACACCCCCCCAAACCAAACCAAAACACCAAAACAACCCCCCCCCCCCCCCCCCCCCCACCCACAAAAAAAAACCCAAACCACCCAACCAAACCCCAAAACCCAAAACCATACCAACAAACAAAAACCCCCCCCCCCAAACCACCCCCCCCAAAACCCACCATCAAACAACACCCCCCATAACACCCCACCCCCCCCCAAAACCCAAAAAAAACCAACACCCCCAAACACCCCCCCCCCCCCCCCCAACCAAACCCCCCCCCCCCCACCAACCAAAACACCCCCCACCCCACCCCCCCCCCCCCTACCCCCCCCCCCAAAAACCCAAAACCCACCCCCCCCCCCCCCCCCCCAAAACCAAAAACCCCCCCCCCCCCAACCCCCCCCCCAACCAAACAAAAAAAAAACCCCAAAAAAACCCCCCAAAAACCCCACCCCCCAAACAAAAAAAAAACCCCCCCCCCCCCCCCCCCAAAACCCACCCACCCCCCCCCCCCAACAAAAACCCCCCCCACCACCCAAAAAAACCCCCCCAAAAAACCCACCCACAACAAAAACCAAAACCCCAACCACCAACCCCCAAAAACCAAAAAAACCCCCCACCCCCACCCCAAAAACCCACCAAAAAACCAACCCCCACAACCAACCCCCACCCCCCCCCAAAAACAAACACCCCCAAAAAAAAAAAAACCCCCAACCAAAAAAAAACACCCCCCCCCCCCCCCCCCCAAAAACAAACCAAAAACCCCCCCAACCCCCCCCCCCACCAAAAAAAAAAAAAAAACAAAACCCCCAACCCACCCCCAAACATACCCCCAACCACCCCCCCCAAACAACCCCAAACCCCCAAAAAAACCAAACCCCCCCCCAACCCCCCCTAAAACAACCAACCCCAACCCCAAATACTCACAAATCCCCCCCCCCCCCCCCCCACACAACCCCAACCCCAAACCCCCCCCCCCAAACCCCAACAAACACCAACCAAATACCCCCCCAACCCCCCCCCCCCATAATAACCCCACCCCCACCAAAACCCCCCAAACCACCCCCCCCCCCCCCAAACACCAAAAACAAATACCCCCCCCCCACAAAAAAACCCCCCCCATACACCCACCCCACCCCACCAAAATAACCCCCACCCCCCAACACCCACACACCACAACAACCCCCGCGACACACTCTTCGACACATTCTTTTTCCAGACATCCTTACGGATTCCTGAATGAATATTACAATTTCAAGAAAATTTTCTGACTAGTCAAGCATTACATTTGCAATGAACGGTATTGATATCAAGTCAGAATATACAACCAATTCAGTTGGACTTCCTACCTAAATAAGGACATTTCGAAATAAACTATTGTGATCAAAATATCAAGTTTTACGGATCGTTTGAAAATTTGAACTTCAAATTCCACTTTGAGTATCACTCAATTCGATTGAAAACTGTTAAAAAGGAACAATCTCTGATGAAGAAGGGACAGATACGCTGATGACTTAGTCAATTTACTTTCAAAAGTTTAATAAAGGAACTAACGATGAATGGATAATGAAATCATAATTTGATAATATGAACCTTGTGTCTTAATGAACTTTCATACAATTCAACAGGAGGTAACAACGATTGGATCTTCATGTCCAATATTATTAAATTTTCTATTTATTAAATTAATATATAATATATAATAAAGTCAAAGTGTGATGAAATAAAAAAATAAGATATACTAAGAAAAGATGAAACAAAAGAATATCACACCAATTAAACCTTTTAATTAGTGTAATTATTAAGGTAATGGATATTACATTATGACATTTCATATATATAGTTAAATTGGCCTTATCTAAAGACCCGCCCCTTTATCACCAACACGATGACCCAGGAAAGAGATTTCACTAAACCCGACATAGGCTTTAGAGGGTTTCGCTGCCAGATTATGCTCGCGTAGAGTAGACAGTAATTCGTATAAACCCAAGTAGTGATCTTCCCAGGAATCACTGAAGAGACAGATATCATCTAAGTATGCAATGACATCTGAACGATGTGAAAGAATTCGACGCATCATGCGTACGAAAGTCGCAGGGGTGTTCATAAGGCCGAAAGGCATAACATTCCATTGAAACAAACCCATAGGTGTTGAGAAAGCAGTAAGAGGTTTGGCACGATCTGTTAAAGGCACTTGCCAATAACCTTTTGATAAGTCAAGTTTAGTGAAGAATTTAGAATTAGAAAGCCTAATTAGTAGATCTTCTAATAAAGGCATCGGTTCAGCGTCGAACTTTGTGACTTGATTCAATTTGCCATAATCAATACAAATGCGTATGTTCTTGTCTTTCTTCCGGACAATAACCATGGAAGAAGAATATGGTGAAGTCGATGGTTCAATTATTTTTAATTGAATCATTTCATCCAATTCCTTTTCCACTTGCGACTGAAAGTGTATAGGAATAGGATACGGCCTAACCCTAATTGGATTATTGTCAGTAAGAATTATGTCATGTTCTATGACATCTGTGTGTCCAGGAATGTCAGTGAGAACATCCTGAAATGTTTGTAACATCGACGAGACTTGTCGATGTTCGTCACCAGAAAGATTAGGAGAAACAGAAACGTTTTTCCAAGATTCCGTAGAATGTAATGGAACCACTGGAAGGGGAAGGTTGACATCAGAGAAGGTAGCTTCCTCATCCTGTATGACAGACAGGGATGAATAATGACCGTGAGGTGCAGGAGCATCATCCGTTGCCTGGAAAATAGGCAGCAAATAGTCCGGACGTTCGTGAAATTCCGAAAGCATGTTTATGTGGAAAGTTTTATGCTTTCCATCAATATCGACCACATAGTCAACATCGGAAATCCGAGAGACTATTGCATACGGACCTTTCCATGCAATAAGAAGTCTATTTTCCCTACTGGGGAGTAGGACGAATGCTTTGTCACCCGGACAAAGTTGTCGTAGACATCTATTCTTGTTAGCAAACTGCCTTGCCTTCTCTTTAGCAATTTCTGATGAAGCAGTTGCTAGCTTACATGCCTCAATGATCTTTTGTCTAAGAGCAATGACATACTCATATGAGGATTGAGTTTCATCGCTAATATCATCGGCAGTGATAAGATCGTGTAATAAAGACATAGGGCCGCGCGGACGCGCGCCAAAGACAAGTTCGAAGGGAGAAAATCCTGTGTGTTCATTAGGGACTTCTCTATAGGCAAAGAGAGCCGCGGGTAAAACCCTGTCCCAATCTTGAGGATGATCTTCAGTTATCTTACCAAGCAAAGTCTTGAGCGTTCTATTCAAACGCTCAACTAACCCATTAGACATAGGATGGTAGATACTACTGAGAGATCGTTCAATATGTAAGGTAGACATTACCTGTGACATAGTGTCAGATATGAGTTGAGTGCCATGGTCTGACAATATTTCTCTGGGGAATCCCAAGCGAGAAAATATCAACCAAAGAGCATCTGCGATATCTGTAGTAGATATGCTCTTAAGAGGAATAGCCTCTGGCCAACGTGTGCACATATCGACACATGTAAGGATAAACTGATGTCCTCTGGCCGACTTGACCTTAAAAGGGCCAATAATATCTATGGCCATTTTCTGAAACGGCCGAATAGGAATGTCAGCAGCCTGGATAGGCGCAGCATGTCGTGGTCCTCTAGATTTGACCTCCTGACATACCTTGCATGATCGGCAGTAAATACGAATGTCCTTATTGACAAAAGGCCAAAAGAAAGCCGCAAGGACTCTCGACTTCGTACGGGAAAAACCCATATGTCCAGCACATTGCGAGTCATGAGCATGTTGCAATATTTGCACTCTCATGCTCTTGGGAACAAGAATTTGCGAATGTGCCGACGTAGTCGAATCTTGTACCATACGTACAAGTACGCCGTTTCTCATTGCAATCCAAGATTTTCTATTTGTATCCTGATTCGGATCACCTTTTTTTGCAAGAACGAAGAATTTTTTTAAAGAAGGATCTTCTTCTTGCAATTTTATGAAAGAGTCACGAGTGATTACTAAGTGACTATCTTGGCTATCAACTTCATTATCACTCTTCAGTGAAGTTTCGGGTGTTTGTAGAGCTTGTGCTCTTGTAACTACTGCATTTGTAGCTTGCATGTTATTATCTTCCCAAGCAGCAATCTGCTGTGGGGTACACTCCCTAACTCCGTGAATACGACCGATAATAAGGTCCGCAATAGGATTAGGTAAGAGACAAGCATGCACATCTCCAGTAAAGAAAGGAGTGGCAATGCGAATTACAGCAGTAGGATATTTTTCTAGAGTGCCGCCAAATGTGACACATTTAATAACCCTTCCTGTAGCACAAGATGGATCTACAAGAGATTGTCTAACACCAATAGTGGTGCATCCGGAATCGAAAAGTAGTGAGACCGGAGTATCATTAACAAGACCCTTATGTAGAATTAAAGAACCTCTCCCGTCATGCGCAACAGCAGCAGGAAGAGCGGGAAGTGGGTGACCACAACTCAAAGTAGTTATGGTACCCGGTTCGAATAAAGTACTGCATTGGGGGCATTTGTTTGCTCTCACAAAGTCAAAAGCAGAACATGTGACAGCGTCAGAGTTTTTTATTATCAACAACCTGATTACAGGCTCCCTGAGATTCTTGTTGTACAGAGTTTGCTTGTTGATATCTCTTTTTTTTTTTATATTGAGATCTACCGCGACATTTATTACCTCTGAAGTTATAGTTATTGTGTTCTGCAGTTATTATTCTATTGTAATTGTTATCCTGGTTTGAACTCCAGTTTCCATAGTTATTATTATCATGTCCACATTGATGAGAACATCTATTAAATTGGTTTTTTTGAGGTCTCGCGAGGAATAGCCTCTATTATTATATCCTCTTCTAAAATGTCTATAATTATTTGAAGTGACAATAACGAAGACTGTCAGCTCGTCTCCAATTCTTCGAAGAAGAATCACCATGAACTTGGTTTCCATGATTTTGACAGAAATTACGGTTACTCTTCCTATCAAAATTTTGTTGAGTAACTTGGAATTTACGAACAAAGTGTGGACCATATGGTGCTGCCGAAGCAACTGGCAAACCTTCTTTCAGTTTTGAGTTAATATGGTTATGTGAGGGTGCGCAGTAACATATTGGCAACAGAATTCTTCCATTTCTTTTATGGTTTTAGGTTTACGCTCATGAAGGAAAGCAAGAAAAGACTCATTGACAGAAGACATAACTTTGTCTCTAAGTATTAAGTCCATTAGTGCTTCAAAAGTATGTTCTGTCTTAGACAGCTCAACCCAACGTGTAAAAGTGAGACGTATTTTTGCAATAAACTCAGAGAATTCTACTCCAGTTTCTGGCAACATATTTTTAAATTGCAGACGATAGCCGCCTTCGTTAAGTTGGTATTTCCATAACAAAGCTGCCCTGACAACTTCATAATTGTTCTTGTCAGGCTCATCTACCATGCTTAGCATACTCAGAGCTTCACCTTTTAATATAGTTGAAACTTGATCAACATATAGTGATTTGTCTATGTTATGTGTTCTACATGATCGTTCAAATCTGTCTAGATAGAACGTTATATCGTCACTGGAAGGACTGAATGCTGGTAGTTTAATCTTAAAAGTACTAGCATTAGACTTATCTGACACCTTATTGGGATCATGAGCATTACCCATGTTCATCAATTTCAACTTCTCCAACTCTAAAGCTAAGAGTTTTTCTTCATGCTCCATTTTTGCTTTTCTCTCATCAGTCTCTCTTTGTAACCTTCTTTCTTCAGCCTCAGCCTCTATTTGTAACATTTTTCTCTTCAGCCTCGGCTTGTAGTCTTTTATTTTCAGTCTCTTTCTCTAGTCTTTTATTTTCAGCCTCTTTCTCTAGTCTTTTATTTTCAGCCTCTTTTTCCAGTCTTTTATTCTCAGCTTCTTTTTCTAGTCTTTTATTTTCAGCTTCTTTTTCTAGTCTTTTATTTTCAGCTTCTTTTTCTAGTCTTTTATTTTCAGCCTCTTCTACTCTTTTTTGTTTTTCCATCTCCATTTGGAATCTCCTTTCATCCACCTGCATCTGCGATTTCAAATTCTCAGCTTCTACTTTCTTTTGTTCAGCTTCTCTTTCCATTCTCTTTTCTTCCAACTTTAATGCTTTGTCATATTGAGCAGTCGCATATTCTTCCAACTTATCACCAGTTTTGCCAAGGGATTTCCCTTGCTCAATAAAGTACTCAAATGTAGACATATTGTCTAATAATATGAGTCCCAAAACCTGAAATAATTAATTACATTATTTCAATCTTAATGGTAACAAGTCTTAAATAAAGTACTTGTATAATCACATCACATTACTCCAATTTCTGTGAGAAACAAGTCTTTGGCAAAGAACTTGTATTATGAACTGTATCACAATATCACCAGTCAATTCTTTATCATAGGTGCACTTCACAGCTAATAGTGCATGACACTATATGCATCAGTTAATTATCATAAGTGCACTACACAGCTAATAGTGCATGAGCATATCCATCAGTAGTGAATGATAACCTATAACAATGTAAACAATAACAAAGATCAAAAACAATATGAAAACATTCGCAGAAGTCCACTAAAATGTACAGCAAAAAGTAAAGAAATATCACAAAGAATGTGATGATATCTGCGAAAAATCAAACAAAACTCCTGACACCACAGTGTATAAATATAAAGTTGTATAGAACTAAACAATAGGAAGGGGAGACCTACAAATACAAACAAATCAAAACAAAACTACAGAATGAGAAAAAATAACGAAAACAACACTAACACATGTCGTCACAACTAAACGTAAATAGCAATAAATATTGCTAACAATTTCCAATTAAGGAAATTGCTCTGTTTCTAACGACACGCTCTCAATAGATACCTCTATTACGTGGTATTATCTATGAGAGTCACCACCCAACCAGGCCCGCAGAAATATAAACATATAAATAAACAAATAACATATAAACATGTAACATATAACAACAAGGATATGAATACAGAAGGCTCAGTTACAGCATAAGGGCACAGTTCACAACACAAAATGCCACTTAACTTATATGAATCCTAACGTCAGTACAGTGTAGAACAGGTAGTGATCAGCATTCTGAGGATAGATGATCCAACGATGATCAACATCTGAACTTGAAACCCCAAAACTGCTAGGATGATGATAGACTTGAGCTTCTGCTTACAGTACGGAACTTGGCCTTCTCATATAACAGCAACTTGACTCAAATCGGAACTTGACCTTCTGACAGCAGCAAATCGATTCATTCGGTACTTGACCTTCTGACAGCAGCAAATAGATACAACCGGCAATGTATGTAGCAACACCGGGTACTGTCACTTTACTGGCAAATGTACTTCTACGCTGAAGGATGACATAGATTGCTGTATGTCATTGTAGAATGTAGCGGGTAAGGGACCCCGTATGTGCTGGATACCAGAACAAAACTAGCTTATGGCCACCAAAATTGTAATTGTGGATTTTTACTACTGGCTACAGACTGTGGTTGAAGGTCTAACTTTGTTGCAAGGAGGTAGCCGAGTAAAGCACCACCGTAGACACCAAGGATGTTGAAGGCTGTAAAGTAGGGTGTCTTGTCTGGTCTGTATGCTTGAGGTAGGTATGGAGCATAACAGGTACAAAGGAAGGTATAGTTCCACACAGGACGTCACGTTAACTCACGACGAAGGAGGTCAATTAATATTGCAACCACTAGTGACGTTTTTCCATTATTTATTAGGACGCCACAATGACAAGGTGCGCTGACAATAACATGTAGGTACGTCACAGATACTGAAGGACGTGGTAATCATCATAAACAAAGTTCATCAGCAAATCGGGCATATATATATATATCATGTAAGCTAATCTTGTGAATCAAAGCTTACAACAGCTTCAGCTTCAGATCATCACTCTGCGAGTGTCACAAAATCCACCCTTTCATTTTTATTTTAAAATACAATTTTGCATTGTTTTGGGGAGGCGCGTCCCGTTCAACCTAGTCGGTTATATTAGGTCGCATGTCCAAATATGATGAAATGATAGGAAACTCTATACAGAGCGATACAACAGGAGGCAATCTGATCATCAGAAGTGTCCCTCCGTCGATCAAGTGTTTCAACCCCTTACTCTCCTTTACACTCTAAAAGGGGGGTGGGGGGGGGGGGGGGGGAGGGGGGGGGGGGGGGGCCGCACCTGGGTCATGACTCCGAATTGTTAGCCTCCTGTTGGCAATTTTGAAAGCAACCCCTATGTTAAAAGCAAATTACTGTCCCGAGTTCCATAGCCCATTGCGGTTGTTCCATAGCACACCACGACCAAGTCCTGATATTGACACACCTGCCATGTACAATTATTTACATTCGAATTACTCAGTACTATAATGAGAAATATCACGTAACAGTGTATTTTATTTCGATTTTCACTTAGATTAAAAGTTTAAAGTTAATCATTTTCGATTGTGTTGTAAAATACAGAAAAGCAGGGATGATAATAACATATGGTATTTATTGTTTTTTTTTTTAATTTGGATTCTTTCCCTTGAATTGGATACCCACATGAAATAAATTTGTTTCCTTTGTCACAACACATTACGGCCCATCCATGCCCCTAAACATAATAGAAGTATTGTTAATAATTTTTCTTTCACAATTAAAACGAGCTAAGGCTAAACATATCGTTACATGCAAATTGTGGCATATGTTAAATATGGTGTTAGGCTTATATTTTCTTGACCATGCGGCACACTATAGGTGATGTGGTCGACATCACACTGATCGCGTTTAACCTTCCGAGAGTTAATCAGGTAACCAGGTGTCACAACTAAAGGGTTCTGCTCAAAAATCACTTCACAGCGTTCCCTGCAAGATAAGATCCTGAAGAGTATCTCTGCCAAATATTTGAAAAAAATGTAAAAGTAAAGGCATGGTGATTTGTATAAGATACATAGCCGCACAAGATGTTACTATATATAGGGCAAAATCCAGTTCTTTGCTTCTATGTTCGTAATACAAATCCGTATTCCTTATTATTGCTTAATGAATTTGTGCTGAGTTTCTCTTTATGTAAGGAGCCGCGGTAGCAAAGTGGTTAGTGCACTGGCTTCCTAGCGCAGTGGTCTATGGTTCGATCCCCAGATGAGGCGGAAATTTTTTAAGCCACAAACGGCTCCTGGGTCGACCCAGCCCCAAAATGGGTACCAGAGCAACTCTGGGAAGGTTAAGGCGGCCGGCGTGATGCCGACCACATCACCCCTCGTGTGCCGACGGTCAAGATAATATGGGCCTAACACCATATTCCCAACATGCCTCAATGGGCGTGTAACGGGTTCCTTTACCTTTTTTCTCTTTATGTAATAGGGGGGAGGAAACGCCGTCGAGTTATTTCATAATTTAATATTGTAATTTTGACATACATTTTATTTAAAGTTTTCCGTAAACAATTTTAAATAAACTAGGGGCTATAATCTAGGTAAAAATAAATTCAAGAGTAATCAAAGGAAGTAATATAAATGTAAAAACTATTATTTGGTTTTTGTAATAACTTCCATACTTGCAGCGACTATACAATGTGGATCCATATTCGAATAAAAGTAAACACTTTCTACGTGCTTTGCTTTATTTTTCTATGCGCAAAACTATTTCAATAAATTTATCAAAGGCGGTAATCAAGAAGTGTCCAGGTGAATCAATCGAAACAATGCAAATGATAATAAATAATAAAAAAACGTAATTTTCAACTCTGTATTTCTTTATTTTACATAACAAGTTAAATTATTTTATCGTTCATTAATGCTTTAAGCCAAAATAAAAATAAAACATTTTACTTTTATGTAGTATTTAAGTTATTATTACTGTCTATATCAAATTTAAATACATTTTACCAAGTATTTTTATATTTAGCAATTCTTACATAGTCTTTAACAGACTCAAGAATTTATTACTGAAACAGACCGCAACATCTTTAATTAAATAAAAGGTCTTCTATAATTGGACGTGTTTCTATGTTAAACTGGGCGCGGCTCGCCAAAGTAAGGCAAAATTTAATTATTTTCTTTTAAATTGTTGGTCCATAATATTTAATAACGTGCCCTACTATTGTAGTAAGATCCCTGACACTCCGATCAAATAAATAAAATATTATAGCTTATTAATTCAAATACTATATAGATAAGATAGGTAGTTGTGAACAAATATCGTCGCCATCGCCCACAGTCGTGTCGGTTCTAACCAAGCAGTAACGCCATATTAAACGTTATACAAAAACTGCTAGCTTTTCCCCTCTCTGCCATACCCAATGCCACTAAAATAAAAGCTTTTTTGACAGACCGAAATGCCTAATTAGTTTAAACGGAGTGAGAGAATAAAGGCGGAGGAGTGAAATGAGAGACAGAAGGAATGCAACCTTGACACGCGTAGTTTTTTTTTAATCTAGTAATAGGACGACATGCGACTGCTGACGTCACGGACTTGCTTAGTGTAACATTAAACGCGAATTGAGAGGTTGAAGTTTGAAAAAATACTACAAGTCCTTAGCAAAAAGTTGCTAGGGGCACATTTTTTTTCCAAAAGTTAGAAGTTTGCATAAAGCTTTAACATCTGCTAGTGAATGAAAGTAGACCCCACCGCCGCGTCTCCTCCCAGTAGTGACAAGTCAAACCTACGAAACTGTTAGTGTTAGGCAGAAACTCGTACAAGCAAGAGAGAGAGAGAAGAAAATGTAAGTGGAGGAATTGCTTGAAAGCATATTTAAAAAGTTAGCTCATGCAGTGTGATACTGAAATTGAGAAGGGTAGTGCAAGGGGTGGCTAAAGAAACCTCGATGAGAAATTTGAATGTATAACCACTTAGATAGGGAGACTGTAGTGAAAAACACACACACAAGATTTCATATCCTGTATAGTTGTATTTTAAATTCAAACGCTTTGCTTCTCTTTGAATAGAACGATAGGAAAGGGTGGGGGGGGGGGGGGTACAATTGTGTAAGTGTAATTTATTTTGAAAAGAAGACTAGTGGGGCATAACATATTTTGATTGCCTGTGGCCTAATAGACAAACAGTAGTGATAAAAATGTTTTTAATCCAGTGTTAGACGCCACTCTAACAAAATCTTTAGCAAAGTATTGTTATCATCAGACGCAAGGATTTAATAAATAGTGCCTTCGCTGTTTTGTATCAGAGACGATCTGGATATGACCATTGATCGCTGGATTAACATACTATTGTGTATTATTTCATTGATGCGGTAAGCGGAACCTTTATGAAAACCTTATTATTAAATATATATCTGTATTATTGAATATGTATGCATACTTGATGGGCAGAGGCGTGTATAGACATGCGCCAACTCCAACACTTTGTGTATGCCACAAGTGTTAGTAAAGACGATTGTCATTTCTGTTAAAAGCCAGACAGGCTTACTCAGAATTTGGGAGAAAAGAAAAATACATAAAAGGGGAAATTGATGTATAATATTATGATGTAAGACCAGAAAACCACTGACCGTCTTCTGGAAGCCACAGTGTTTGCCCATGATTTTATATTATTAACTATAATTTCTTCTATGACAAAGAAATGTATCAAACAGAATGTTGAAGATTAATTGATGATGAATAGCGCACAAAAATCAGATAGGAACGATAGCTAATTATTTAGCACCTCCACTGAACTTTTAAACTGTTTGATAATGTTTAAATTGTTTTAGTGATGGAGATAGGTTTATAATGTAACTGAGGAGGGTAAATCCTCTGATTTCAGGGTTCCATCGTGCAACAAAGCAGTGAGCCACATGTCAAAATTGAAGGTCTACTGAAACTGCAAGCTCAAGGCAGAGAGTACCTACTTGCCTCACGTCTACCGAGTTCTACTGCAGTATGCAGAAGTTGTGGTCGTTTAGAAGGAGTTTGTGAGCCAGACATCACTGTGCACCTGATATATAAGTGATAAGCCCTATTGTTTATGGCGTGTGTTAGTTCATTTAAACCATACTCTCCATCAAATCAAACAGTTTTCTTGTCGGGATGACACTAGTAGTTCCAAAGAAGCGTGACTAATCATAGGAGTTAGTGCTTCATCAGAAAACACTTCCAGTCATAAACTTTGAGATTGATAGTCACAGACACAATTGTTGATTTTTAAATTAATTTGGTGTAAATAAAGTGAATTTTATTTTTGAGTTTGTTTAAACTATTCCTGTAATCCAAACAAAACAACTGAGATACAGGAAAATAAAATTGTAAAAAAGATTTATAATTCAAAATTTACCCAGTGACTTGTTTAATTACTTGTTCATTAAGTTATAGGTGTAGTTGTTGTCATTTTATTCACAGTACATTGCACATTACCCTAGACTCCTAGCCAGATAACATACATACACCATAACATATAATTAGGATCAAAATATATAGCAGATTGAGGTCGTAGGGTGGTAGCAGAAAGGTTCCCTGAGGACAAACTTCATCAACTATTAGACTCAGGGGCTTGCATAGCTGACCTCACATCTGTAGACAATTAATATTTATATTTGTAACATCAAAACCCACCACAACTATCTAGGATGAACGGCGCGCGTCTCGGCCGTCAAGCTACTATTTACTGAATTCACCTTGTTAGGACAAATAAATTCAAATGTAGCAACTTTTATTTTTGTTACAAAGAAATTTAAAATGATTTAAATACACACTTTTGATTTAAGTGAAAATCTATTTTTAAAATATCATTTAAAAGCAAACATTTTAGCTGTTTCAGAAAACTAAATTATTAAAAACATAATAATTATAATAGTTTAAGGATTCTTTAAAGGAAAAAATGTGACGCATATTGCTAGGTAAAAGAATTTTGCTCTCACCGCGTTGGTAACAAAAAATAAACTTGTACCATAGATATAAAAGTGAAAATCTGTGAATTATTTCCTCAAAGCATTACACCTCTGGAGACAAATCCAGAAAATTTGACATGTTGCGGTAGCATCATAAGAAATAAGAGTATTTTGGAAAAACTCGGAAGCAAAGTGAAATCACTCTTCCATTGGAAGCATAAGGAATAACAGTATTTATTCATCTTGCATTTTCAATTACTGTAAACAAGGCATCCGGATAGCCACTTAGAGCGGTAGTCGTTAACGTAAACGAAAATTCATTTTCACTCGAATATCAAAATATTATAGTTTGATTTTTACATTTCATATGTTTCCTAAACAGTAAATAGGAAAGAACCGGACCACGCCGGGTACTTACAGTATATATATATATATTTATGTGTATAACTTGGCTACCATTTAAAAGATCATCTCGCCCCAAACTAGGAGGAAGAAAAGCACGGCATACTTGTAAAAAAGTTATTTCTTACTACACCTGTAGTACACCACTGTAAAGTTCTGTTGTTTGCGACTCCACTGTAAAGAATCGAGTGTGGTGTATAGAACCTCACTGTAAAGTATGATGGCTGGTAGTACTGTTGTATTCAAAGAGGTGCTGTCACCGTGAAGACAGACACAGGTCAACTCGACCTACGGAGGGTAGTGTAAACATTGAATTGAGAGTACATTGTACGCGAATGGTAGAATGGTTCTGAAAGAGTTGACAACTTGAGGTAACAATATATTCATACTCTCACATGTAGAAGTCAAGGATTACTGGAACTACTGTGTTTCTTTTTTATAATCTTTTTTTTAATTAATGAGACGCACACTGGAACAGTACGTGTAGATGGTTACAGGAACACATGACCGACATAAACAGCATGGGAGTTGATCAATGGTGTAACATCTTAAGTTAGCATACATGCTGGATAACCTCATACTGGAACATTTGTAGACAAGCATTCAGAGTTCTATAGTTAATCCACATCTATATATATATATATATATAAGCGTAATATATATATAATATATATATATATATATATAAATATATATATAATATATATATTATATATATATAATTTATGTATATTATATAATGCTATATATATCATATATTTATATATATCCCAATATCAGGTTGTACTGACAGATCACGTCAGTTTAATACATAAATGTTTCATAGTTGACTCTTGTACAGAATCTCTCTTAGCATGAGTTGTAGCTTGTACTCTATCGTAGATTCTTTCAAATAGCATTCAGCACATATCTTCGGAGTATCTTCGGAGTAAATGCTAAATCTCCCATAATAGATCATTTCTTTCATAACTGTGATCTCTGGTATCATTATCGGGTTAGTAAGGGACAAACCCTGTTCTCTGATGAATGATCGACAATAATCCGGATTCCAAGATGGCTCCCTTGGCCCTCAACACCGCCCACACAACGGTGAGATGACAAAACGTCTAGAAAGATTCACTTCATAAGGATATCAAAGTTTCCACCAATATCAGCATTATCTGTCCTCATAATTGCTGTGTAGAAACATTCTTAGTGCTGCTAAACGATATGTCGTTCTGACATCTGAACATAAGTAGATTCATGTAGGCCTAAACATAACCCATCGTAAGCCTAGGAACGAAGTCAGTAAAAGTACGTTTACCTTGGCCAAGAATCAATAGCAAGCACAAAAACACTTTTCTGGCGTAAATAGAAACAATACTGGGGAACACACTGTTACGGGACTAACAAAACAGTCCTAGAAGACACAATCTTCTTCCCCATGGATAACTTGAGAATCATCAAAAAACTTTGGATCCGCTAACGACATTGGCGTCCCGCCACACAGTGACTCCTATAAACGAAGAACACACACTCAATTAAAGCTTCATCATGACGCTCAGAGTGAAAGAACAAAAATAATCCAGCCAGACACCAAAGATAACATGTTATAAGACAGAATCGTCTCAACAGACAAACAGTAATAACCTAGATTTCAGGACTTACAATATAACTGCAAAACCTTATGATGCTGAGTGAACAATCCTGTTTTCCCACAGCTAGGAACCAAATAAAAAATCTAAGAGATTCCTCGCTTGTTCAATCCACACGGAAACAACACAGGAACCCGGATCACTCAAAGAATAAAAATAACACATTTTATATTCTGATGGTATTCCCCTTTCTTAAAGTTGTAAGTTCATAAATAAATATCCTTTTATCAAACAGATCAGTTACATTTTCATTTGTAATCGTATTCAACTGTAAACTGTGCGACATATATAAAAAATATGTACGCAACGAACTACCGCCGAACCCCGTTTGGGGACTACATAAAAAAATCTGAAAATGAATTTTTCTCTTTTCTCTTGAGCGGGCCACATATAATAGGCCCCCCCCCCCAACGCACATTATGATTCGCAGGGATAATGAGAAGTATACAAGAAATTATAAAGCCAATTCTAAGGCAAAGTAGAAATGAAGATATATATCCTCAACAACTCAGAGAAAGTAATTCTCTAAAGTGTAAAGATTTCAGGAGTTGCCAAACCTTATGCCTACTACCATATTGGCAATTGACAAAATAGTTACAATAAATTTAATAATCATGTTCATATTAGGTATCATAAGTTAAACGATAGGCGAACGATATACTTCTATCAAACGCTTTACGCAGCTGATTTCAAAATTAACTAAATCAAACTTATTTTATCATCCGCTTTAAACACCAAAATCATATAATTACAGAATGGTGTACACATTTTTGATATATAGAAAAAGAATAAAACTGATAGTTAAAAGTCTATACATGTTACATAAAGTCCAAGTATTTAACTATTTAAGTCGGCATTCATTGAAGTAGGGCAATCAAAACGACAGCAATGTAAAATGAATCAAACATTTTCTGACAAACCACGAATATAGCTCGTAAACCGAAAAATCGAAAAAGGTTTGAAGAGCGATCGCGTATCGAGTTGATTATCGAGCCTCTTCAAGTTCTCTTATATTTATATATAGCCATGTAAGCAGCCTTAAACAAAGTAGCAGCTTTCCACTATGAATATTGCTGCACCAAGAAAGGAATCTTTGAAGTTTGAGAATTGACACAAACCATCTTTGCCTAATTAATTTCCCGAATTCCATCTAAAACCGAGTAATTCCTTTCTGCAGCATTAAGTTTTCCTTGGATATGGTACAATTAAGCGATGCAGGAGTTAACACAGTAGTACTCTTGCATTAGATTGCCCGCTCCATTATCCCAGTGGATGAAGCGTCACTACGAAGAACAAATTCATTAGAGATATCTTTAGTAGTGGTAACACTAAAATAGGTGGTGTTTGAAAACACGATAGTTTTTGATCTTATCTAGTGATAATTGGCATTCCTGAGACCAGTGAACCATATTAGGATCTGACCTTTCTTTAAGTAGTGTCGAAAGTCGGATGCCATGATAGAGGACAGATTCGGAATGAAATCGTCCATAAAATTGTGTTATGAGAACCTAAAAGAACTTCGCACATTGCTTTTTTTTAGTCCTAGGTATAGAGATGTTTAAGTATTTAAAATAAAGTGATCATTAAGGTCACTCTGGTCACTTTCAAGAAAACCTTGAAACCAACTCGATGGCCTAGGAAAGAAATTTCGCTATAAAACCAATGCAAGCTTTAGATGGTTTGCTGTAAGGTTTTGCTCGCGTAGTACAGTATATAGATGATCAACTGAATAATTCTCCTAACTAATTATCTGAAGGTTGATAGTGATAACAAAAAACCCCCTTCCCACCCCCTGAATTTGAAATTAACTATATCGCTAATCACTAATAGCAAAGACATTATGTGACGTCTAGACAAGCAATGACATCTGACCTTACGATTAGGGATTCGAATATATTGCTTGAGTCGCATCATAGCGTAAATGTAGCTGGTGCGCGTTTTCATAAGGCCGAAAGGCCATAAAATTCCCATTGCGAAAAGGCCTCTAGGAGTGAGAAAAATCTCGGCGGTAAGATGGTTTGGCGCGTTTTCGGATAATGGAAAACTTGCCAATTATCCTTGTAGACAAATCAAGTTTAGTGAAAAAAAATGATGAGATATAGAAAGTCGAGAGTAAGTAGCTCTTCTAGTAAAGGCATAGGTTCAGCATCAAACATTCGTTCCACTTTGACATGATTCAATTTGCGATAGTCAACGCAAAGACGTATGTTATTGTCTTTTTTTCGAACAATAACCATCGGCGAAGAATAAGCAGAAGTGGATGGTTCGATTATTTGTTCGTAAATCTAATCATTTCATCTCAACCTCCTTTCAACCATATGTGCTTTGAAAATTGTAAACAATAACAGGGATAAGGCATAATAGTCTAACCCTAATTGGAGTAATTCAGTCTAGAACAATGTCTCATGTCACTCAATGCACGAATGAGTTTGTCCAGGGAATGTCAGTGAGGACATCCTGAAAAATGTTTGTAAATAACCGAAATCGTGTCGCTGTTTCTCCTAACGGAGAGCTACATACAATCAGGATAAAACAGTACGTGTGTTTCCATAGATTCACTAGAATTGATTAGTGGGATCATTGGAACGCAACAAAAACTCAGAACAATACCAGGAAGGATTAACATCCGCAAAACTTGTATTCCTCATCCGTATCTACAGACAGTGAGAGTAGTTTGATGCACCATGTTTGAACGATGGAGAATCGTCCGTTGCCTGCAAAATAGGCTGTTTAAGAGATAGCAGAACGTTCACCAGGAACTCCGTAAGCATATTGATGTGGACAGGTTTAATGCTAGCCGATAATAACGTACAAACTAGACACAACTGACCCAGATTTTCACAAACATACCCGCACGACCTTCCAAGACGAATAAGGAGTCAATTTTCCCCTAGCGTCCATGCAACAGCACAACAGGACACGCAGAAGTCACGAGGGCAATTTTTCGAGAAGTTCTTTCTTAAGCGCAATAGGCTTCGCCTGTCTAATATAAACAAATTCCATAAGAAGAATGTTGCTAAATTTGCATTCTTCTTATAATTTTTGTCTCTAAGCGCCGAATGACATAAATTAGTAATGAAACATTTCAGCTTGTCATCTCCAATATTGATCAGATCACTCATCGATTGATCTATACCATGAATGCAAAGCATATGGGCCGTAGGGCCACCGACGCGCCAAAGACAGTTAGTCAAAGAGGACAAAATCCCAGTCTGGTATGGTTCAACATGTTGGACCACCCTCATCTACAAGCTCAGAAGAGGGCCGCAGGAAAGAAACGTCTCTGACCCAGTCTATTGAGGATGAAGCATCCCTCATTATCTCTTCTCCCTAAGCAAGTTTTTACTTAAGTGTTACTATTAAGCAAGTTCAAAAACCACAGACCATCAGAGACATGTTATGGTGACATACAACTTAAAGATCTACTCACTAAACTGCCAAGAGAAAGATCATCTAACTATGTAGACATGCTATCCGATTAATTAGTTTGCGCTCGTTGCCAAGAAACATAAATCGAGCAACTTCTCTCCCGGGAAACCTCCATGACAGAAATGGTAAATCTATAACCAAACAGCATCTGCATATTACTTCTAGTCAAGTAGTAATGCTCTTCAGAGGAATAGCCTCTGGCCAACGTGTGCACATATCAACACACGTCAAGATAAACTGATGTCCTCTGGCAGACTTGATCTTAAATGGACCAATAATGTCTATGGCCATTTTTTGGAACGG
Organism: Oreohelix idahoensis; assembly: GCA_024509875.1. NCBI lineage: Eukaryota > Metazoa > Mollusca > Gastropoda > Stylommatophora > Oreohelicidae > Oreohelix > Oreohelix idahoensis. Next base: position 119,292 of record JAMPIV010001430.1, read on the forward strand.
CCGAATAGGAATGTACGCCGCCTGAATGGGTGCAGCATGCCGTGGACCTTTGGATTTAACTTCCTGACATACTTTACAAGATCGACAATAAATCCGTATGTCCTTGTTTACCAATGGCCAAAAGAAAGCGGCAAGGACTCTTGACTTAGTACGGGAAAAACCCATGTGTCCAGCACACTGAGAGTCGTGAGCGTGCTGCAAAATTTTAACTCTCAAATTCTTGGGTATAATCCAGGTACTTCTGATGAGATGTTACTTGAATCGTTTAATGGCAGTCATGGAACTCATACGTACAAAGTACTCTCAACCATTTCTTCTTTGTAATCCACGATTTACGACTTGTGTCTTTATTCGGATCACCTTTAGTTGCAAGAATCAAGAATTTCTTCAGAGTGGGATCATCTTCTTGCTGTTTTATAAACGAGTCACGAGAAATTACCAAGGGATTATCTTGGTCTTGGTTTCTTAGCACTTCATTTTATCTTCAGTTAGATGAATGTTTCAGGCATATTGTAGAGCTGAGCTCTTTTCTAGTGACTACAAACATTAGCAGTTTGCATATTTTGCATTGTTTTGGCCCCCAAACGGAAATTTGTTGCGAAGTGCATTCTCTTTACTGGTTCCGTGAATGCGACCGATGATAAGATCAGCGATCGGATTCGGCAAAAGACATGCGTGTACATCTCCTGTAAAGAAAGGAGTAGCAATCCTAATGATAGCAGTAGAGTATTTCTCTAATGTGCCGCCAAATGTTACACATTTGACTACTTGTCCAGTGGCACGGGAAGGATCTACGAGTGACTGCCTAACACCAATAGTGGTGCATCCAGAATCAAATAGCACAGAGACTGGATTGTTATTCACTAAACCCTTATGTAAGACAAGAGAACCTCTTCCATCATGCGCGACTGATGCAGGAAGAGCGGGAAGAGGATGGCCACAGCTTAAAGTAGACACTGTGGTTGGCTCAAATAATGTTTTGCATTGGGGGCACTGAGATGCTCTCCCAAAATCAAAAAGCGGCACTCATGACCATATTATTTAGAGTCATCATTTATCTTTACTTTTGTTTATAGGCTTCGTGGGACTCTTGCTGTGCAGAGTTTTGCCTGGTAATGTTGGGTTTGTGCTACGTCATTTTTTGTTGTATTGTGCTCTTTACCTCTGTTTATTATTGCCTCTGTAAATTATCCTTGTTTCCATCTATTATAACCCCTACTTGGGTTTGAGTCATAGTTCCTTTGGTTACTATTATCATATTCATTATAATGAGTATCTCTGTAATTTATGATCTTTGTTGTCTTCATTGAGATCGGAAAACTTGCGATAATTTTATAATGACTTCCGTTTGACGAAATGTTCCTATAATTATTGACCACCCTCTGACTCGCATCAGGGCTGTCAGCTCTTCTCCCAGTGTATTCGAAGATAGCAACCCTGAAAATGATATGGTTTACCTTGGTTCTGATAATCGTTATGGTTACTACCTTTTTTATATTAAACTTGGTATTTTGAGGTTCTTCGGAATTTGTTTGTGAGTGATTAAGGGTTGTTATGGTGTTGCTGAAGCAACTGGCATACCTTCCTTTTTGTAACCTCTAGTATGTGCTAATAGCGTACACACTTCCTAGGAAGCTGTGCCAGTGGACGTATGTGTAACAATACTGTTCCATTTCTTTTAAGGTCCAGTCCTTGGGTTTACGGACCACGCTCAAATGTATTTAGAAAGGTAAAGGAATGACCGTTTTATTTATACTCATGACATAATCTTATCTTCTGAGTAGGTCAAGTCAGTGGGAGTGTCTTCCATGAATACGCGGCTTTTCGTTCCTTTTTTCTGTTTTTGGGTGACAACGTCAAACCAACGATCAAAATGTTACAGAAGACGTTGTCCTTTTGCAATGAATTCTGAGAATTCTGCATACACCTGCTCCTCAGGAACCATTGTCTTAAAACAAAGATCCGATAGGTAACCTTCTTTCGATACAATCTGGTACCAGATACTCTTCTTATAAAAGGCTGCCCTAAAACATCATAACATCATTCATAATTTATCTTTGTCAGCCTCTTCAACTCCAAACTTAAAACTAGTCAGAGAATCACCTTTCAAATATTTTCTGAGCAATCCTGCTTTAGCAAATATTGTGATTTCTTCGTACCACATTTATGGGCTCGATCAAGAGCGTTCAAATCTATTTAACACAGAGTAATGTTATTGTCATCATATAGGAAGGATTGAACGCTGGTACCTTTCGACTCTTGTAAGTAAAGGGTGTTACCAATTTTACCTAACCAGATGCTTGATTTAAAACATTACTTTATCGTTTTTAGTTAATTTTAACTTTTCTAAACTCAAATGCTAAAGTTCTTTTTGTGTGTTTCATGTTCTCTCATTGCTTTTTTTCTCATTCAGACAGCCCGCTAGCAGCCAAGTGCCTTCATCTTTTTCTTTTTTTCTTTTTCCATTTCCATCTGGAATCTTTTTTATCCTCAGTTCTGTATCTGCAATTTCTATTTGTTTCAAATCTCTCTTCTCTTAAATCATATTCTTCTTCAGCCAGAGCTATTATCGTCACTTCTGCAGCATCTTTTCTCTCTTCATGATCTAATTGCTTTAGTCAATATTGTAGCAACTTGCCCATTGCCTTCTATTAGTCATGTACCAGCATCGTATCAAAGGTGATCTCACTCCCTTCTGGTTGCAATAAAAGATATTCTAATGTAGGGACAATGATGTCCTGATCAATCGATACCTAAACTCACATGAAAACAATTAATAATAAAATAATATTTCAAGCGAAAAATAGCAAAAAGTTTCTTTAATCACCTGTATAATATCAGCCACAGCAATTCACAAAAAAGTCCTTGTGAGAGACTTAAGCTCTTATCAAAGGTTGCTTGTATATGTTCTTGAAAACATAAACATTTATAAATTGCATTAGACCAACACTCTTATAACATAAAGTGTCACATGCACAAGGGAACTAGTGTGATTATCTAAATCCAACAATAATCATCAGGTTGAAACTATCACAAACAACCTAAGATCAACTAAATTTTAAATAGTGTATGTCGATCAAACAAAAAATACAATTAAATCAACAGCATGAAAACTTTTTTGCGGAAAACAATAAATCAATGAAAAATAATATAAGATAAACCGCAAGAGGATAACAAATACAAATAACGCCACAGTATATAAATATAAATTTGTATGAAAACAGAAGATAGCAAAGGGTAGACCAACAAATACAAACAAATCAAAACAACACTAAACAATGTCAAGAAACTCCCAAAAACACCACTGACCATATCGTCCAAACTAACCCAAAAAAAAAATAGCAACAGCAGTCGCTTTGCAAATTCCAGTATCGGAAATTTGCTCACCCTATAGAAAACGCTCACGATAGACGGACCTCTATCACCGTGGTATGATCTAAGGGAGACTCCGACCCAACCGAAACAACAACCCGCAGATACAAACAAATATCACTTATTAAACATTTAAACATAAAATGTACATATAGCATAAATATTTCATATAATGTATGTAATGTATGTGTTGCAGATAGAATGTGTTGCGAAGAAGGCACAGATTTATAACGCAAATAATGTCTACAGTACTATGGTACTTTATAAATATCATATCTGGCCTAAATCATAAAAGTTCAACACAATCTATGGCAGTGCAGGAGAATCCACTGTTTTACAGTTCCTCAGAATCACAAGTAAGACTTCTCGCTTCAGTTTGCACTGTACATTTTGCAAACACTGTCAAATATATGTTTCCAACACTGATATGTAATGCTGTCTGTTCTAAAACAAACTTGCTGTGTAACGCTGTCTGTTCTATTGGCAAATGTCCATCAACAAAAAATGTCCAACAACGCTGACCCTAGTTACTGTATACATTACCTCGATAGGAAGGTCGCGCTGACATGCACTGTAAAGTTGTATTGTGGTGTTTACGCAGTGTCGTAACAGGGCCCCAAGGAATGGTCTGGTGCTCAGTAGCTGACTTCTCAAATATGTCCACTGTGCAGGTTGACCCAGGGAAGCTGGCACACCACTGTAAAGAATCTCTCTCTTACTACAGTCTCTTGTAAATGGAAAGTAGTGTCCACCCGCTTGTAAAAGAAGTTATTTCCTTACAAACACCCGTGTAGTATTCACTACTTGTAAAGTTCTGTTGTTTATGCGACTATCTCACAGTAAAGAAATCGAGTGGTGGTGTATAGAAACCTCACTGAAAAGCTATGAATGGCTGGTAGTACTGTTTGTTATATTCAAAGAGGTGCTGTCACCGAGAGACAGACACAGGTCAACTCGACCTACACAGGTAGTGTAAACATTGAGTAGATTACCATTGTACGCTAATGGTAGAAATTGGGATACTTGAAGAGTTGACAACTTGTAACAATATAGTTCATACTCTCAACATGAAGATATTCAAGTATAAACAGGAACTAACTGTGTTCTTTTTTATAATATTTTAATTGAGACGCCCACACTGGAAACTCGTACGCTGTATGGTATACAGGAACACATGACGGACATTAAAACAGCTTGGTGTTGATCAATGTTGGTATCTTCTTAATTTAGCATACAATGCTGTATAACTTCATACTGGGAACCATTTGTAGGACTAGCATTCAGAGTTCTATAGTTTAATTCACATATTAATATATATATATATATTTAAATATATATATATATAATATAAATAATATAAATATATAATATATATATCAGGGTAGAACTGACAACACTTCAGTTTAAATATAATGTTACATAGTGACACTTGTACAGAATCTCTCTTAATCATGAGTGTAGCTTGTACTCTAGCGTAGATAATTCTACCAAAAAGCATTCAGGCACATATCTTCGGGAGTAACTTCGGGAGTTAAATGCTAAATTCTCCCCATAATAAGATCTATTCTTTCATTAACTTTGTGATCTCCTGGATCATTTTCGTGGTAGTAAGGGAATAAAAAAAAAAAATAAAG
>JAMPIV010001431.1:0-154219 GCA_024509875.1 Oreohelix idahoensis
AGTTATATGTACAGAATTTATCAATATGAATATTGTAGTGACATATATTATTAAAAGTATCCTATGTGTGTCAGTTGTGTAGTAGTAATATGAGGTAATACTGGTTTTGTTTTGTTCAAGCTCTGTTGGTATTTATCATCATGACTTCAATAGTTTGTCTTTATTGGAACTAGTATTGGAGATGTTCTCAGTTCCTGATATTAAAACAATTTACTTCCCCTCTTAAGTTTATGTTACAATGTTATTTTAAGATGGGGTACATAATTTTGAGCTCAGCTGGCCACATCAGCTTATCTTGCGTGATGGCGGCAGGAAAGGACTCCTCTGCTCGATTTCTCCCCTGGGCTCTGGAGACACCTCACTGATAGCTAAATGGACCAAGGAGTATGCTGTCCGACTCTGGATTCAGCAAAGCTCTGACCAGGTGCTGCTCAATACCATCAAGACCACGGTCCCTGAAAACAAGAAGGATGTACCTTCTACGTCATAACTAATTTATACTCTCTTTTTACACTGAGCACAATACATCACAAACATTGAGTTCAGAGCGTTAGGCCAACTGTCAGCTTCATCTGAAATGCTTTATACCAGTATTAACCTCCTTAATGGTTACTACGCCTCTGCAATTCCAGCATTATTTCTTTCTAGTCAATCATCTAGGTGTCAGTGTACTGTTTGGCCATTCCATGCAGTTTTACTTTCCTCCGACACCTTCTGTTCAGGCTGGAGCATTATAGGCTTTACATCATGTTTGCTACTGAACTACACATATATACAGGCATAAATTAACAATTCACATTCAATTTTCATTAAAAGATACTGAATGTTTCAAGCTTACCACAATTCATGGAAACAAACACAGATACGTTGATTAGCAATGAATTCTGGCACAAATACTGGCACAAATTCCCATCTGCTTATGTTCCAGGCTTTTATTTAGCAAAAATATGAGCTGGCTTCAACGCACTGTTGCTTTATCAAGCTTATTTGAACTAGTGGTCTCGAACTAACGCTCCTAAGTGAGTATATCAGCGAGTCTGGCCAATGGAGCCACGTTTCGACAAGTGTTTGAAAAAATTTTACCTTCCTACGTCTCCCCTAACAACCAAAGATAGTATTTATAGTCCGACCAATCGTGTTTAGTCTTATATTTGTTGCACTCCAATCAATTTGGAGTTTACATGGTAGGCTATTTCCGTACGCAAGGTTTTTTTTAAACACGTTATAAAAAAATTTTATGAGCAGAAATGATTTCATGCTGTCAGGCATCCCCACTATTTTATTTTGGTTATAACTTGTTAATTCCTAGACTATTTGCGTAACGTTTTACATATTCTTTGTCAGCAAGCCCTAAGGAACCCAAATATACGAATTTAAAAGAGCTAAGTGGCTGCGTTCAAAATATGCAATTTCTAGGATAGTCGTGTAGTTGTTTTTTTTTTTTTTTTTTTTATGTGAGAACCGCCACCTGTCCTGCTGTACTGTCAGACTAATGTCAGGATTTCGGACATAAAACAGTAGAATGTCAGGTTTCCCCAATAAGCGTTTTTCAGGTTTTAAAACCTAACTCTGGGAAGGGTAGTGTTTTTATCACTGTCCGTCCGAAAAAGTTAGTGTATGTGGCCTTACACGCGTGATAGTAGTAATTGTGTATCGCGTTACGCTTGTTGGGGTGGCATTAATAGCGAAACGCGTGTTTAATTTTGCATGCGTTCCTGATTTTCAGCCCTCCCTTCTCTCTATCCTTTAGTCCATCTGTCTTTAGTTACGCCGTGTATAAAATGGAATGAATGAAATATTAAAATTAGGTCATTGTTCAGCTTGCGTAAAATCAATTGTTTTTCCTAGAAATACAGCACACGTTTCATTGAAGAAAGCGGGTAATAATATAGTAGGCTTTTACTATCAACGTGAAAGCGTTACAATTTGCAGACGAAGCATAAAACAAAGGGGATTTCGAGTACATTCCTTGTGACAGCACTGTTATTTTACCATTGCTCTTTTCTTTATTAGAATTTATTTGTTAAGCTTTACATTTACCTTTTAATTTATATATGTGGATTAGAATATTCCACGACAGCTGTCTGGCGTAGTTCGGAGGCCCAAAACATTTAGAAATGAATAAATAAAAAAAAGACAGCATTTTATTGAAGAATGAACTCGTTCACAACCATCAATTATTTCCATGCACACAGGTGCGCGAGCACAGGTGCGCGAGCACAGCTGCTCACACACAAACTCACACATATTCACCCAATGGCACTACTCCCCCCTCCCCCCCTCACAATACCGTCTGCGTATTCGTTCCATATTTAGAAACCATGATAAGGATAAATCCTCCAAAACGGATGAATCGGTTACAACTATTAATTGTGACGTCAACAGTCGGAGATAATCCCTGCGCATGCATTTTCTGTTTAGTAACGAACTGTTTCCATGACCAGCACTCACCTGCTATATAAAACAGAAAAATAAATAACACATAAATATGCAGAAAACATACAAGAATGCAAAGTGATAGCCAGCAGGCAGCAGACATAATACAATATTCAATACATTAATTCCCAGATGTGAATTGTTCTACAACTAGTAAAAAAAACAAAAACCGCGTGGTACCTATGGGTTTCTAAGGAAACAAAGAAAAGTGAGGCCATTACTCCCTTACAAGAGGTTAGTGAAGTAACGTTGTGCATAAGACTGGCAGCCTCATCCTGCACAACAACTTGCTGTAGAAGCCAATAATGCAAAAGCACAAGAAATGATTTTGCGCAGGCTTCCTGCACGGAGATCAACTTTGGCGGTGGTGTTGTGCATCTTTAGGAGCGAAAAGATGTAGAATGAGAAGCGATGACTTTTGCTATGCATCCCTGTGACGGTATTGTCTCCCCTGCTTCGCAGTAGTGGTCAAACAATGGCCAAAGTTAGAGTATAATGGTGAGTCTTCAAACGTATCAACCTTCGCTTAGGATTACTCTTGGCAGAGACATAAATAGAATGATGCGTCTAATTTAGGGAGAGCCTCACAGGAATTTAAAGAAAAGGAAGCATAACAACTGAGATGATCTAAGCTGTCATGAACTTTAGTATTCTCCCGCCCTTTCTGTGAGGTAATAATATACCTTCGCTCGTATTTCTGAGCCCTCAGCTGAAGGTGAATCAGCAAATATTAATTGTATCGCTCTCTATGTTTATGCATTTAAAACAGTATGATTTATATGGGAGCAGACATACAATTCACTCAAGAGTGATTAATCCAACTACGGCTTTAAAGTTACAGATAAACAAGTTTAATAATCATTACCGGTTAACAATGAAAAATACATAAAGTTGTTTATTTAAAACAAAGCGATGATATTTACCATCATCGGATGATTTAAACTGTGGTGGAAAATTTTGAAATGTTATGCGGTTGCGCTGTTATAGTGCTTAGCTTCCGGTGTGGTGTCGGCTGGTGTCTGCTTCAGCTGCTGTTGGTTTCCACGGTGCCTTGGGCTGTACTTCTCTACAATAGTCAAATGTGGTGGCTGTAGCACGTCTCACTCATCAAGGCTGAGGTAACTACGAGTGTTGTCAAGCGTCTTCAAGATCCTTCTGATGTTGGTGTCTAGCGTCGGCTGCTGGCAACTTGTACCACAATCCTGTACCACAAACTGACAAGAGACAAATGTCTCTGCTAAGTATTGGGTCTCCTGACATTCTCATCCGGGGACCTCCGCTTCGATCCACCACTTCATCTTCGTCAAAAACTTTACCCTCCCTGAGCGTTAATTTTAACCCCAGTGAGCCAGTGAGTCGGATGAAAGGGCTTTTGGACAGCAGAAGACGGCAATATATATATATATATATATATATATATATATATATATATATATATATATATATATATATATATATATATATATATATATATATATATATATATATATATATGAAGCCTAGGGCCACCTCTGCTGTCGGTTCCTTGTGAGGCCACCCGCACGAAGCAATCAATAGCTCTTGCAGTGGTATTTCATGTGTGTAACTGTCTTTTTCTCTTGTTGAGGTGATCACTGGCCCAAGACAGTATACATGGTGTTAGGTGTGTAGTGCGAGCGTATGATGAACTGAGTGTGGGTGCGAATGAAGGCGCGAATGTGTTTAGGCTCGTATATATGTAGACCCTGCAACCCATACACTCACATGCAGTAGTCAAGGATGCTTGGACACTGCAGGCACGTTTCAAAACATTTATTGACGAGAACACACATGGTATCAACAGGAACAGTCAGTGTAACAAGGTCATGCTGACCGGAAATCGATAGGTATACATTAGGCATTCAACAAGCTGGTAAACATTTGAATATTCGTGCATGGTCAATACAATGTTCTTCAATAATGACAGTTCGTGGCGTCGCCCTGGTATCACTGACTAAACGCGTCAGATACCTTAATCACTTTGACACATAGGTGCAACTTGGCATTCCCCGCCAATTGCACTGTATTAGGCTGTAGTACATTAGCCGAAAACACAGTCCTCGTTCTGACGTCAGCTGTGTACTTCTGATAAGCAGGTTACCATCAACCCTGCAGTAATGCTTATTGTAGACATGAATACCGCCAATCTGCGGTTCCCACAATATATCTTCGTCACTGGATTTCTGGACAATATAAAGACTAATAGTCTTGGATGGCTACCTCGAGCACAAAATATAAGTTCTGAAATGGAGGATCGGTGAGCCGCAGTTCACAGACTAGGCAATCTTCTAACATGTTCTGCCACCGAAAGCATAGTAATGGAAAAAGTCGGTATTACCTGTAACCGAATCCACAGAATATAACAAGGAACTCTGCTGTCATTCCAACGCACAGAGATTCACTGGGGAAAACTGCCATCGCAGTCACTAGAAGATTCCCCCCGAAAAACACAATGGACTCTCGTCCCTTCAGAAACCAGGACACTTCACGGCTTGCCGGAAGTCTAACTCAACTCCCGCTTAAAAAACCCTGCCTATGGGCATACGCCAGAACTGTCTACCTTTGACCCTAAAGGTCAAACACAATGAATGAATAAACAAGGGAAGACAACCCCTAATCAACCTGACATCGCAGGTAAAGACACAATTATACTTATGATAAAAACATAAGCAAATAACTTGACAGATGACTCCGTCAAAAATGACAGCAACATATACTTATGATAAAAACATAAGCAAATAACTTGACAGATGACTCCGTCAAAAATGACAGCAACATATTACTACAACCCCCCTGTAAAAAAAAATGAAATTTTTTTTTTTATGTCCATGAGCAAGATTGCACAAGTATCACTTATGTGCTCATGAAAAAATGAACCTAATATCAGGTACAATAGACGCATAAACAAAGCGTCTGAAGAGGATACAAATCATCTCCCAACATAGGATAAATTATTTCCTTTAAGCCAAACAAACTAAGGGGGTACCATTAAAGAAAACTAAGTTGATGGCAATACCAATCATATATCAAACATTACTAAATACTATAATTATAGCAATATACAAATGTCATGACTTACAATGCTATATTAGCAACATATCACTGATGGATGGACAAAATGAAATTTGTTAAATTATCTAAACATCATCCAAATACATTTGCATTACAACATATTAGGATATTAAGGACAGACCTAAGTCCGAAAGTGTATCAGGAAAAACTAGGACACAAGATTTAACTGGAATCATGTGGGCATCTGGACAATATGTCCGCCATCACATTATCCGAACCACGGATAGCTCGCACCGTGAAATGGAAAGGCTGAAGAGCAATAGCATAACGAGTAGATCTCGAGCTCTTCAAATCCTTACTTTGCATAGCCGTAAGAGCTTTTTGGTCGGTTTCCATAAAGAAATGTGCGCCTAGAAGGAACCTTTGTAGCTTAAGAATGGACCAAACCATAGCCAACAATTCACGATCTAAAACCGAGTAATTCCTTTCTGCCGCATTTAGCTTCCTAGAAATATACATTACAGGATGCAGAGTTCCTGAATATTCCTGCATTAGTGCCGCTCCAATCCCAGTGGAAGAGGCATCACTACGAAGAACAAAAGTCTTATCAATCGTTGGTAGTCTTAAGATAGGATGAGATGAGAACAAATTCTTAACCTGATCCAATGAAGATTGGCATTCCTGGGACCAACGCACCATATTAGGAGAACCTTTTTTCAATAACGATGAAAGTGGTGCCATAATGGAGGACAGCTTCTCAATGAATCTTCCATAGAATTGTATCAATCCCAAGAGACTACGCACTTGCTTTTTTGTCTTCGGAACCGAGATATTTAATATCTTCGAAATGTTTTGGTCCTCTGTCTTCAACAGACCATGACCAACTCGATGACCTAGGAAGGAAATTTCACTAAACCCAACAAAAGCTTTAGAGGGTGTTGCAGTCAAACTATGCTCACGTAAGCAATTCCTTTAGACCCAAATAGTGTTCTTCCCAAGTATCGCTGAAAAGACAGATGTCGTCTAAATATGCGACGACATCTGCACGATCTGATAGAATTCGTCGCATCATGCGCACGAAAGTCGCTGGGGCGTTCATAAGCCCGAAAGGCATAAAATTCCATTGAAACAGACCCCTAAGTGTCGAAAAAGCAGTGAAAGGTTTGGCGTGTTCCGTCAGTGGGACTTGCCAATAACCTTTCGACAAGTCTAGTTTAGTAAAGAATTTAGCTTTAGAAAGTCTAATAAGTAGATCATCTAATAACGGCATAGGTTCCGCATCGAACTTCGTAACTTGATTTAATTTGCGATAGTCAACGCAAAGACGTATGTTATTGTCTTTCTTTCGAACAATAACTATCGACGAAGAATAAGCTGAAGTGGATGGTTCAATTATTTGCAGTTGAATCATTTCATCCAATTCTTTCTCGACTTGTGCTTGAAAATGAATAGGTATTGGGTATGGTCTTACTCTGATCGGATTACGATCAGTAAGTATGATGTCATGTTCTATGACACCTGTGTGTCCAGGAATGTCGGTAAGGACACCCTGATATGATTGTAGCGTAGAGGATACTTAACGTTGCTCCTCAAAAGACAAGTTCGAAGAGACGGTAACGTTTTTCCATGATTCCGTAGAAGTAAGTGGAATCGCAGGAAGAGGTAAGTTAACGTCAGAAAAAATAGTTTCCTCATCCTGTATAACGGACAGGGATGAGATGTGACCATGTTGGACTGGAGAGTCGTCCGTCGCCTGGAAAATAGGCTGCAAATAGTCTGGACGTTCAATAAACTCTGTTAGCATATTTATATGGAAGGTTTTATGCCTTCCATCCACATCGACAATATAATCGACATCGGAAATTTTGGAGACTATAGTGTATGGACCTTTCCATGAAATGAGAAGTCTATTCTCTCTTGAGGGAAGTAAGACATATGCTTTGTCTCCAGGACAAAGTTGACGTAGGCGTCTTTTCTTGTTAGCAAATCGCCTAGCTTTTTCTTTCGCAAATTCGGAAGATGAAGTTGCTAACCTGCACGATTCTCTAATCTTTTCTCTAAGAGCAATGACATATTCATATGACGATTGTGTATCATCGTCAATATTATCAGAAGTTATCAAATCGTGAAACAAGGACATCGGACTGCGCGGTTGCGCGCCAAAGACAAGTTCGAAAGGAGAAAACCCCGTATGCTCGTTGGGAACCTCTCTATAGGCAAAGAGAGCTGCAGGTAAAACCCTGTCCCAATCTTCAGGATGATCCTCCGTTATCTTGCCAAGTAAGTTCCCTAGTGTCCTGTTAAGACGTTCTACCAATCCATTGGACATTGGATGACAAATACTACTGAGAGACCTTTTAATGTCCAGCGTAGCCATTACCTGAGACATAACGTCCGAAATTAACTGAGTGCCGTTGTCCGACAGTATTTCTCCGGGGAAACCCAGATGAGAAAATATGAGCCAAAGAGCATCAGCGATATCGACAGTTGATATGCTCTTCAGAGGAATAGCCCCCGGCCAACGCGCGCACATGTCCACGCAAGTGAGGATAAATTGGTGTCCTCTGGCTGACTTAATTTTGAACGGACCAATGATGTCTATAGCCATTTTCTGAAACGGCCGAATCGGAATATCTGCAGCCTGAATAGGAGCAGCATGTCTCGGACCTCTAGACTTGACCTCTTGACAAATTTTGCAAGATCGGCAATAAATTCGGATATCTTTATTCACGAATGGCCAAAAGAAGGACGCAAGGACTCTAGTTTTAGTTCTGGAAAACCCCATGTGTCCAGCACACTGAGAATCGTGTGCATGCTGAAGAATTAAGGCTCTCATACACTTAGGCACAAGAATTTGCGAGTGCATAGACTTGTCCGAGTGTTGTACCATACGTACCAATATACCATTTTTCATAGTAATATACGATTTGTGATTAGTATTCTGATTGGGATCCCCTTTCTTTGCAAGAAGGAAGAATTTCTTCAAAGAAGGATCCTCTTCTTGACGTTTAACAAACGAGTCATGGAAAATCACCAAGTGCTCGTCTTGGCTATCAACTTCATTACTATTATCCGATGAAGTTGGGGGATTAAGAGCTTGAGCTCTTGTCACCACTGCATTGACCGCTTGAATGTTTCGTTCTTCCCAACTAGAAATTTGTTGCGGGGTGCATTCCTTAACCCCATGAATACGACCGATTATAAGATCCGCAATAGGATTAGGAAGAAGACATGCATGGACATCTCCTGTGAAGAAGGGAGTGTCAATCCTAATAATAGCAGTAGGATAACTTTCCATAGTACCACCAAATGTAACACATTTGATTGTTTTTCCAGTGGCACAGCAAGGATCTATTAGAGACTTTCTAACCCCGACGGTAGTACATCCCGAATCGAAAAGTACTGAGACTAGCCTATCATTTATTAGACCTTTATGTAAGATGAGAGATCCTCTCCCATCATGCGCAACTGTAGCAGGTAGAGCAGGAAGAGGGTGACCACAACTTAGAGTAGATACAGTCGATGAGTCGAACAATGTTAAGCATTGGGGGCATTCAGTTGCTCTCCCAAAATCGAAAGCACAACCAGTGATAGCCCTAGAGTTACCACTATCATTTACTGTATTACAGGCTCCATCAAACTCTTGTTGTGCAGAGTTTGCCTGTTGGAAAGGTCTTTTTTTGTTAAATCTAGGTCTGCCTCGATTATCATTTCCCCTGTAATTATTTCGACTATCATTTCCCCTGTAATTGTTATCATATTGCCTATTGTAATCATCATTCCGGTTTGAATCCCGGTTTCTAAATTCACCATCGTCATAATCTTGACGTCGAGAATGATTACCTCGAAAGTTCGAATAGTTATTATTTGGATAGCCTTTGCGAAAGTGTCTCAAATTATTACCACTAAAATTACGAGAACTACCATCTTGTCTCCAATTCATAGACGAAGAACCATCATGTGTTGGATTACTCCGCTTCTGAGTGTAATTCTGATTACTTTCCCTATTCCAGTTTTGTTGAGCACCCTGAAATTTTTTTTTGAAATTATGGCCATATGGTGTTGCCGAAGCAGCTGGCAACCCTTCTTTCACTTTAGAATTGCTAACTGTAGCATGGGGATGCGCGGTGGCATACTGACAACAGTATTCCTCCATATCTTTTAAGTTTTTAGGCTGACGCTCATGAAGGAATGCAAGAAAAGAATCATTAACAGATGACAAAACCTTATCTCGCAATAATAAGTCCATTAGACCTTCATATGTTTTCTCAGTCTGGGACAACTCAACCCATCGTGTAAATGTACGACGTATTTTTGTAACAAAATCAGAGAAATCTACTCCATTTTCTGGCAACATTGTCCTAAAACGAAGACGATAGTCTTCTTCTTTTAGTTGGTATTTTTTTAGCAATGCTGCTCTGACAACATCATAATTAGTCCTGTCATGTTCGTCTATTGTCATAAGAGTAGTCACTGTGTCACCTGTAAAAAATTCCATCAGTTGTTCAACATATTTTTCCTTTTTTATGTTATGCGTATCGCATAAAAATTGGAATCTATCTAGATAATCTGCTACGTCATCCTTTAAAGGATTGAAATGAGGTAGTTTGATCCTACTTACAAACTCCTTTGTCGTATTTGAAGTTGTTTGATGAGCACCTGGACTCGCCAATTTCAATTTCTCTAACTCCAAAGTTGCGAGTCTTTCATCAAGTTCCATTTTCTGTTTTCTTTCCTCATGTTCCATTTTTCTAATTTCAGCCTCAGCAGCAGCTTGAAGTTGGAGTTTTTTTCTCCTCAGCAGCAGCTTGAGCTTTCCTCTCCTCTGCAGCAGCTTGAGCTTGAAGTTTTTTGTCTTCCATTTCCATCT
Organism: Oreohelix idahoensis; assembly: GCA_024509875.1. Lineage (NCBI taxonomy): Eukaryota > Metazoa > Mollusca > Gastropoda > Stylommatophora > Oreohelicidae > Oreohelix > Oreohelix idahoensis. The sequence continues at coordinate 10,337 of JAMPIV010001431.1, forward strand.
GGAATTTTCTTTCATCAGCTTGAGCTTTTCTCTCCTCAGCAGCAGCTTGAGCTTTTCTCTCCTCAGCAGCAGCTTGAGCTTTTCTCTCCTCAGCAGCAGCTTCTCTTTGATACCTTTTCTCTTCAAGTTCTAATCTTCTATTCTCAGCATCTAGCTTCTTTAGTTCAGCTTCTGCTCTCCTTTGTTCAGCTTCTGCTTTAAATTTAATTTCCTCTTTTTGTTTCTTTTCTTCTGACTTCAATGCAATGGCGAATTGAGCAGATGAATATTCTTCCAATTCTTTACCAGACTTACCAAGGGTTAACCCTTGCTGGATGAAGAAATCCAATGTAGACATTCTGTCTAATGAGATCAGAAACCTGAAAAAATTAACTAAATTACCTTTATATCCCAATCACTGTGGGCACAAGTCTTTTTTATAAAGAACTTGAATATGTATTTCACCTTGTCTCAATCTTTGTGGACAACAAGTCTTTTGGCCAAGAACTTGTATAAATATCTCATATAATAATATTTTATTAACAATCTCTATATGAAGAGTATACCTTATCAATAATAATAATACACGACCAAGTGTATGTATGTAGACTGTGTATGACAATAATGTAGTACAATCATAAATACAAAGACAACAATACAGAACAATGACCGAAAACGTTCGCGGAAGTCAAATAAACAATACAGCAAAAAGTTTAAAAAAAATGTTACACAAATGTGTAATGATAACCGCGAAAAATAAACAAGACAAATGGCAACACTGTTATAAACGAAAAGGTGTAAAGAAATAAACGGAAGGAATGAGAGAAGAACAGATACAAACAAAACTAATCGAAAATCAAAGAACGGAAAAATAACGAAAACAACACTAACTCATGTCGTCACAGCTAAAAAAAAAATAGCAACAAAAGTCGCTAGCAAATTTCAATTAAGAAAATTGCAATCCCTACAGAACGCTTACAGTAACCCTCGATTAAGTGGAATATTTACTGTAAGACCCACCAACCGAAAACCCGCAGAAACACAAGAAAAATACACAAAAACAGTAGAAGTAACATAAACATATATATATAGCAATCAGTATTTCAATGTGTTGCAGAACAAGTTCAGTCACAGCTGAAACTAAATTAAATTTCTTGCTCCTTGAGAACACAGAAACAAAATGTCAAGCGCGCACTGAATGTCAAATCCACTGTAGCATAAAGTGGTATTCACGAACAAAAGTTACTATGACCTTCTCAACTTAGGACTTGCACATTGAATGTTTACAATTTCCACGTACTGTTTACAAACACTTGACCTCGAACAATGTAACTTGAATGCTCGGACATAGAAAAGTCTGCTGTTGACTGCAACGTGTAACAACCAGCAGCACTGTTCACAATAGAGACTCGCCTTCTATGCAGCTATGGTCCACGTAAAAACGCCTCGATGCCAACTTCAGTATTTGTCCTGTTGTTGTTCAAGCAGCATTATAACATAAATGCTAGCACTGTTTATCTGGGTCAACAGTTGATGACCTATTTCTGTCCTGTTGTAGCCAAAACTTGCAAGTGTAGAATTAGCGATGTGTGTTACAGCTGTCCAGTGTGTAGCTTAGACCCACAGATCAGAAATGTAATGTGTACTTGTCCTTCTTGTAAATTTCTGGACAACACTGGAGACATCATACATGTAACAGCAACTGTAAATAGCCTGGTGGGGTGTCTGTTTAAGGCTGGAGTGCTGTATAGGATGATTTATATAGCCCCATCAGCTGGTCACCCAGAAATGTAAATTTCTGGATCCATTAATGTCACCAATAATGTTAATTGCTCGCTCTGTTCTTTTTAAACCCACAGATCTGGTCCACCAGAAATGTAACTGTCTTTTTCTCTTGTTGAGGTGATCACTGGCCCAAGACAGTATACATGTTGTTAGGTGTGTAGTGCGAGCGTATGATGAACTGAGTGTGGGTGCGAATGAAGGCGCGAATGTGTTTAGGCTCGTATATATGTAGACCCTGCAACCCATACACTCACATGCAGTAGTCAAGGATGCTTGGACACTGCAGGCACGTTTCAAAACATTTATTGACGAGAACACACATGGTATCAACAGGAACAGTCAGTGTAACAAGGTCATGCTGACCGGAAATCGATAGGTATACATTAGGCATTCAACAAGCTGGTAAACATTTGAATATTCGTGCATGGTCAATACAATGTTCTTCAATAATGACAGTTCGTGGCGTCGCCCTGGTATCACTGACTAAACGCGTCAGATACCTTAATCACTTTGACACATAGGTGCAACTTGACATTCCCCGCCAATTGCACTGTATTAGGCTGTAGTACATTAGCCGAAAACACAGTCCTCGTTCTGACGTCAGCTGTGTACTTCTGATAAGCAGGTTACCATCAACCCTGCAGTAATGCTTATTGTAGACATGAATACCGCCAATCTGCGGTTCCCACAATATATCTTCGTCACTGGATTTCTGGACAATATAAAGACTAATAGTCTTGGATGGCTACCTCGAGCACAAAATATAAATTCTGAAATGGAGGATCGGTGAGCTGCAGTTCACAGACTAGGCAATCTTCTAACATGTTCTGCCACCGAAAGCATAGTAATGGAAAAAGTCGGTATTACCTGTAACCGAATCCACAGAATATAACAAGGAACTCTGCTGTCATTCCAACGCACAGAGATTCACTGGGGAAAACTGCCATCGCAGTCACTTCGAAGATTCCCCCCGAAAAACACAATGGACTCTCGTCCCTTCAGAAACCAGGACACTTCACGGCTTGCCGGAAGTCTAACTCAACTCCCGCTTAAAAAACCCTGCCTATGGGCATACGCCAGAACTGTCTACCTTTGACCCTAAAGGTCAAACACAATGAATGGATAAACAAGGGAAGACAACCCCTAATCAACCTGACATCGCAGGTAAAGACACAATTATACTTATGATAAAAACATAAGCAAATAACTTGACAGATGACTCCGTCAAAAATGACAGCAACATATACTTATGATAAAAACATAAGCAAATAACTTGACAGATGACTCCGTCAAAAATGACAGCAACAATGTGTCAAGTTATTTTCAATAATGAGGTTGCCAGCCTCAGATGCCTCTGTACATCGACAAGCAGTTATACATTATAAATAATAAAATGTACACATTACCACTTGCCCCGAGTTTTTTCGGGCGAGCACAGACTTTCTTGCACAGGATACGTCCGTATATTATCTATCTTAACATCTCAAATGCCCCACCAATTTCAAATACGTGTCTGATTGTGAAAGGAGTCTATTCCCCCCACTTTGCTCCTCTCATTTAGAACATTAATATATGACAACAGAAGATAACGTGTGATTTTCAAAATCTATTAGCATATAGGGGTATTAGTCATGTTTACAACTCACTAATTCACAAATCTAACATTAAGATCTCCTCCAAGAGGTTATTTCTTATAACTGTTTATCACAACAAAGTCCATCTGACGGACGTATTACATTACTATCCGTGTCTTAATCTTTATCAAGATTGGTATCCTCCTACATCCCATGAGATCGATCGTGTATTTGGGCACGTCATGTTTGCAAACTAGCCCCTTATCATGTGACAACATGGTTTCGTGCATCTTCCCAGACAAAACGTCTGGGTTAAGAATAGGAATGTCGATCAGTGTATACTCTTACTCCGATTGGAGCTGGCGGTAAGTGTCATGGATTGCCTCCCCTGCTTTGCAGTAGTGGTCCAACAGTGGCCAAAACTCAAGAGTATATAAACTGGGTCGTCAAAGGTGTTTACCTTTGAACAAGATAACTCTTGGCAGAGATGTAGAAAGAAGTGTAATGACGCTTCTATCCGACAGGAGGTTTCACAAGATAATTCAGAAGTGAAGACCCATGCGGCATAGCGCTGAGCAATGGTTAACTTATATCTGTCCGTCGCCTTTTGTGAAGGATTTAAGCAATGGTTTTTAGCCCGTTCAAGCCGCCAGCAGAGTTAATTCAGCTAATTCCTCTTATAATGGTATAGCTCTGTTTAGAGGTAAATATATGTCTAGGTGTCACACAGAGATTTATGATCAATAGATTTTCTCTATTCTCTTCTTTTTCTACCCGTGTCCTTTACTTTATTATCGCACTTGTATCCTCTTCCTGTATTTTTCGCATTCGTTCGTTTGCGAAAAATATTTTCTTTCCCATTCTCACTTTACCGTTTTTCTTTCTCATACTGATACGCATTCTATTACGTAGATGTCAGTCAGACGAGAAACTGTGAATATTCATCCATCTCAGACATAGGAGCAGACTTTTGGCAAGCATTTTCACCTGACACTAATGTTTCTCCGGCGTGAGGTGTGATAACCGACATCTGCACGGCGCAAAATGAGACATTTGTCTGGTATTTTCCTCTGTCACGGCACTCTCGGCCAGTTTCGTTAGCAGTGAGGTGTCAAGGCGCGAAGTGGCAGTTTATGGCAGGTCTTCTGGTTATGGAAAGTGTTAAAGACGGAAAGGGGAGATTATTTCGGATCTTGCGAAATAACGTGGGACCTCTTTGTCTGTTTGATAGATATAATCAGAGTTTTAAACTTGATTTCACTCATTCTCCATTTGCAGTAGACGTGGTCACTTCGTTCTAGATACTTAAACTTATAAGTGAAACTCTTAGTTTCGTTGTGATACCGTAGTTCTGTGTTGAGGTAAATATTATATTAAGTATCTAATCACTAGTTCTTTTGTGCAGAGAGAATTAGAATATAGTCTGTATTATTTTCTAGTGACGTGTTTCAGTGGAAAGCAGAATAAATTATATTTCTAGCTTAAAATCACGCAGCTATAAATGAATTTGATTTTACTGCTAAATAATCAGACGAGAATATATTTAAAATTTAACTTATAACTGAAATGCTACATCAGTGAGTATTGACGGGATACGTATGTATTCCTAATTCATGATGATTGATTTTTATGAATATAACTTATTTCACGGGAAGTTTTAAACGATAAGTCAAGCGCTACGCTTGCAGTTTAAAATGTAAGTTATAACAAGTACATAGTATGTATAGTATTTTATATGTGGTTTTTCTTCCATATGCAGTGAAAACTGGGGTTAACCCAAACTTTGCCAGCGTTAAGTACTGATGAGTAATATCTGCGAAGAACTAAAACATATTCCTTAAAAGACTTGGTGTATAATCTTTACAAGAACTTGAAAGGTGAAATGACATAACGGGCCTATTGCGCCAGATTTTATTCTTCCTGAGAAAACTTAAGTACAGTTCAGCCCTTGTGGCAAGTAAACTATTACAAACAGTAACGTTCCGCAAATTTTGTCAACTTGTGGTGTGACCAAGAAGGTTACCTTTGATCGAAAGTTACAAACCTGACATTTTTCCCTAAGTAGTGGAAACCTCGTGATTCTGACACTGTGAACCCGCTTACACTAATTCTTACCTGAGCTGATAAAGTGACACTAATTTAAATCTGGAAAAAAGAAAGATCGCCTGAAGCGGACGCTCCCCGGACACGTTGAATGAAACCAAGATCTGCAGAGCTGGGTATCCGCTTCATCAAAAGATAGACAGATTGAACGAAGTGTACACTAAGGTTGCGCCAGACGGCGAACAACAGCACGATTGTAGGTAAGGTTGTGTGAGTCAGGGCCCTGATGAAAGAGCCGAGTGAAAGTAGACTGAGTGATGGTTCTGTGTTTGATTCACCCACTTTGTAATTCCCGTTATGCAAATTGCTGCTAACGCAGGTATAATTTTTTCCTTAGGATAGATCATACTAATATCTAAGTCTGTTCATACCTTTAAAAAGGGGAAAATCATTAGACTACCGCAAATGTATCCTTGACTCCTTGGGGCTATCAGTTTCTTCTAACAGGACTGTGGGCATACCTTGGATAAGATCATACTGTGGGTCTATCTTTCTGGTAGAAATTCATTGATTGTTATGACTATGTGTATATGTTTCTTGATGTAATTTTATGTGTTGTGATGAAATTTCTATTGGATAATTAAAATTTCTCTTGAACTTAATCAGCGCGTTGGTCAGCTCGTTCCAAATTATCTGTATAATCACTGTTATAGTTTTTCCCACGTCTGTGCGTCTAACTGTCGTCACTTGTGTGTGTGCACGTGAGTGGTACGTTCATATATATTAATATATGTTGTCACTAGACTGTCTGACTCCTCTAAATCTGTTGTAGAAGATAGGCTGAGAAAGAGAGAAGATTCTCGAGTTCTCAGGGACAGCCTCTATTGATTCTACCATCTCACTCGTGGAAATCTATTTTCTGCTATTATCTCTCACTGTGGCTATCACGTAGCCTATTCTAATCTAATCAGAAGGGACCAACCAAAGTCTTAATTCTCCTATCAAAAATCTACGACACTAGGTCTATATATATATATATATATATATATATATATATATATATATATATATATATATATATATATATATATATATATATATATATATATATATATATATATATATATATATATACAGAAGACCTGCCGGGCATATATATATATATATATATATATATATATATATATATATATATATATATATATATATATATATATATATATATATATATATATATATATATATATATATATATATATATACATATATATATATATATATATATACGAGGGGCGTTCAGAAAGTAATGCACCACATCGTTTTTCTCAGCTAATAATGAAGATAGAAGCATGAAATTTTGCACACTTCAAATATGGCATTTGCAAATTGTGTGCACCAAATTGCACTGCAACCAGCTAAATAACACGGCTGCCCTAAACCGTTGAAGTGGAGCGTGTTAGCAACTTGCGTTATAAGCAGCGAATTGTGATAGAATTTCTCGTTGCAGAGAAGGAAACTGTTGTGAACATTCACAAGCGTCTTTGTGATGTGTATTGACGTTTTGCAGTCGACAGGAGTACAGTCAGTCGCTGGGTTCAAAGAATCAAAGAATCAGGAAGTGGAGATACGGAGCTGCTTGATCGGCCACGCTGTGGACGTCCTGCCACAGCCACCAACGCAGAAATGTTGAAATGCGCTGAGGGTATTATTCTTACTGATAGGCGAATCACTACTCAACAATTGGCCTTACAGCTGTCAGTCAGCATTGGTAGTGCAAATGCAGTTATAAAAACTTCTAAGGTTTGCGCAAGATGGGTTCCTCGAAGTCTCACAAATGACCACCGATTGCAAAGAAAAGCAACTTCCTCTGAATTGTTGGAGCGTTTCAATGATGATGGAGAGAACTTTTTGGCTAAGATCGTTACAGGTGACGAAACCTGGGCACATCATTTTGAACCTGAGATAAAAAGACAGTCAATGGAGTGGCATCATCCGCAATCACCAAGAAGAAAGAAATTCAAGACAATTCCTTCAGCTGGAAAGGTCATGATCACTGTCTTTTGGGACATTGAAGGTGTGATTCTTGTGGACGTTATGTGGACAATCAATTCACAAGCTTACATTAAGACATTGAAAAAACTCAATCAACGTTTTCGCAGAGTTCGGCCGCACAAGAATCCAGCAGACCTGCTTCTCCTTCACGACAATGCCGGACCTCACACAAGTCTGGCAACACGGGAAGCAATCACCAAATTGGGTTGGACTGTACTACCCCATCCACCCTATAGTCCCGATTTGGCACCCTCTGATTTCCATCTATTTGGTCCACTTAAAGATGCACTACGTGGGACAAGGTTTGAAGATGATGAAGGAGTGATTCATGCAGCGAAGAAATGGCTACATGATCAAGACAAAATCTGGTACGGGCTAGGAATACATGCCCTTGTTTCGCGCTGGCATAAAGCCGTACAAGTTGATGGGGATTATGTTGAATAATACCGATATTTACACGACATAACCATGTATATTGTGTATAAATTTCATGCTTTTTGAATAAACAGCTCATGAGAAAAACGATGTGGTGCATTACTTTCTGAACGCCCCTCGTATATATATATATATATATATATATATATATATATATATATATATATATATATATATATATATATATATATATATATATATATATATATATATATATATATATATATATATATATATATATATATTCATATATATTCTGGCTCATACGTTTGCTTTTATACATATAAAAAAACTGAAGCGACTATGATTGTTTAGTTTTAAAACAACATGTAACAATTTTAATAATGAATTAGTCTTTAACAGTTAAAATAAAAATGGAAAGATTGGTGAAATTTTGCTGTAAACACAAGCTTTCGTCACTGAGACGTAGGTGAGGATTTATCAAAGTCCGTTGCTTTCGCCTATTTTACACGAAAACCTAACTCTAGGTGAGTCATTTCGCCGTGGTTTCCGTCACTTCTTTTTGGTGATGAGTGCGCTTCTCCACATACTAGCAGCGTGGTAACGTTAGTACTTTAAACCGTCTGATGATTGTAACCACGTACTTTTTTAGAAAAAAAATTGAAAGACAAATGAATTGGCTAAGAACACTGAGTTGGAAGCTTAACAGGCGCATCCTCTCGTTGTCCACCCACCAATGTTAATCTCTCAGAAGAATTAAATTCTTGAGTATACACAGTGCAAATCAGGAAAGATGAATAAAACTCACCAATATTCCTCTGGGTATTAACTGAGAAAATGTGTCTGGACAGAGCGAATAATGATTTGTGACTGAACTAACATTAACAAGTTACATATATCTCACACAATGATATGCTACACTTGAGGCACATGTAATGTAATCATCACTCAACACTGCTCCAGTCGGAGTCTAGGGTCACCTCTGCTGTCGGGTTTTCCGCACGACTAGCCAGAAACAATCACCAGCGCTTGCTGTAGTGGTTTATGAATATACTATTTTCCTATGTTGAGATTGCCAGCCTCATATATAACCACGTAGCAAGAAAACATGTTAATTCACATTTGTAAAAGAAATGTTCACAACTTACCCCAAGATTTTGGGTTATACACAATCTCCTCGCACAGGTTTCGGATGGACACGAGTAATTTCGGTGCATATGCTCTCGAATGAAGTGGTCTGGGAAAGTATAGTAATTCCTTCTAATGACGGGTGTTCTGTGATACACTTGGCCTGGGAAACTAGTAATTCCTCTTCGACGGGTGTTCTGCGATACACTTGGTCTGGGAAACTGTAATAATTCCTCTGTGATGGGGGATCCAATTCCTTTAGGCGTCCAGATTCTGTATTTAAAGTCCTGGCCCCTTCAGTTTACAGACTTGTATTTATAAAGGCTGGTTTATTTTTTACGGTTTTAAGTTTCCCAAATACTTCGATCTGTCACTTATAAATATAGAATTCTAGGTCCGATCCTTCTCTTTCTCGCTTTTTCGGAGTTGCTCGTTTGAAGTTGCGAGGCTGTCTGTTCTGTGTCTCTGAGTTCGCTAGATTTTATTTTCAGTTTCCAGTTCAAATCACAGATTGTACTTTCCGGCAAACTTGCCAATGAGATTCATTGTATATTCCGGCTCTCACTTTAATCCAATCGTAAACTCTTTTCGCACTACGTGGGTTGGGGTATTTAAATTAATAATTTCCACCGTGTGTTTAGAATATTAAATTTAATAGTCCCACGCGTGACCTCTTTATAATAAGACGTAATATTTCCGGTGATATCTTGTGCACTCTCACAAACAAATGTGTGAACTGATTACCTGTCTAAATGCCTTCCGTCAAGATTGTCTGACCAGATAGAGTATCTGTGATAATGATAGACAGGAGCCCAGCGGAAACGATTATCTCATAATCGCCCGTGTTTTCGTGCCTTCTTCAGACAGTCAAACAAAAGGGTCGCCGGCCACTCAGACAAACATTATGGTTGTAAAACGAGGATCGTCTTTTTATCACAGGTGGCCGGGCTGATAGAATGAGATAAAAGTATTACCGCTTACCGGTGATAATGACCGGGTATTGTTACGATAATACCACAGTTCACCTGGCGGTAAGAGATAAATATAGTCCCATAGCAGATACTTCCGTAGGGGAGTGGAGTGTTAGAGACTTTCTCCTACTAGATTCAGCACAGAGCAAAATAATGAATGAAAGAACAAAAAATTGCCAAATAATTAGCGATTGGAGAGAAAAATGAAGAAATGATACTGCCGTAGGACTGAAGGTGTGAGAGATCACACAAAAGAACACGTACAGACGTTTTGTGACAATAAGCGAAAAGTCAATGTGGCAAGTTCGCTACGTGTCGCCGATAACAAAGGAGAAAACAGCCAGGAGAGAGGAGTGGGTGAGAGGTATGACAAGATAAACATGGTTAAGAACAGCGTAAACAATGAATACTGGAAGAATCAGCACGTAAACGGAATGGCAAAGTAATAATGCCGGAGAGGAGTGAAGATCAGAAAAAAGAACGAACATATTTCGTGACAACCCCTCATGCCTCACTTCCGTGATCAGATAATTAAAACTGACCATTGTGAAAGTATGCTGTTCATCTAACGTGGCCTCAAATGGTCATGCCAGCATAATCATTACAATCTACAGTGATGACGTGGAATGCAGCACTATACGTGGTCGTTTTTGAGAGTCTCTAATGACATCGGAGTACGTATCTCGCCCAGGTACGGTCTACTGCCATTTTCCAATTGCTTCCACCATCAGTTATTTGTTGATTCGTGACGTACTGACTGCTCTTAGGAACAGGTTCGGCCTGACAGGTGTCGGAGCCGGGGCGACGGTACGACATGCGTCCCATGTCCCACACATTTATCCGCGAAAATTAAAATCTTCTGGAAAATTAAGTAAAATTTGTCAATAAAATTTGCAGTTTAGCTAAATATGGGTATTACTGACACACACACGCGCGCGCGCACGCACGCACACACCTTTTCTTTCGTCTGCTTCGACGTCCCCTTGTCCTTATCGCCCAGGGTGGTCCTTCCAGTCACCCTGCCTTAAGGCCGGCCAATGCCATACGTATTTTAGAGACATATTGAACATTGACAGTGCATGTTCCAGTGCTTTTTTCTCTTGACATATGGGGCACTAAGCACCACTGAATGCTCCTCATTTCACAAGATGTGCGGCCGAAGGCAGAAGATATAGTACATTGAACTGACAATAAAGCAGAGTCTGTAGAGCTCCTTCTGCAGTCCACTGGCTTCGTTGAGCTTACCGGATCGTTTCTTGCATTATCACCCTCTGCTTCTTGGGTTCCCGGAACCACCACATCTCTGCGCTACTTGTTTGATGTTTTAAACCACCAAAGAATGTTATCATGGCCAACGTCCCAGCCTACAAGTCTTGGTGCATACGATCATCTCCTTTATCCTGAACGTTTCTTTGGAATTTTCTTCAGCTTTGTTAGGCTTCCACTTCCTTACAGTTTTTACAAAGGGCTTGTCTTACAGATAGGTTGAGAGTTATTTTTAGCCCCGTCTGAGTAGAGTGGATGTTGATAAGTACGTGAGGAAAAAAAGTGTGAGAGATAGATTTCACGAGTGATAGTTTAAGGAACAAAATATGTCTATGGAATGAGTAAGTTTCTCTATTCCAGCCTATCTATACGACTATAATTTAGTACAAGACAACCTTGCCCTCCTCATACATATAAATATAAGTTTAACTACACACACACACACAGCTATGTGACAACAAGACACACAAACGTGAAAAACTACGGCTAATTGGGTATGGGTCTGACCAACACACAAAGTTAAGTTCCTTTTGTTGTTTATTATTATTTAAACTTGACAACATCGAATATCTAAAGAAAGATCAAATAAAATCAGATTTACATACATATGAAAATAACAGAATAAATGTGCCCTCCCCCTATTAGGAAAAGAACCCAAAAAGTTAATAACTCAAAGGCCAAAGGTTAGCACTATGTTACAGAATAGACAGTAAAGAAATAAGTTCCTACTATATGCTACCCAGTAAAGTTAGCAAAATCCAATGTTGGTAAAGTTCCTGTAACATAGAAAAATATTCACTCTCTCTGTCATACAGCGGCCACTCAATCACGCTTACCTACTCTTGGTGATATCCCTTGGAATTGCAATGTTTCCTGACTATATATATATATATATAAATGTAAGCCTTTTTTTATTTCCCAAATTGGCCCCAGTCCATCCTCTAACAAATAACGACTAGCGAGGTGAACGCCGAATCTTTTGTGTTTTTTTTCCTGGATGAATAAATGTCACCGCCAATAGTTGATGTATAAAACCGTGCTCTTGGGGTTCACAGTTAAAAGAGGTAAATACTTCCAGTATTGGGAAACATCTGGTTGCTAAAATTGTTACAGTTGATAAATGATGGTAATCCTATCGGCTGGCTCTATTGTAGAGTGCCGATTCTGAAACAGCGTAAATTCTGGATGCTACACTTGAATACGACTGTCAGTAGTCGGGAGTATAAGTGTTCTTCTGTGTACCCCAGTGGGCTAGTAAAATTGGAAAAATATCGCTGGGTTTTGTAAGTCCCGTTAAATTTACAAGTTGAAATGTTTCTCATGTATCTTTGGCAAGTCACTTCTCACAAATGAAATTTGTGAAGCACAAGCCAAGAAAAGACAACATTAACCAATCAGTAAATGAAGAAAAAGACCAAAAGACCGCTGGACGCCCTTGATCAGGTCTGCTAGGAATAAAAAAACATTTATGGAAAAATGCTACTATTCTATATAGCTATATATATATATATATATATATATATATATATATATATATATATATATATATATATATATATATATATATATATATATATATATATATATATATGCACAAAGACGGGGACAAGACGATCTCTTATTCACTCCGTCAGTCCTGATTAAAGTTAAACAGGTGTTTTCCTTTACGCCTATACGGTCAGCTTTCGCTAGCGCTGAGATTAGGTCAGATGGAGTATGCAACTCTCCTGCCCCTCTCGCGCACCGGCAGTAAGCGTACAATGTTAATTATTATTCAATTATCCATACGCGCATTTACATAAATATCGCCTGTCGTTAATAGCTATTAAATTGTTGGCGTCTGTTTGTCATCGTATGGTATTAAATAATAGGTACTTATAATAAAATAATATACAAAATGAAATATAACGTGAATTCTTTTCTGTCACTATCCGTCGCGCCTAGCATATAAATGTCAACTAAAACCGTCTCTTCTTGTGTGAGAAAGCGGGTGGTGAAAATTAACATTATAACTGAACATCTGGTATAAAATAGCTACGCGTTATTTTATTTCACTAGTTCTAACAGCTAGAAAATGTAAGTGAATTATAATGGTAAAAGCTTAACACTTTTAATTGGTAAAAGGTAACCCTTTTAAACACGAAACACTAATTTCTATTACCAGAATTTCAGAAGGAAAGATCCCCACGAATGCTATTAACACATTTTCCACAATGGTTCTAGAACTACGTGCTTAGACTATCCGAAAATTCTGAGTGACAACTGATAGCAGGTTTAAGAAAACACAGTTTATATATCATCAAGTTTCTCTGATCTATAGATGATGTTAATTTTCACACTATTGTGTCTTTCCACATGTAAGCCTACCTTGCCGTTGGTTGGAGAGCTTGAATGCCCCAATGATCCCGGGAGCTATGCCGGCGGGAGTTTTACTCCTGGCAGGGTCACCCAAGCCGGACAGGTCCTTGGTGAGGGGCCAGACTAAATGGGCTGAGGAGTGGGTGGAACCCTATAGGTGTAGATGCAGAACCCACCGGCGAGTGGTACATGCTGTGGTCTGCACCAATCCACCCCCACTTCATGGGTTAAATGCTTTCTTGCCTCATTCTTCACTGTTTGTCGTATATCGGGAGTAGTTTGGGACCCCTTACAGTGTAGGCGCAGTACCCACCGGCGAGTGGACCATGCTCTGGCCAGCATCAACCCAAACCCCAGGCATGGGTTAAATCCCGGGTAGATGTAGCTCGTAAGCCTTGGAAGGCAGTTCGTCTAGGAGAAGGAAAACTCTGATTTTAAACCACCTGCTGCCTTGCAGGTAAGCTGGGGACAGTCAAGGGCTAAGGAACGCAACCCAACAGAAACGCCTGTTGAAATCGGATGCACTGGGCTACCTGCTCAACGAAACAGTGCAACGTACTTCGCCTAATGAAGATGTCACGAATACATTTTAAGCATTGTGGTGCTCGTCCCGTGGAGTCCTGCCAGGCGGCGAGAGTGCCGGACCCCCGCCTCGAAGGGGTCCAACCAATATGGTCACCTTCCCCTGAATTGTGGAGTCAAGGTACAGAGGGAAAGGGCAAAAGCTATTGACCAAACACCAAGAACACTCAACATTCTGCAGTGGAATGCAGAAGGAGTTCTCAACAAAAACGTCCCCTAAAAACCGCCTTTATGAGGATCAAATAGATGCGGCTTGCATCCAAGAAAACATCTCAACAGCAACCACAGATTCTCAATAAGAGGATACCAGGCTTTCCGACTCGATCGAGAAGGACACAAAGGAGGTGATCTATTACTTACCTGAAACTCAATACCAAGTAGCGAGGTATCCGCGAACTTCAACGACAGGTCGGACATTTTAGGGGTTGACATTAAAATAAAGGACACGAACATGCGTATCTACAATTTGTATGGCCCACCGAGCAAAGACCTGTCACTTGCAAGTATGGAAATAAAGAGCTCAAACTGCATAGTGGTCGGAGACTTCAACAGCCACTCGGAAAGATGGGGATGTCCGGATACAGATAGTAGAGGAGAGGAAGTGGAGGACTGGGAGATAGACACAAATCTTCACCTTATCAACAGGCCAGATGATAAACCCAGTTTCTACTCTAGAAGATGGCACACCACTTCCACTCCAGACCTAGCTTTTGCCACAGGGGACATCCTTCACAAAATTGGCCGACAGGTACTTGGCCAGCTAGCAGGCAGCGACCTGTAGTGGTGTTGATGGTATTGTATGATGGTGATATTACTAAATGTAATTGTATGAGGCCAGCTGTGAAGGCTCCTGAGATAAAATGTAGTTGTGAATTGTCAGAAGGCCTTTCTTGCTACCACTACGACCTCACACTTAATTTTTTTTTTAATGAATGTGGCTACGTAAAGTGTCTAGGGTTATGATATGTAGTGTGGTGTAATAGGTTATAGATATACCCACAGATATTTAACAAGACTAATAATATTAATAAATGTTAAAATACACTGAACTAACTCACGTGTGTAAAATTTTTTGATAGAATTATATTACATTTATTTTGTTCTGGATCAATTTTTTAGGTTGACCAGAACTTAAAAGGATTTAGAGATTATGAAAGAAATGCATGGAATATTATATCATAAATGCAATAGTGTACATATATATGTACTATACTAGTTAGTTTTATTAAAATGTTCTAGTAGTCATCTACTTGGGAGGATAGTTAATGTTTGTGCTGTTGGGGTGGCCTCATCACACCTGTCTATATTGACTACACAGTGTCCAGAAAATGGTGGGAATTTTTATGGGGGTATTAGTAACTACACAGCGTTGGTGAATGTCCAGCAGACCAGAGGCTCACTCATCTTGTAGTTGTAGCTCTGGTGCTGAAATCAGGTGGTCCCACCTCTCCGTGCTGGCGGGCAATAATGGTGGTCTCTGTCACAAGTACTGCACAGATACACTCGAGTAAAGTCACCAACTGAATAGACACTGCTTTGTTGACAACAGAAACTCACAGCTCTGCAATCAAAGTATGGGCCATGTGTCAAAATCTATTCTCTACCCACGTCTGGACACAACACTGACACAACAACCACATCATACAGACAGGTCAGATCTCTCTGACCAAACAGCACATTTACCATGGTGGTTTTACATCAGATAGATCCTCCCAGACCATAGATTCTGAAAAATATTTATTAGTTTTCTGCCCTAAAAGAGGATAGGTAATATGTTTCATTATTCTCAACCTTGATCTGTCTTGCCTAACCCTTGTTGGAGTTTATATATATATTGTTGGTCCCTAGACCCTGAACTGGGCGGGGGGTCTAGAGCAAATCCCTACTTGTTTGTAAGGCTAGATTTCGATATGGCAGTATCAAATCACTCAAACATGAAACAATATTCAAAATATATAAGGAAATAATTTCAATCTTACCAGATTATGAATAAATAACACAGAATTGCTAGCAAAACTCAGCTGAGCTGCTGGCTATAGTATGGCGTCCCTAAACTTCTTTCACGTTCTTTCATATGGAAATCACCACACTTTAAAATCTGTGTCTATCACTGAACAACTATTGAAGAATGGCCCCACTTTCGCGTCTGAGCGCTAATGATATGATTGTCTGTGGCCAATCACTGCCTAGGTTTATTTTAAATTCAAATTTCCTACCCTAAAGTCATTTCAGTCATGCTTCAGTCAAGTATGGATGGTTATCTGTTAGTCTGTCCGTCTCTACTTGTGTTTCTACAAAAATGTACTCGATTTTTGAACCAACCTTTCTCTCCCCTCCAAAATTTTGTCGTTAAAAGTTATTTTTAGACACAGCTACCACCCAAAACCCCTCTCTTCCATACTACGTAGATTTGAACACCTGCGTCTCGAGGTCGTGTTTTTTTGTGCAATTAGCGACACTTTTAGATTCAATACAGTCTGTCGATGATGTGAACAACACTGTCTTTTGTCATTATCTTCAATATTATCTATCCGTCTGTAAAAGTAAGAACATATTAGTTCACTGCTCTGAATGGGCCATCCGGCCAGCTAATTTTTATATTCCTAACATTAATATTAAGAAAAAATTACTTTTTAATTTTTGTAATATTTCGAACATCTGCGTTTAGCCGCTGAATTCAAATCAAGGGCTTGGTATCGCGCAAAAGCGTCCAATAAATGACTGTGGCGTAACATATCTATGGTCCCTTCTGTCGAGTTGCTTACTTTTTATGTCAACTTGGGAAACGTGACTTTTCTCCGTTTCCCCCCCAATTGCGTCTCCTTAGCCTTTCTAGTCTCACGCAATCTTTCCAGTCATATTTTTTTTCCTTTCATCCGCCGTTCCCCTCCTGTCTAGCAAGTCAATTCTTATGGAGGGTGATGACCCGCGGTCTGGGCGATCATGTACATCAGCAGCCTACGCATTATGTTTTTTATCCTTATATGTTATCCTTGGAGGTATTTTACCGTTGTATCTCTGTCAATTTCACTACACATCTCCCCACTTGAAAACATGCCTATGGCAAGTTCCAAAACCAGCGATACACATAGGTAAAATTACTCCTCACGTCTGCCGCTACTCTAATTTTGATCACAGGGGTGCCGACTGAGGAAATCTGCACCGACATTTAATTTGCCTGGGATATATTGGATACTAAACTGATAAGGTTGAAGCAACAAAGACCACCTCAGCAATCTTGCGTTTTCATGCTTAGCCTGAGACAAGAACACGAGAGGCTGATGGTCCGTCTCCACCACAAAAGTCCTACCATACAGATAGATTTGAAACTTCTTTATTGCCCAGATTAACGCTAAACATTCTTTTTCGCTTGTGGAGTATCCTTGTTCCGCCTTATTCAATTTGCGGCTTGCATAAGCGACTGGTTTCAGTTCCCCATCAGGTGAAGATGATCTTTGCAACAAAGCCCCTCCGAGTCCCACATTACTTGCATCGGTTCTTAAGACAAAGTCCTGTGTCAAATCAGGCAGTTTGAGAATAGGCTTGCTAGTGAGTTTTTCCTTTAACTCTTGGAACGCTAGTTCACATTGTGCAGTCCAAATAATTTTATCTGGAAGTCCCTTGCGAGTCAGATCAGTCAGAGGAGCACAAATAGCGTTAAAATTTTTGATGTATTTCTGATAAAATCCGCATAACGACACGAATGATCGCACGTCTTTTTTTGTTTGTGGCCTAGGTGCTCTCTGCAGTTTTTCCAAGTTCTTAGGATCAGGGGTCATATTACCCTGATATACAGTGTGCCCCAAGAATTCCAACTCTTTGCATCCAATACAACATTTTGTTGGCCTAGCCGTTAAGTTCGCCTCCCGAAGTCTATCAAACAACATCTCCAGAGCTTCAATGTGTTCTTCAAATGTCTCGGTGGCGACGAGAATATCATCCATGAAATTTGTGATACATGGGTTATTCAGGGGATCCAACAATTTGCGCATCATCCTTGAAAACACACTCGGAGCATTTTTCAGTCCGAATGGTAGCATATTGAATTCATAATGTCCATCCGAAGTGCTAAAAGCCAAATAAGGTCTCACTTCAGGCTTCACTGGGATCTGGTAATAGCCTTTACTAAGATCCACCTTTGAAAAGTATTTTGCCTTGTTCAGTCTGGCAAATAACTGTTTTGTGTCTGGTAATGGATCCACTTGTCCTTCTGTGACAGCATTCAGTTTCCTGTAATCTATGCACAGTCTGTGTTCCCCAGACGGTTTTCTCAACAAAACGACACTAGAACTAAAAGATGATTCACTGTGCGAAATAATCCCCTCCTTCAACAAATACTCTATTTCTTCCTTCAATGCCTTCTCCTTCGCGAACGGAATAGAATAGGCTCTCATACAGATTGGGTTTGAGTCTACCAGTTTCATGTCATACTGTAGCAAATTTGTATGGCCTGGTTTATCTGTTAATACATCTGTATGTTCCTCCAGAACTTGTTGAACTCTCTCCCTCTGGTTTTTAGTCAGGTGCTTACTGACTTTTACCTGTGCTGCGGTTTCAAAAGGATGTAATGGGTATTCATGTGAGGTGAGTGGTTCTTTTTGCATCTGGGTTGCAATAGCCAAGGTCAATAAGGGGGTGCTTTCCTGGAGTGGTCTGTCCAGATACTTCTTTAACAGGTTTACATGATAAACTTTCTCCTTCCCCTTTTTGTCAATTTTATAGTTTGTTCTAGACACCTTCTCTAGAACCGTATATGGACCTTGCCAACCAATTTGTAATTTATTCTGGCTTCCGGGTAGTAGAAGCAGCACCTTCTCTCCGACTGCCAGTTCCCTGTCCTTTGCCTTCCTATTAAAATATGCTGCATGTTTCTTCCTGGCTTGTTTCAAATTATCATTTGCCAGTTTCCATCCAGCTTTCAAACGAGTGGTCAGTTCGTTCACATATTGATACGATGAGGTAACAGTCTCTTCCGCCTTCTCATCTGTCCAGGTCCTTAATAAAGCTTCTAAAGGACATTTTATTGGCCTCCCAAATAGCAGAGTTGCGGGAGCCATCCCGGTTGAACTATGTGGTACCTCCCGGTAAGCAAACAATGCGGCGGGCAGGAATTGATCCCACAGATCCGGTTTTTCGTGTGCCAGCTTTCTCAGGATAGAAATGAGAGTCCCGTTGAACCTCTCTACCTGGCCGTTCCCTTGTGGATGGTACGGACTACAATGAAAGTGCCTGGCTTGAAATAGCTTAAAAACTTCTTCCGTTAGTTTCCCCTTGAACTGAGAACCATTATCCGTCAAGATTTGATGCGGGAATCCTAATCGGGTAAATATTGTAAGTAGTGCCTCTGCTACATGTTTTGAATCAATTGATGGCAGGGCTACCGCCTCTCCCCACATAGAACAAGTGTCCACCAGAGTAAGGATGTAACTGTTCCTCCTCTTGGTCCGAGTGAGAGGTCCTACAATATCCACTGCAACCCTCTCAAAAGGTGTTCCCACTATGGGCATTTCCCCTAGAGTTGCAGGAGCAGTCCAGTGCTTTGGAGCTACCCTTTGACATTCTGGGCAGGATTTGACATATCTTTTTTATATCCTCCGTTATCCCTGGCCAGAAGTAATGACAAGCTATACGCTGTCCTGTGGCGCTGATCCCCATGTGACCACTGAAGGGAATCGCATGCCCGAGTTCCATCACTTTATCCCTATATGAAGTGGGAAGAACCAGCTGGTTGTGACCATTTGTTCCAGTTCCGGCCTTCCTGTATAAGAGTTTGTTCTTCATAAAATATTCCCCCTTGCTCGGAGGTGTGTGGCATTTGGGCAATTTTTTAAAACATGGCTTGAGTGTCCTATCCTCAGCCTGCGCCTTCCTCATCTCCTCTGGATGAGCATTTATAGGTTCACCTTCTTCCTCCTTCTTCTGTGACCTGGTCTGCACTGTCGCCATGATCACAGGTCTCTCGGGATTCCCCAAGAAGACGTATCTACACCCCAATATCAGAGGGTAGATTGGTTCATCTATCACTGCTGCTCTGATTTCTCCTTCCACATAGCGAGTTTTCACCGTTATCCTTGCGATGGGAAGTGTCATGAGTGGTATGTCCTTAGTTGCCCCTTGTATTTCCACTGTTTCTGTGGTATACTGACTTGGATCCACTAGGCTAGACTTCACAACTGAATCATAATCCAAACCTGTATCATAAAGGCACCTTATGGTGACCCCATTACAAATAACATCCTCACAAACTGGGGGGTGATAAGGTTCCCGCTGTCCCTTAGGATTAACCTTTAATCTTTGAGTCCCCGACTTCATTGCAGCAATGTTTGAAGGTTTCCTTCTACAAAATTCGGTGTTATGGTTATCCTTCTTGCACCATTTACACCATCTTTTTCCTTGGTTCAACGGTTTTCTTTCATTGAACTTTTGGTCATTGAACTGTGAGTTTCTGTCACGATAGTCATTTCTTGGCCGCTCAAAGTTTGTCCTACCTTTATTTCCCTGCTCTCTAGTATCAAATTTATTAAATTGCTGTGGAGCTTTAAAATTGTCTATGTGCTTCTTCTTAGCACCACTTACCTCTGCCTGGGTTGCCTGATACCTCTCAGCAACATTTAAAATTTCCCCCAACTTCTCTGCACCTTGTTCCATGAGAAATTTTCTCATGTCTGGAGCCATGGACTCTCTCAATTGCTCAATCATGATCATTTCCTTAAGATCTTGGGTCTTCCCCAGAGCCGTCCATTTCTCCAAATAGGTTTCTAGTCTAGCAGAGAATTGGTGGTATGTCTCCCCAGACAACAGTTTGGCATTTCTAAATTTCTTACGATAAAATTCACCATTCTTCTCGTACCTTAATAACAAAGCCTGCTTTAACATGTCATAATTGTCTTGGTCTTCCCTGTTCATTTTGGCAAATACTTCATAAGAAGTACCTCTCAATCCCTGTGATAGCTTTAAGCTCCACCTCTCTCTCTCTAACCCATATGTAGTAGCTAATAACTCAAAACGTCCTAGGTACCCCTCTATGTCATCGTCTTTTTCAACAAAATGGTCTAAATGAAACCCCATAGCTGAGTTTGAGGCTCCCAGACTGGGCGTAGCATCTGAGGCAAAAGGGCTGGCACCATTTTCAGGAGCCTGGCCT
Organism: Oreohelix idahoensis; assembly: GCA_024509875.1. Lineage (NCBI taxonomy): Eukaryota > Metazoa > Mollusca > Gastropoda > Stylommatophora > Oreohelicidae > Oreohelix > Oreohelix idahoensis. Next base: position 31,615 of record JAMPIV010001431.1, read on the forward strand.
TGTAATTCCAGCTCCCTTAGTCGTAATTCGTGCTCCCTTTGCAACCTTCTATCTTCTGCCTCCCTTTCGGCCTTTTTATCTTCTGCCTCCCTTTCGGCCTTTTTATCTTCTGCCTCCCTTTCGGCCTTTTTATCTTCTGCCTCCCTTTCGGCCTTTTTATCTTCTGCCTCCCTTTGCTGTCGTTTTTCTTCTGCCTCAATCTGCAGCCTCTTAATTTCTCTATCAGCCTCAATTTGTAACCTCTTCTCTTCAGCTACCTTTCTATCTTCCCTTTCAATATATTTATCACATTCAGTCGTTACGTATTGAATTAAAATTTGACCATCCATTCCCATCTCCTTCGCGGTGAGCACAGCAGCTGATCTAAATTTTGCCAGCTCCGCCATACTTTTTAGACAATATAATAATATACAAGATAAATCTCTAACCAGTAAATACACTAAGTACTTCTTATGACTATAGTCTAACCAATTCTAACCAACCAGTTAACTAATTAATTATTACTGGCTGTGAAGATTCACCAACTTTTATCTGCAGGGACACTTTTAATTTTAAAGGGAATTTTACAATTTATTTCCCTACTTTTATTTCTCCCACCAGGAGATCCTAATATTACTGTTGGGCTAATTATCCCTGGACAAGACCCCAATTTATGTAGTGGTGTTGATGGTATTGTATGATGGTGATATTACTAAATGTAATTGTATGAGGCCAGCTGTGAAGGCTCCTGAGATAAAATGTAGTTGTGAATTGTCAGAAGGCCTTTCTTGCTACCACTACGACCTCACACTTAATTTTTTTTTTAATGAATGTGGCTACGTAAAGTGTCTAGGGTTATGATATGTAGTGTGGTGTAATAGGTTATAGATATACCCACAGATATTTAACAAGACTAATAATATTAATAAATGTTAAAATACACTGAACTAACTCACGTGTGTAAAATTTTTTGATAGAATTATATTACATTTATTTTGTTTTGGATCAATTTTTTAGGTTGACCAGAACTTAAAAGGATTTAGAGATTATGAAAGAAATGCATGGAATATTATATCATAAATGCAATAGTGTACATATATATGTACTATACTAGTTAGTTTTATTAAAATGTTCTAGTAGTCATCTACTTGGGAGGATAGTTAATGTTTGTGCTGTTGGGGTGGCCTCATCACACCTCTCTATATTGACTACACAGTGTCCAGAAAATGGTGGGAATTTTTATGGGGGTATTAGTAACTACACAGCGTTGGTGAATGTCCAGCAGACCAGAGGCTCACTCATCTTGTAGTTGTAGCTCTGGTGCTGAAATCAGGTGGTCCCACCTCTCCGTGCTGGCGGGCAATAATGGTGGTCTCTGTCACAAGTACTGCACAGATACACTCGAGTAAAGTCACCAACTGAATAGACACTGCTTTGTTGACAACAGAAACTCACAGCTCTGCAATCAAAGTATGGGCCATGTGTCAAAATCTATTCTCTACCCACGTCTGGACACAACACTGACACAACAACCACATCATACAGACAGGTCAGATCTCTCTGACCAAACAGCACATTTACCATGGTGGTTTTACATCAGATAGATCCTCCCAGACCATAGATTCTGAAAAATATTTATTAGTTTTCTGCCCTAAAAGAGGATAGGTAATATGTTTCATTATTCTCAACCCTTGATCTGTCTTGCCTAACCCTTGTTGGAGTTTATATATATTGTTGGTCCCTAGACCCTGAACTGGGCGGGGGGTCTAGAGCAAATCCCTACTTGTTTGTAAGGCTAGATTTCGATATGGCAGTATCAAATCACTCAAACATGAAACAATATTCAAAATATATAAGGAAATAATTTCAATCTTACCAGATTATGAATAAATAACACAGAATTGCTAGCAAAACTCAGCTGAGCTGCTGGCTATAGTATGGCGTCCCTAAACTTCTTTCACGTTCTTTCATATGGAAATCACCACACTTTAAAATCTGTGTCTATCACTGAACAACTATTGAAGAATGGCCCCACTTTCGCGTCTGAGCGCTAATGATATGATTGTCTGTGGCCAATCACTGCCTAGGTTTATTTTAAATTCAAATTTCCTACCCTAAAGTCATTTCAGTCATGCTTCAGTCAAGTATGGATGGTTATCTGTTAGTCTGTCCGTCTCTACTTGTGTTTCTACAAAAATGTACTCGATTTTTGAACCAACCTTTCTCTCCCCTCCAAAATTTTGTCGTTAAAAGTTATTTTTAGACACAGCTACCACCCAAAACCCCTCTCTTCCATACTACGTAGATTTGAACACCTGCGTCTCGAGGTCGTGTTTTTTTGTGCAATTAGCGACACTTTTAGATTCAATACAGTCTGTCGATGATGTGAACAACACTGTCTTTTGTCATTATCTTCAATATTATCTATCCGTCTGTAAAAGTAAGAACATATTAGTTCACTGCTCTGAATGGGCCATCCGGCCAGCTAATTTTTATATTCCTAACATTAATATTAAGAAAAAATTACTTTTTAATTTTTGTAATATTTCGAACATCTGCGTTTAGCCGCTGAATTCAAATCAAGGGCTTGGTATCGCGCAAAAGCGTCCAATAAATGACTGTGGCGTAACATATCTATGGTCCCTTCTGTCGAGTTGCTTACTTTTTATGTCAACTTGGGAAACGTGACTTTTCTCCGTTTCCCCCCCAATTGCGTCTCCTTAGCCTTTCTAGTCTCACGCAATCTTTCCAGTCATATTTTTTTTCCTTTCATCCGCCGTTCCCCTCCTGTCTAGCAAGTCAATTCTTATGGAGGGTGATGACCCGCGGTCTGGGCGATCATGTACATCAGCAGCCTACGCATTATGTTTTTTATCCTTATATGTTATCCTTGGAGGTATTTTACCGTTGTATCTCTGTCAATTTCACTACACGACCACAGACCAATAAAGCTAGTGGTTAATACGGAGTATGTTCCCCATTAAGTGAAACCATTGCCCCGATGGAATTACAAAAGAGCTGACTGGGACAGTTTTGCAATGCTCACTGACAACCTTTGCGAGACCATCAACACACGAAACAACAGCATAACAAATATGGTTGAACGCTTTAATAGAGCAATACTTCAAGCAGCTATTGACACTATTCCGAGAGGGGCAAGAAAGAACTATAAACCATACTGGAATAATAAAAAAAATAACTTGAAGACGAGGTAACAGAAACAGAAACAGAACAAACAACTGAGGCAAACATCTTGCTCAAAGCAACCACTGCAACGTACAGAAGAACATTAAACTAAACAACAAGAGATTGCTGGAAGCAAACAACAGAAAATCTCAACCTAGATAAAGAAGGGAACAAACTGTGGAAACTAGTTAGAGCTTTGAACAACGAAGAACCTCACAAAAATCACATCACAGTTAAATAAGGTGAAAATATGCTCTCGGAAAAAAAGCTGAAAATGCACTCATGGAACACTATGCTGGTGCAAACCACATTGATGTCCCTATAGACAGAAGAAAGGCCATCACTGGAGTCATGATAACAAAAAGCTTGCACCAGAAGAACACATGATGGCAAAGTTAACAATGCAAGAAATTGAAGAGGCAATGAGGGCGCTAAAGAAAAAGAAGTCGCCTGGAAAAGATGGGATAACCAATGAAATGCTAACAGGCCTAGGAACAAAGGCAAAAAAGAAGCTTCTGGCCATCCAAAACTGCAGCTGGAAAAGAGGAATAGTGCCACAGGCATAGAAAGACGCCATACTGATTCCAATACCTAAGAAAGACAAAGTTCAGACACAACCAAAAGGCTACAGACCTATCAGTCTACTTAGTTGTGTTGGAAAATTGATGGAGCGCATAATTAATACTCGACTAATGTGGCATCTAGAGGAAAAACATCTCTTAGCAACACAGCAAGCAGGATTCAGAAAACACAGATCCACTGAAGACCAGATCACTTACATAACTCAGAAAATTGAGGACGCTTTCCAAGAAAAAAAAGCACACACTGGTGGTTTGGGTGGACTTAGAAAAAGCATTTGACAAAGTGTGGAAAGATGGACTGAAAGTCAAGCTGCAAAGAAGTGAAGTATGTGGGAGAATGTTCAAATGGATCAGCCACTATCTTGAGAATAGAACAGCCAGAGTCCAACTACATGGACAGACCAGTAGGAAGATGGTATTGGAGCAGGGTGTTCCCCAAGGGGGAGTCCTGTCACCTACGTTGTTCCTCACATATATAAATGACATATCAGATAATATTCAAAGAAGAACCTAGAATGCCTTCTTTGCAGACGACTTAGCCCTGTGGATCTCCGAGGAATATATCACTACGGCAAGCATTCGGATGCAGCAAGCCCTAACATCATTGGAGGAGTGGGCCAAGGCATGGCTAATAAAGATAAATGAAGGGAAAACATCATTCACCGTGTTTCTCTCTCTAACAAACCACAGATCTCCAAATTGGTGCTAAATTGGAAAAATCTACATCTGGATGACAACCCAAACTACCTAGGCATTACCTTTGATCGCCGCTTGACTTGGAAAACCCAGATTGAGAAAAACAGGACAAGAGCAAGGCAGAGAATGGCAATCATGAAAAAACTTGCTAGCACGGGTTGGGGAGCAGACGTGAGAGTACTAAAGAAGCTATATACTGGGCGAGTGAGACCAGTCTTAGAATATGGCATTGCAGCATGGTCAACGGCAGCTAAGTCGAACTTTGACAAAATAAACAGAACCCAAAACCAAGCAATGAAAATCATAACAGGGGGCATGAAGTCAACACCCATAAAAGAGTTGGAAAAGATTACTCACCTCCAGCCTATGGAGGATAGACGAGATAGCAGAGCCCAGCAACAAGCCGAGAAATTCAGGAGGCTGATAGACCACCCAATGCACCAGAGAATAAATGGACTTGGAAGGGAAAGACTGAAGCGAAGCAACTTTGTAGAGACAGTCAAAACAAAGATGAGAGCAGACCCCATAAACGCAATATCAACAGCTACGCCAATATGTACTGCACACAAGCTACCAATTTGGAAACAACAGTGCTTCCCTGAAATGATAGAAAACGTTCCTGGTATTGAGAGAAAGAACAGCCAACATGAAACAGAAAGGAGAGTCCTAACCACAAAATATATAGAGAAACATTACCCAAGCAACACCTGGATCCATGCATACACAGATAGATCACCAACTAATGCAACAGAAGATGGGGGTGGAGGAGTCTTACTGAGCTTAAACAATGGCACACAAAAAAGATAGCAGTCGCAACAGGGAAGTTTTCAAGTAACTTCAGGGCAGAAGCAGAGGCCTTAAAAACTGCTTCAGAAATTCTAATGACAGAAGAAAGCTCAGAGAGACCAGTAGCTATCTTCTCAGATGCACTGTCAGTGATTACAACGCTGAAAAGTCAAAGTAATGCTGAACTGGATGACCTAAGAGTAACACTTCACAGACTTTGTCAGCAATACAAAAGAGTTGTGATACAGTGGATCCCTTCTCACTGCAACTCCCCTGGAAATGAAGAGGTTGACAGATTGGCAAAGGAAGGGGGAAAACTTCCTCAACTTGACACAAATATAACGTATGAGGAGTCCAAGAGTTTTATCAAGCGCAGGTACAGGCACAAGTGGGAAGAAGAGCATCCAGGCCACACAAAAAATGATCCGTATTACCAGCTCAGCAGAAGTGAACAAGTGGTAATCTTCAGACTTCGCACAGGTCATAACAGATTGAGATACCATCTATTCAACAAATTAAAGATAGGAACTAATGATGAGTGTGACTGTGGCACCGATAAAATGACTGCCGAACATCTGCTTGAAAGGTGCCCAACATATGAGGAACAGAGAAAACGCATATGGCCATCACCAGTACCATTCCTGGAGAAAATCTACGTAGATATCAACAGCCTCAGACTGACCACTGGTTTCTTTAAACTTATTCAAGTTGACCTCTGAGGGTGAATGAAGAAGAAGAAGATGCTATTGTGCGTACCGGAGAATCATGAACAGAGTTCCCAGATAAAGGCTTACGCCCGGCTTTCGTTCGGGCGTTGCTAATCGACATCAGAAGAATTCTTACGTCTAACGGGTTTCTTGAAGATTTTGCCCGGGAGTCTATTTCAAAGCGGACTCGGTGAACCCTTCGTCGACTTCAAAAGATACTGCTGTAAATGCATGGTTTTGCTAGCAAATCATAGAACGCTACAAGGTTACAAGCCTGTCAGATTACTCTCTTTCCATTATATGTCACAGGGCTGAACAGCCTGAACTACTTTGTCTGATAAAACACACAACTTATCTGCTAGTCTTCATCATCATCATTTTCATGTTCGCTCGTTAAGGAGCATACAGCCACCACTGTAGCTGGTCACCTTGCAGGAAGCCTGCACCAAACATTCGCATGGTCTTGCAACGGTTCTTTCTGTTTTACCATGATGATGTTGCCTATCCCATGCATAACCTTTTACTTGTATGCCTTGTACGACATACCTGATGGAGCTGTAGGCCTATTCATTTCTGTGTATCATCAGAAACCCTCCGCCCCCCACCCCGAACTACACTGGGCATTACTAACCGTGGCTTTCCTAATTTATAGTCTTGAACAGCTGACTAAAAGTGAACACAAACTTTGTTTTCTTGCAGTACACGGTGGTGTGAAAGACCTGAAGTCACTACTAACCACTTCCTAATAAAAGTGAGGTTTTTCTGTCTATAGCTTAGTACTACAGATAATCGTGTGTGGATGAACAGTAGGGAATGGAGTGGCAGGGAAAAGATAACAATCCCACATACATTATCTCAAAGATTGTAATGACAAGCTTTGTTTTCTTGCAGAACAATGCTACGTGTGAAATTAACCACTTCCTAGTAAATATGTAGCTTTGTCCCTCTATAATTTTAAGTTAACTTATGTACTACGGATGACCATGTATGGGCGAGCAGTGGGGAAATGAAGTAACAGGGAACAGAAAAAAATAATGCTATATATCTCACAAAGTCTCATGACCTAATAACAGAGTTCAAGAACCAACAAAAAAGCACTACTTTGTTAAATGATTAACATCAGCAGCCGACAGAGCCAGGACTTTTAAGTTTCACGTCAAGTGTGATTCTGCCATCCTTACACCACGGTGGCCCCAACCCACCATTTTTATTTTCTTCCAGCAACGTAAATATATATTTTGTTTTAAACATAGCATCACGGAGCTAAATTTATTTAACTTCTGACAGACCAAAAAAAAAAGTAATAGGCAAACTGGAAGTGTACCGTGAGCTGGGAAATGAAGTGGGCAGTGGTAACGCAGAAGAGAGAGAGAAAGAGAGAGAGAAAGAGAGAGATTAATCACACCGTTAGCTCACAGACGCAAAATATTCTGGCCACAGATGAATTTTATTGATCGATTAACTAAAATAAACGGAGACAAGAGCCTGAAGAGAGGAAAGGAAGTAAGTGACTGGGGAAGGGAGGATGCAAAACAACGCAAAAAAAATACGAAAAAGTGGAGTGGAGAACGATATTGCTCCTTCCTCTGGATAAAATATTTAGACCGCCAAAAAGCTAAACTAAAAACCTATATATTTGCGTGAGTTCGCAGAATATCATCTTAGAACAAATGACGTTCCAAATTTCAATCACATATGTTAGGGTAAAGTTAACTAGTCGTCTTGAGGGGAGGAAACTTCGGTACAATTTCGTCAGATATCAGTATGGAAATGAACTAACAGTTTTACTAACACGTTAACCTTCAGGAGACAGTATAGAACAGAAATCAACAGCAATAGTCTATAGTCAGAAAAACACACACACACACACATATATATATATATATATATATATATATATATATATATATATATATATATATATATATATATATATATATATATATATATAAAACGCAAAGTATGTTTCTATGTTCTTAATACAAATCCGCAGTCCTTATTATTTCTTGATGAATTTTGGCAGAGACCCTCTTTAGGTATCGCCGGGGAACGCCATGAAGTTATTTTATAATTTAGTATTGTAATTATGACATTATGAGTAATTGCAGTTTTTCGTAACAAATGTAAACAGAAGAGGGGCTATAATCATTAAATAAAAATTCATGAGTAATCAAGGGAAGTAATACAAATGTAAAAACTATTGTTTTGTTTTTGTGACAACTGCCATACTTTCCCATATTTTACAACATAGTTATAAACTATTCACCATACACTTTTAATTTAAAGGAAAATTTTTTTAAAAAAGCAATGACTATACAATGTGGATCCGTATCCGAATAAAAGTAAGACTCACAACGTGGTGTGCTTTATTTTTCTATGCGTAATACTAGTGCTAAACTGATCAATGGAAACAATCAAAATTATGAATCAATGGAAACAATCCAAACAATAAAATTATTATTAAACGTCGTTATTTACAACGTCAAATTTCTTTATTTTACATTACAGTTTAAATTATTTAAACAAACACTAATGCTTTATGCGAAAATAAGTAAAAAATATTTTTTTTTGAGTATTTAAGTTATTATTACAGTTTATATCAAATTTAGTTACATTTTATCCAGCAGTTTCTGTTTATTTAGCAAATGTTACATAGTTTATCAGAGATTAATATCTTCATAACAGTTTATTCAATGATATAAAAAGACAAACTCGGGCGTTGGCGTAGCTGGCGAGTCCTTTTTAGGGCTTTATGCTAGCAGATAGATAATGTTGCTCCTTTTCATGACTTAGTATCTATCAACGCTGATCGGGTTAGCAGTCAATAGAGTTGACTTTTTTTGTGTGTGAATGGTAAAGGCGCTCTGATATAACCAAATAGGTTGAAAGAAACGAACCTCGCCAGAAGAAGGCAAAAACCGACCCCAAAAAAATATCTTCATAACTAACACATAACTAATTCTCCAGACCGAAAGGTCTTTTATATTTGGACATGCGCCCTAATATAACCGGCTAGGTTGAACGGGACGCGCCTCGTCAAAACGAGGCAAAATTTTATTATTTTTTAAAATCTTTATAACTGAATCTGACCGCAACATCTTTTATTAGGAAAAGGCACATTGCTGGACCGAAGAGTATTCTATAATTGGACATATGTCAATCTTAAACGAGGTGCGCCTCGCCAAAATAAGGCAACATTTAAGTTTTTTTTTTTTTTAAATTTTTGGTCATAAAAAAAGAAAAAGATACTAGCTCAAAGCTAAACAATACGCCAGAACGAAAGATCTTCTTTATTTAGCCATGTGTCCTAATATAACAGGCGTTATCCGTATGTCTAGGTTGAATAAGTCGTGTCTCACCGAAAAGAGAAGCTGTTATTTTAAAAATACAGCTCAACACAATCACTATGCCTTTTATATGTGAAGTATGTATGACAGAAAATAATAATCATGTTTTTTTAACAAGTAATAATGTATATATGTTTGAATAGAGCGTGCTACGAAAAACAGTATTTAGAACGTTAAAAAAAAGGACGAGTTGGACTATTCTTTCTTGGTGCGCCAGGTCGGAAAAGGAAAATGTGTCTTATTAAGTTGCTTCTTGCTAAAACTCGGAATCAGAATAAAATTGCTTTTGCGATTCCGTCATAAGAAATAAGAGTATTTTGGAAAAACTTGGATGTGGTGAAGTGGGATGTTATAAATATTTATAGGGGACTTAGTGTACTGACTGAGATCAGCTGTGAAGGTATCTATATCTAATAAGAGTAGTGTATTATAGATAACCTTACTTGCTGCCACATATATATATATCTCAGTCAGAATTATTCTGGAATAGTGTGATGACTACGTTGTATGTCTAGGGTATGTGCATGATGAAGTGTAAGTCATAACAACAACAGACAGATAAACAATTTAATTTATTCCACCACACTTGACAACACTGTGACACTCACATACATATAACACTCTAAAGGATATCTTAAAGGAGTCACTGATAACTTTTCAAATAACAATATGTATTCATTGCTGTTATGAATGAATATGTGTCCTGATTCAAATACAAAGGGAACCAGGAATCACAATCAATTTTAATTACAAGTTATATGTACAGAATTTATCAATATGAATATTGTAGTGACATATATTATTAAAAGTATCCTATGTGTGTCAGTTGTGTAGTAGTAATATGAGGTAATACTGGTTTTGTTTTGTTCAAGCTCTGTTGGTATTTGTCATCATGACTTCAATAGTTTGTCTTTATTGGAACTAGTATTGGAGATGTTCTCAGTTCCTGATATTAAAACAATTTACTTCCCCTCTTAAGTTTATGTTACAATGTTATTGTAAGATGGGGGTACATAATTTTGAGCTCAGCTGGCCACATCAGCTTATCTTGCGTGATGGCGGCAGGAAAAGACTCCTCTGCTCGATTTCTCCCCTGGGCTCTGGAGACACCTCACTGATAGCTAAATGGACCAAGGAGTATGCTGTCCGACTCTGGATTCAGCAAAGCTCTGACCAGGTGCTGCTCAATACCATCAAGACCACGGTCCCTGAAAACAAGAAGGATGTACCTTCTACTTCATAACTAATTTATACTCTCTTTTTACACTGAGCACAATACATCACAAACATTGAGTTCAGAGCGTTAGGCCAACTGTCAGCTTCATCTGAAATACTTTATACCAGTATTAACCTCCTTAATGGTTACTACGCCTCTGCACTTCCAGCATTATTTCTGTCTAATCAATAATCTAGGTGTCAGTGTACTGTTTGGCCATTCCATGCAGTTTTACTTTCCTCCGACACCTTCTGTTCAGGCTGGAGCATTATAGGCTTTACATCATGTTTGCTACTGAACTACACATATATACAGGCATAAATTAACAATTCACATTCAATTTTCATTAAAAGATACTGAATGTTTCAAGCTTACCACAATTCATGGAAACAAACACAGATACGTTGATTAGCAATGAATTCTGGCACAAATACTGGCACAAATTCCCATCTGCTTATGTTCCAGGCTTTTATTTAGCAAAAATATGAGCTGGCTTCAACGCACTGTTGCTTTATCAAGCTTATTTGAACTAGTGGTCTCGAACTAACGCTCCTAAGTGAGTATATCAGCGAGTCTGGCCAATGGAGCCACGTTTCGACAAGTGTTTGAAAAAATTTTAACTTCCTACGTCTCCCCTAACAACCAAAGATAGTATTTATAGTCCGACCAATCGTGTTTAGTCTTATATTTGTTGCGCTCCAATCAATTTGGAGTTTACATGGTAGGCTATTTCCGTACGCAAGGTTTTTTCAAACCCGTTATAAAAAAATTTTATGAGCAGAAATGATTTCATGCTGTCAGGCATCCCCACTATTTTATTTTGGTTATAACTTGTTAATTCCTAGACTATTTGCGTAACGTTTTACATATTCTTTGTCCGCAAGCCCTAAGGAACCCAAATATACAAATTTAAAAGAGCTAAGTGGCTGCGTTCAAAATATGCAATTTCTTCTATCTCCTGTTTCGAAGATGTGCTGTCTGGGTACTGTAATGTTTTCAAACGTAAACCCATCTATTGTCATCTTTTCTAATAAGAGTTTTTCAGGATTTAAAAACCTAACTCTGGGAAGGGTAGTGAATTTATCACTGTCCGTCTGAAAAAAAAAGTTAGTGCATGTGGCCTTACACGCGTGATAGTAGTAATTGTGTATCGCGCGACGCGTGTTGGGGGTGGCATTAATAGCGAGACGCGTGTTTAATTTTGCATGCGTTCGGCTTTATGCCTCTCCCTTCTCTCTATCCTTTAGTCCATCTGTCTTTAGTTACGCCGTGTATACAATGGAATGAATGAAATATTAAAATTAGGTCATTGTTCAGCTTGCGTATCTCACTGTTTTTCCAAGAAATACAGCACACGTTTCATTGAAGAAAGCGGGTAATAATACAGTAGGCTTTTACTATCAACGTGAAGGCGTTACAATTTGCCGACGAAGCAGAAAACAAGGGGGATTTCGAGTACAGTTATTGTGACAGCACTGTTATTTTACCATTGCTCTTTTCTTTATTAGAATTTATTTGTTAAGCTTTACATTTACCTTTTAATTTATATATGTGGATTAGAATATTTCACGACACCTCCCCTCTTAAAACAGACATCCCATGTCAGTCCTTTATTCTATATACACATAGATAAATGTAAGTCAACTTGACTTTACTCTGCTGTGGTGCTATCATGGTTTTATGTAGTTGGGTCCATTCAGAGTAGGCACTACTCATGAAATCTGCCTCAGACTTCTACAACCAATAATATATTTCGGTTATGTTACTGAACAGCCGCAAGTGTGAGTGCTTGTCTTAATGCTGCTTCGCAACCCGTATTCACCATTTCTTTTCTCTGAGTCCGCGCAATGACATGTCCAGAGAACATTATATTTCCCTCAAAATGTACGTTATGAGGAGATAACATATACCTGGTGATAGCAGAGTTTTCGTAGTGGATCCCATAATCTTCTTATTATCCTGTATGAAACATTCGGAATATCCTCAATCAAAGAGGCAACTCAGGGATTCATTACGTTCCTCCGAAATGTTTACATCCAACAATTTTCTCATCATTCTAGAGAAGACACTAGGCGCATTCTTCAATCCAAATGGCAATCTATTAAACTCATAGTGTCCTTCTGAGGTACTAAAAGCTAGGTAGGGTCTAACCTCAGGCTTTACTGGAATCTGATAGTATCCTTTACTCAGATCCACTTTTGAGAAATATTTAGCTTTATTTAGTCTGGCAAACAGCTGATTTGTATCCGGCAATGGATCCACCTGTCCTTCTGTAATAGCATTCAGTCTCCTGTAATCTATACAGAGTCTATGTTCTCCAGAGGGCTTCCTTAAGAGTACAACACCGGAACTATATGAAGATTCACTGTGCGAAATAATTCCTTCCTTCAACAGATAGTCTATCTCTTCCTTCAAAGCTTTCTCCTTAGCAAACGGAATCGAATATGGTTTCATACAGACAGGTGTGTGGTCTATCAGTTTCATATCATATTCCAATAGGTTTGTATGCCCTGGTCGGTCTGTTAACACCTCTGCATGATTATTTAGAACCTGTTGCACTCTCTCTTTCTGAGTTTTCGTTAAATGTGTACTGATTTTCACCTGTGCTGCTGTCTCACAGGGGTGTAATGGATACTCAAATGATGAAAGTGGTTCCTTTTTCATCTCCATGGCGATGGACAAGGTCAACAAGTGTGTCTCTTCCTGATGTTCTCTTTCCAAATATTTCTTCAGGAGATTCACATGATAGATTTTTTCTTTCCCCTTCTTATCTATCTTATAATTTGTTCTAGATACCTTCTCTAAAACTGTATATGGACCCTGCCATCCAATTTGTAACTTATTCTGACTCCCGGGCAAAAGAAGCAGTACTTTCTCTCCCACAGCCAAATTTCTGTCTTTCGCCTTCCTGTTATAATAGGCAGCATGTTTCTTCCTGGCTTGTTTCAAATTTTCATTGGCAAGTTTCCAGCCAGTTTTTAAACGAGTGGTCAGCTCATTCACATATTGGTATGAAGATGTAATGTTTTCCTCTGCCTTTTCATCAGTCCACGTTCTTAACAAAGCTACATCTGGACCGTTAATTGTGTGGACCTATTTGTCCATGCACCGGTATGGTCTCTTCCACTCGAAGCTTTATAGTGATGATTTTTCCTCCCAGAATTATCATTCACAAAACGACCGCTACCAATTCTTTTCCTGGGGCTTTCTCCCCACTTAAAATTCTTGATGAGAGATTTCCTCTCTACATCCTCTTCCTCCAGTTTGTTTAAGTCCGATTGAGGGATTTTCGGCTTATCCTGGGGTAAGACATCTTTTTGCACTCTCCGCATAGTGGCCATTGTAAAACAGTTAAGTGAAGCTTGTCCGTGAAAAGGGGCTTCCCATTCCATTTGGTCCACTTTATCAAATCTATTTTTCTTTTTATTATCAGGCCTAATTTTGCCCCGTGGCGTGTCCAGGTCCTGATCCATGTTCCCACTTGTGGGTGTTCCCTCATGTGCTATGCTACACCTTTCTACAAAATTCTCAATGTCCCATCTTGCTTTGGGCCAATAATAATTGTGAGCCACCTTTTGAATGATGGTACCTATCTTCTCATGGTCCCCATCTGGTTTCACATGTAGGCTCCTTATTAAGTCTGCCCTATATCAGAACCAGGCTCGACAGTAAACATGACTCACTCTAATATCTTGGGGGCTAAGGAGATTTCTAAAATTGGATACTGGAATGTAAGAACTATGTATCAAGACGGAAAATTGGAAGAAGTAATTAAAGAAATGGATAATTATAAGTTGGACTTATTGGGTGTCAGCGAGTGTAGATGGACGGGGAAGGGCATAAAATATATTTCAGAAGAAAAAAAGCAAATTATATACTCTGGTAGTAATGATAATCGTCACACAGAGGGAGTAGCCATCCTAATGACACAGAAAGCAGCAGCATCGCTTATCAACTGGGTACCTATCAATGAGAGGCTAATATTAGCTAGATTTCAGACACGATTTTTCAAGCTCTCAATTGTACATTGTTATGCACCAACTAACGACGCTCTTGATACCACAAAAGATGACTTCTATGAAGCACTTCTAAGTACCATCAACACAATACCCAAGCATGACATAATAGCAGTCATGGGTGATTTTAACGCCAAAGTAGGTGACAACAACGATGGAGTACAAAGATATCTCGGTACTCATGGCATAGGCTGTATGAATCAAAATGGCGAAAGACTTCTAGAACTTTGTGAAATATCAAACCTCGTTGTGGCAGACACCATCTTTCCACATAAGAATATCCACAAGATAACATGGAATTCACCTGATGGCAGAACTAAGAACCAGATAGATCACTTCTGCATAAGCGCTAAATTTCGCTCATCAGTTCAAGACGTCAGAGCATACAGAGGTGCAGAGATCGGAAGCGATCATAACCTCTGCATAGCTAAAATGAGAATTAAACTGAAGAAGTTATACCAACCGAATAAAAATAGAAGAATAGATGTACACAGACTGCAATCAAATGATATAAAGAAGGAATATAATGTCAAAATGAACAACTATTTCGATGCTTTAGGCAAAATTGACAATGATATCACCACCAAGACAATCGATACTAAATGGGAACAACTGAGAACAGCAATGACAGAAGCAGCTGTAGCGACCACCGGATACCTAGTACATAAAAAGAAAAAATGGATGAGAGAAGATACTTGGGATAAAATACAAGAAAGGAAAACAGCAAAACTTAAACTACTAGCGGCAAGTACACATAATGCAGTTGAATCTTGCAAACTAACTTATAACTTGTTAAATAAAGAAGTGAAGACAAAAACTCGAAGAGATAAAAGACATTTCATCAATGAACTGGCCGTAGAAGCTGAAAATGCTGCAAGAACTGGTAATAGTAGGTGCCTTTATCAAATTACAAAACAACTATGTCACCAGCCTACTGCTATGGAAACACCTGTTAAAGGTAAATTAGGGAATTCAATACCAACAGAAAAAGAACAAATGAAGAGATGGGCTGAGCACTTCATGGAGGTGCTAAACAGACCACCACCAACAGTAACACCTGATTTTAATAATGAAACATCCACAACCACTTTGCCAATAACTTGCGATGAATTCACGCTGGACGAGATCAAACAAGCCGTTAAAAGATTAAAAAATTTTAAAGCTGCTGGAGTTGACGAAATTTCAGGGGAAATGATTAAAGCAGTTAATGACAACAACCTCTTGAGAATTTTAGATATTATAAATGAAGTATGGAGAGAAGAACAACCACCACAACAATGGAAAGACAGTATTATTGTAAAGTTACCGAAGAAAGGTGATCTATCAGACTGTAATAACTGGCGTGGTATATCTCTATTATCAGTACCTGGAAAATTATTATGTTGCATGATGTTAGAAAGACTTAAATTGCATGCTGACGAAAAGATCAGAGAAGAACAAGCGGGTTTCAGGCCGAAACGATCATGTATTGATCAAATATTCACACTAAGAACAATTATAGAAGAATCAGTGGAAAGGCAATCGCCACTTATTATCACCTTCGTCGATTTTCAAAAAGCCTTTGATAGTCTACACCGCCCATCATTGTGGAAGATACTTACAATCTATGGTTTTCCAACAAAATATGTGAATATAATCAAAGCGCTATATGACAATGCAAGATGTTGTGTTAGAACAAATAAAGGGAATACAGAATGGTTTACAGTAGAAACAGGGGGTGAAACAAGGCTGTATTATGTCACCACTACTTTTTGGAATAGCTATTGATTGGGTTATGAGAAACTATACCCACAATGAACAATTGGGTATAAAATGGACAAATGGAAAATTCCTGGGGGACCTGGATTTCGCAGATGATGTAGCATTCTTAAGTTCAACACCAAGACAATCCCAAGAAGCAATAAATAATTTGTGTCATCTCTCGGTTAAAATTGGTCTCCAAATAAATGCCTCTAAAACTAAAGCTATGAACTTTTCTAACGAGACCTTTGATATCATCTTGAACGGGGAAAAACTACAGAAAGTTGAAAGTTTCAATTATTTAGGCAGTAAAATGACTCAGGATGGTGACACAACAAGAGAAATCCATACTAGAATTGCTTTGGCAGCTAGCGCCTTCAATAGATTATCTAACATTTGGAAATTACGATCATTGAATATACATACCAAGCTTCGTCTGTTTAATTCAAATGTTATCTCAGTGTTAACATACGGCTGTGAGAGTTGGAAAATAACAAAATCATTGGAGAACAAGCTGAATACATTCGAGAACAAATGTCTTAGAAAACTCATGAACATCAGTTGGAAAGAATTCAAGACTAATCGACAAATAAGAGAAGACTCTAGGCAGAAATATGTCTCCGACTATATAAGGAAAAGACGATGGTCATATATCGGTCATGTCCTACGAATGCAAAACAACAGAATACCACTACAGGCGCTCACTTGGGTTCCTGAGGGTAAGCGGAAAAAAAGGAAGACCAAAAGAAACACTCAGAAGAACAATAATAAGAGAAGGAAGAACGTTGGGCCTAAATAATGTGCAAGAGCTAAGAGGAGTGGCGTCACAACGAACAACCTGGAGAGCACTGGTTTCTGCCTTATGCGCCGTGTTTGGCGCTTAAAGAATTTATTATTTTATTATTATTATATCTTTTAGGAAGTACCAGTTGTCCCTGACCTTTGGATCTAGCTCCAGTCTTCCTATACATCAACTTGTTTTTCATGTAAAAATCTCCCTTGCCTGGAGTTGTATGACAAGTTGACAATTTTCTGAAACAAGGCTTGAGTGTTTTATCCCCAGCCTGTGCCTTCCTCATCTCTTCTGGAGTGGTATCCAACATAATATCCTCCTCCTGTCTTGAGGTCGACCTGACCTGAAGGGTTGCCATATACACAGGTTTCCTTCTGCAACGGTCAGTGTCATGATTGTCCATCTGACAATTCTTACACCACCTTTTTCCTTGGTTGAAAGATTTTCTTTCATCATATTTCCTTTCATCGAATTGTGGGAATTTATTTTTATTTTCATACCGTGGCCTATCAAATTGGTGCTTACCTTTGTTTTGATCCCTAGGATCAAATTTATTAAAGTCCTGTGGTGCCCTAAAGTTATCCACTTGTTTCTTTTTATTACCTGTTACCTCTGCTTGAGCTGCTTGATACCTTTCAGCAACATTTAGCAGCTCACCCAGCCTCTCTGCACCTTGTTCCATGAGAAACTTTCTCAGGTCTGGAGCCATGGACTCTCTTAATTGCTCTATAAGGACCATTTCCTTAAGATCTTGGGTTTTCCCCAGAGAAGTCCATTTCTCCAAGTATGTCTCTATTCGTGCAGAGAACTGGTGATAGGTTTCACCTGACAGTAGTTTAGCATTCCTAAATTTTTTCCTATAAAATTCTGCATTCTTGTCATACCTTAACAAAAGAGCCTGCTTTAGCATGTCATAATTTTCCTGATCACCTCTGCTCATTTTTGCAAAAACTTCATAAGCTGCCCCACGAAGTCCCTGAGATAACTTTAAGCTCCACCTTTCTCTCTCTAACCCATACGTGGTAGCTAATAGTTCATACCTATTTAGGTAGCTCTCTATATCATCGTCTTTCTCAACAAAATGATCTAAATGAAAATTCATAGCTGAGGTTGAGGCTCCTTGGCTAGCAGTGGCATCAGAGGCAAAGGGACTGGCACCATTTTCAGGAGCATGGCCCTGAAACTCAAACTCCCTTAGTCGTAACTCATGTTCCCTTTGTAATCTCTTCTCCTCCTTTTCTGCTTCCCTCTCTGCAGCTAATTTCTTCTCTTCCCTTTCTGCAGCGAATCTTCTTTCTTCTGCTTCCCTTTCTGCAGCTAATTTCTTCTCTTCCCTTTCTGCAGCCAATCTTTTGTCTTCTCTTTCTGCCTCCAATTTCTTAGCCTCAGCCTCAAATTGTAACTTCTTAATTTCCCTTTCAGCCTCTAACTTTCTTTCGGCCTCTTTTTCTAATCTTCTTTCTTCGCGTTCAATAAATTTGTCACATTCCGTAGTGACATAGGCAACCATAACTTGCCCATCTAATCCTAACTCTTTTGCAGTCTGAACAGCAGCAGATCGAAACTTGGCCAGGTCCGCCATTGTCTATCAGGTAAATTTATACAATGTCTAACCAACAATTCAATTTCTAAATATATATCTAATGGACAACACAGGCACCGTGAGCTCAACCTTATTTAATTCCACCCAAGGATACCTTTTAATTCTTATATTCCCTGAAGTGAATTACCCCCAATATTTTTAATAGGGAAAGATTCAAAATCCCAAGAGCGAGACCCCAATATATGTGGTGAAGTGGGATGTTATAAATATTTATAGGGGACTTAGTGTACTGACTGAGATCAGCTGTGAAGGTATCTATATCTAATAAGAGTAGTGTATTATAGATAACCTTACTTGCTGCCACACATATATATATATCTCAGTCAGAATTATTCTGGAATAGTGTGATGACTACGTTGTATGTCTAGGGTATGTGCATGATGAAGTGTAAGTCATAACAACAACAGACAGATAAACAATTTAATTTATTCCACCACACTTGACAACACTGTGACACTCACATACATATAACACTCTAAAGGATATCTTAAAGGAGTCACTGATAACTTTTCAAATAACAATATGTATTCATTGCTGTTATGAATGAATATGTGTCCTGATTCAAATACAAAGGGAACCAGGAATCACAATCAATTTTAATTACAAGTTATATGTACAGAATTTATCAATATGAATATTGTAGTGACATATATTATTAAAAGTATCCTATGTATGTCAGTTGTGTAGTAGTAATATGAGGTAATACTGGTTTTGTTTTGTTCAAGCTCTGTTGGTATTTGTCATCATGACTTCAATAGTTTGTCTTTATTGGAACTAGTATTGGAGATGTTCTCAGTTCCTGATATTAAAACAATTTACTTCCCCTCTTAAGTTTATGTTACAATGTTATTGTAAGATGGGGGTACATAATTTTGAGCTCAGCTGGCCACATCAGCTTATCTTGCGTGATGGCGGCAGGAAAAGACTCCTCTGCTCGATTTCTCCCCTGGGCTCTGGAGACACCTCACTGATAGCTAAATGGACCAAGGAGTATGCTGTCCGACTCTGGATTCAGCAAAGCTCTGACCAGGTGCTGCTCAATACCATCAAGACCACGGTCCCTGAAAACAAGAAGGATGTACCTTCTACTTCATAACTAATTTATACTCTCTTTTTACACTGAGCACAATACATCACAAACATTGAGTTCAGAGCGTTAGGCCAACTGTCAGCTTCATCTGAAATACTTTATACCAGTATTAACCTCCTTAATGGTTACTACGCCTCTGCACTTCCAGCATTATTTCTGTCTAATCAATAATCTAGGTGTCAGTGTACTGTTTGGCCATTCCATGCAGTTTTACTTTCCTCCGACACCTTCTGTTCAGGCTAGAGCATTATAGGCTTTACATCATGTTTGCTACTGAACTACACATATATACAGGCATAAATTAACAATTCACATTCAATTTTCATTAAAAGATACTGAATGTTTCAAGCTTACCACAATTCATGGAAACAAACACAGATACGTTGATTAGCAATGAATTCTGGCACAAATACTGGCACAAATTCCCATCTGCTTATGTTCCAGGCTTTTATTTAGCAAAAATATGAGCTGGCTTCAACGCACTGTTGCTTTATCAAGCTTATTTGAACTAGTGGTCTCGAACTAACGCTCCTAAGTGAGTATATCAGCGAGTCTGGCCAATGGAGCCACGTTTCGACAAGTGTTTGAAAAAATTTTAACTTCCTACGTCTCCCCTAACAACCAAAGATAGTATTTATAGTCCGACCAATCGTGTTTAGTCTTATATTTGTTGCGCTCCAATCAATTTGGAGTTTACATGGTAGGCTATTTCCGTACGCAAGGTTTTTTCAAACACGTTATAAAAAAATTTTATGAGCAGAAATGATTTCATGCTGTCAGGCATCCCCACTATTTTATTTTGGTTATAACTTGTTAATTCCTAGACTATTTGCGTAACGTTTTACATATTCTTTGTCAGCAAGCCCTAAGGAACCCAAATATACAAATTTAAAAGAGCTAAGTGGCTGCGTTCAAAATATGCAATTTCTTCTATCTCCTGTTTCGAAGATGTGCTGTCTGGGTACTGTAATGTTTTCAAACGTAAACCCATCTATTGTCATCTTTTCTAATAAGAGTTTTTCAGGATTTAAAAACCTAACTCTGGGAAGGGTAGTGAATTTATCACTGTCCGTCTGAAAAAAAAGTTAGTGCATGTGGCCTTACACGCGTGATAGTAGTAATTGTGTATCGCGCGACGCGTGTTGGGGGTGGCATTAATAGCGAGACGCGTGTTTAATTATATCAGCGAGTCTGGCCAATGGAGCCACGTTTCGACAAGTGTTTGAAAAAATTTTACCTTCCTACGTCTCCCCTAACAACCAAAGATAGTATTTATAGTCCGACCAATCGTGTTTAGTCTTATATTTGTTGCGCTCCAATCAATTTGGAGTTTACATGGTAGGCTATTTCCGTACGCAAGGTTTTTTCAAACACGTTATAAAAAAATTTTATGAGCAGAAATGATTTCATGCTGTCAGGCATCCCCACTATTTTATTTTGGTTATAACTTGTTAATTCCTAGACTATTTGCGTAACGTTTTACATATTCTTTGTCAGCAAGCCCTAAGGAACCCAAATATACAAATTTAAAAGAGCTAAGTGGCTGCGTTCAAAATATGCAATTTCTTCTACCTCCTGTTTCGAAGATGTGCTGTCTGGGTACTGTAATGTTTTCAAACGTAAACCCATCTAATGTTATCTTTTCTAATAAGCGTTTTTCGTGATTTTAAAACCTAACTCTGGGAAGGTTAGTGTTTTTATCACTGTCCGTCTGAAAAAAAGTTAGTGCATGTGGCCTTACACGCGTGATAGTAGTAATTGTGTATCGCGTTACGCTTGTTGGGGTGGCATTAATAGCGAGACGCGTGTTTAATTTTGCATGCGTTCGGCTTTCTGCCTCTCCCTTCTCTCTATCCTGCTTTATCTGTCTTTTAGTTACGCTGTGTATAAAATGGAATGAATGAAATATTAAAATTAGGTCATTGTTCAGCTTGCGTATCTCAAATGTTTTTCCAAGAAATACAGCACACGTTTCATTGAAGAAAGCGGGTAATAATATAGTAGGCTTTTACTATCAACGTGAAAGCGTTACAATTTGCAGACGAAGCATAAAACAAAGGGGATTTCGAGTACATTCTTTGTGACAGCACTGTTATTTTACCATTGCTCTTTTCTTTATTAGAATTTATTTGTTAGGCTTTATATTTACCTGATAATTTATATATGTGGATTAGAATATTTCACGACACCTCCCCTCTTAAAACAGACATCCCATGTCAGTCCTTTATTCTATATACACATAGATAAATGTAAGTCAACTTGACTTTACTCTGCTGTGGTGCTATCATGGTTTTATGTAGTTGGGTCCATTCAGAGTAGGCACTACTCATGAAATCTGCCTCAGACTTCTACAACCAATAATATATTTCGGTTATGTTACTGAACAGCCGCAAGTGTGAGTGCTTGTCTTAATGCTGCTTCGCAACCCGTATTCACCATTTCTCTTCTCTGAGTCTGCGCAATGACATGTCCAGAGAACATTATATTTCCCTCAAAATGTACGTTATGAGGAGATAACATATACCTGGTGATAGCAGAGTTTTCGTAGTGGATCCCATAATCTTCTTATTATCCTGTATGAAACATTCGGAATATCCTCAATCAAAGAGGCAACTCAGGGATTCATTACGTTCCTCCGAAATGTTTACATCCAACAATTTTCTCATCATTCTAGAGAAGACACTAGGCGCATTCTTCAATCCAAATGGCAATCTATTAAACTCATAGTGTCCTTCTGAGGTACTAAAAGCTAGGTATGGCCTAACCTCAGGCTTTACTGGAATCTGATAGTATCCTTTACTCAGATCCACTTTTGAGAAATATTTAGCTTTATTTAGTCTGGCAAACAGCTGATTTGTATCCGGCAATGGATCCACCTGTCCTTCTGTAATAGCATTCAGTCTCCTGTAATCTATACAGAGTCTATGTTCTCCAGAGGGCTTCCTTAAGAGTACAACACCGGAACTATATGAAGATTCACTGTGTGAAATAATTCCTTCCTTCAATAGATAGTCTATCTCTTCCTTCAAAGCTTTCTCCTTAGCAAACGGAATCGAATATGGTTTCATACAGACAGGTGTGGGGTCTATCAGTTTCATATCATATTCCAATAGGTTTGTATGCCCTGGTCGGTCTGTTAACACCTCTGCATGATTATTTAGAACCTGTTGCACTCTCTCTTTCTGAGTTTTCGTTAAATGTGTACTGATTTTCACCTGTGCTGCTGTCTCACAGGGGTGTAATGGATACTCAAATGATGAAAGTGGTTCCTTTTTCATCTCCATGGCGATGGACAAGGTCAACAAGTGTGTCTCTTCCTGATGTTCTCTTTCCAAATATTTCTTCAGGAGATTCACATGATAGATTTTTTCTTTCCCCTTCTTATCTATCTTATAATTTGTTCTAGATACCTTCTCTAAAACTGTATATGGACCCTGCCATCCAATTTGTAACTTATTCTGACTCCCGGGCAAAAGAAGCAGTACTTTCTCTCCCACAGCCAAATTTCTGTCTTTCGCCTTCCTGTTATAATAGGCAGCATGTTTCTTCCTGGCTTGTTTCAAATTTTCATTGGCAAGTTTCCAGCCAGTTTTTAAACGAGTGGTCAGCTCATTCACATATTGGTATGAAGATGTAATGTTTTCCTCTGCCTTTTCATCAGTCCACGTTCTTAACAAAGCTACATATGGACCTTTAATTGTGTGGACCTATTTGTCCATGCACCGGTATGGTCTCTTCCACTCGAAGCTCTATAGTGATGATTTTTCTTCCCAGAATTATCATGCATAAAACGACCGCTACCAATTTTTCTTTTGGGGCTTTCTCCCCACTTAAAATTCTTGATGAGAGATTTCCTCTCTACATCCTCTTCCTCCAGTTTGTTTAAGTCCGATTGAGGGATTGTCGGCTTATCCTGGGGTAAGACATCTTTTTGCACTCTCCGCATAGTGGCCATTGTAAAACAGTTAAGTGAAGCTTGTCCGTGAAAAGGGGCTTCCCATTCCATTTGGTCCACTTTATCAAATCTATTTTTCTTTTTATTATCAGGCCTAATTTTGCCCCGTGGCGTGTCCAGGTCCTGATCAATGTTCCCACTTGTGGGTGTTCCCTCATGTGCTATGCTACACCTTTCTACAAAATTCTCAATGTCCCATCTTGCTTTGGGCCAATAATAATTGTGAGCCACCTTTTGAATGATGGTACCTATCTTCTCATGGTCCCCATCTGGTTTCACATGTAGGCTCCTTATTAAGTCTGCCCTATATCTTTTAGGAAGTACCAGTTGTCCCTGACCTTTGGATCTAGCTCCAGTCTTCCTATACATCAACTTGTTTTTCATGTAAAAATCTCCCTTGCCTGGAGTTGTATGACAAGTTGACAATTTTCTGAAACAAGGCTTGAGTGTTTTATCCCCAGCCTGTGCCTTCCTCATCTCTTCTGGAGTGGTATCTAACATAATATCCTCCTCCTGTCTTGAGGTCGACCTGACCTGAAGGGTTGCCATATACACAGGTTTCCTTCTGCAACGGTCAGTGTCATGATTGTCCATCTGACAATTCTTACACCACCTTTTTCCTTGGTTGAAAGATTTTCTTTCATCATATTTCCTTTCATCGAATTGTGGGAATTTATTTTTATTTTCATACCGTGGCCTATCAAACTGGTGCTTACCTTTGTTTTGATCCCTAGGATCAAATTTATTAAAGTTCTGTGGTGCCCTAAAGTTATCCACTTGTTTCTTTTTATTACCTGTTACCTCTGCTTGAGCTGCTTGATACCTTTCAGCAACATTTAGCAACTCACCCAGCCTCTCTGCACCTTGTTCCATGAGAAACTTTCTCAGGTCTGGAGCCATGGACTCTCTTAATTGCTCTATAAGGACCATTTCCTTAAGATCTTGGGTTTTCCCCAGAGAAGTCCATTTCTCCAAGTATGTCTCTATTCGTGCAGAGAACTGGTGATAGGTTTCACCTGACAGTAGTTTAGCATTCCTAAATTTTTTCCTATAGAATTCTGCATTCTTTTCATATCTTAACAAAAGAGCCTGCTTTAGCATGTCATAATTTTCCTGATCACCTCTGCTCATTTTTGCAAAAACTTCATAAGCTGCCCCACGAAGTCCTGAGATAACTTTAAGCTCCACCTTTCTCTCTCTAACCCATACGTGGTAGCTAATAGTTCATACCTATTTAGGTAGCTCTCTATATCATCGTCTTTCTCAACAAAATGATCTAAATGAAAATTCATAGCTGAGGTTGAGGCTCCTTGGCTAGCAGTGGCATCAGAGGCAAAGGGACTGGCACCATTTTCAGGAGCATGGCCCTGAAACTCAAACTCCCTAAGTCGTAACTCATGTTCCCTTTGTAATCTTTTATCTTCTGCTTCCCTTTCTGCAGCTAATTTCTTCTCTTCCCTTTCTGCAGCTAATTTCTTCTCTTCCCTTTCTGCAGCTAATTTCTTCTCTTCCCTTTCTGCAGCTAATTTCTTGTCTTCTCTTTCTGCAGCTAATTTCTTGTCTTCTCTTTCTGCAGCTAATTTCTTGTCTTCTCTTTCTGCAGCTAATTTCTTGTCTTCTCTTTCTGCAGTCAATCTTCTTTCTTCTGCTTCCAATTTCTTAGCCTCAGCCTCAATCTGCAACCTCTTAGTCTCAGCCTCAGCCTGCAACCTCTTAGTCTCAGCCTCAGCCTCAAATTGTAACTTCTTAATTTCCCTTTCAGCCTCTAACTTTCTTTCGGCTTCAAACCTTCTTTCTTCGCGTTCAATAAATTTGTCACATTCCGTAGTGACATAGGCAACCATAACTTGCCCATCTAATCCTAACTCTTTTGCAGTCTGAACAGCAGCAGATCGAAATTTGGCCAGGTCCGCCATTGTCTATCAGGTAAATTTATACAATGTCTAACCAACAATTCAATCTCTAAATATATATCTAATGGACAACACAGGCACCGTGAGCTCAACCTTATTTAATTCCACCCAAGGATACCTTTTAATTCTTATATTCCCTGAAGTGAATTACCCCCACTATTTTTAATAGGTAAAGATTCAAAATCCCAAGAGCGAGACCCCAATATATGTGGTGAAGTGGGATGTTATAAATATTTATAGGGGGACTTAGTGTACTGACTGAGATCAGCTGTGAAGGTATCTATATCTAATGAGAGTAGTGTATTATAGATAACCTTACTTGCTGCCACATATATATATATATCTCAGTCAGAATTATTCTGGAATAGTGTGATGACTACGTTATATGTCTAGGGTATGTGTATGATGAAGTGTAAGTCAAAACAACAACAGACAGATAAACAATTTAATTTATTCCACACACTTGACAACACTGTGACACTCACATACATATAACACTCTAAAGGATATCTTAAAGGAGTCACTGATAACTTTTCAAATAACAATATGTATTCATTGCTGTCATGAATGAATATGTGTCCTGATTCAAATACAAAGGGAACCAGGAATCACAATCAATTTTAATTACAAGTTATATGTACAGAATTTATCAATATGAATATTGTAGTGACATATATATTATTAAAAGTATCCTATGTGTGTCAGTTGTGTAGTAGTAATATGAGGTAATACTGGTTTTGTTTTGTTCAAGCTCTGTTGGTATTTGTCATCATGACTTCAATAGTTTGTCTTTATTGGAACTAGTATTGGAGATGTTCTCAGTTCCTGATATTAAAACAATTTACTTCCCCTCTTAAGTTTATGTTACAATGTTATTTTAAGATGGGGGTACATAATTTTGAGCTCAGCTGGCCACATCAGCTTATCTTGCGTGATGGCGGCAGGAAAAGACTCCTCTGCTCGATTTCTCCCCTGGGCTCTGGAGACACCTCACTGATAGCTAAATGGACCAAGGAGTATGCTGTCCGACTCTGGATTCAGCAAAGCTCTGACCAGGTGCTGCTCAATACCATCAAGACCACGGTCCCTGAAAACAAGAAGGATGTACCTTCTACTTCATAACTATTTGATACTCTAGTTCTACACTGAGCACAATACATCACAAACATTGAGTTCAGAGCGTTAGGCCAACTGTCAGCTTCATCTGAAATACTTTATACCAGTATTAACCTCCTTAATGGTTACTACGCCTCTGCACTTCCAGCATTATTTCTTTCTAGTCAATCATCTAGGTGTCAGTGTACTGTTTGGCCATTCCATGCCGTTTTACTTTCCTCCGACACCTTCTGTTCAGGCTGGAGCATTATAGGCTTTACATCATGTTTGCTACTGAACTACACATATATACAGGCATAAATTAACAATTCACATTCAATTTTCATTAAAAGATACTGAATGTTTCAAGCTTACCACAATTCATAGAATAAACACAGATACGTTGACTAGCAATGAATTCTGGCACAAATACTGGCACAAATTCCCATCTGCTTATGTTCCAGGCTTTTATTTAGCAAAAATATGAGCTGGCTTCAACGCACTGTTGCTTTATCAAGCTTATTTGAACTAGTGGTCTCGAACTAACGCTCCTAAGTGATTATATCAGCGAGTCTGGCCAATGGAGCCACGTTTCGACAAGTGTTTGAAAAAATTTTACCTTCCTACGTCTCCCCTAACAACCAAAGATAGTATTTATAGTCCGACCAATCGTGTTTAGTCTTATATTTGTTGCGCTCCAATCAATTTGGAGTTTACATGGTAGGCTATTTCCGTACGCAAGGTTTTTTCAAACACGTTATAAAAAAATTTTATGAGCAGAAATGATTTCATGCTGTCAGGCATCCCCACTATTTTATTTTGGTTATAACTTGTTAATTCCTAGACTATTTGCGTAACGTTTTACATATTCTTTGTCAGCAAGCCCTAAGGAACCCAAATATACAAATTTAAAAGAGCTAAGTGGCTGCGTTCAAAATATGCAATTTCTTCTACCTCCTGTTTCGAAGATGTGCTGTCTGGGTACTGTAATGTTTTCAAACGTAAACCCATCTAATGTTATCTTTTCTAATAAGCGTTTTTCGTGATTTTAAAACCTAACTCTGGGAAGGTTAGTGTTTTTATCACTGTCCGTCCGAAAAAGTTAGTGCATGTGGCCTTACACGCGTGATAGTAGTAATTGTGTATCGCGTTACGCTTGTTGGGGTGGCATTAATAGCGAGACGCGTGTTTAATTTTGCATGCGTTCGGCTTTCTGCCTCTCCCTTCTCTCTATCCTGCTTTATCTGTCTTTTAGTTACGCTGTGTATAAAATGGAATGAATGAAATATTAAAATTAGGTCATTGTTCAGCTTGCGTATCTCAAATGTTTTTCCAAGAAATAGACATGGAACCATAAGGAATAACAGTATTTTGTGCGGCTTGCATTTGCAATTACTGTAAACAAGGCACGAGCATAGTCACTTAAAGCGGTAGTCATTAACTTAAATGAAAATTCATTTTCACTCGAATATCAAAATATTATAGTTTGATTTTGACATTTAATAAGTTTCCTATGCAGTTACTTGCAAAAAACCGGGCGACGCCGGGTCCTTACAGCTAATATATATATATATATATATATATATATATATATATATATATATATATATATATATATATATATATATATATATATATATATATATATATATATATATATATATATATATATATGAACAAAGCAAGAACAGCCTTTTTTAGTCTAAACAAAATTTTGGAAGTCCTCTCAGTACAGCACAAGCACAAAATTATGATTATATCAGAGCTGAGTGCTTTCTGTGCTTTTCTATGGTGTGGAATGCTGGAGAGTTACAGAGAAGGAAATGTCGAAATTGTCCTCTTTTCACACAACATGCCTAAGAAAAATTCTCCGAATTTTTTGGCCGAATACCATCACTAACCAAGATCTGCTTACTCGGAGCAAGCAAGAGGTCATGCACACCATCATAGCTGGCAGACGCTGGAGCTGGGTTGGCCATGTCCTCAGAACCGACCCCGATGCCATCACAAAAACAGCTATGCTATGGACCCCTGAAGGAAAACGAAAGAGAGGCCGACCAAAAACAACTTGGCGGAGGACTGTGGAGGCTGAGATGCAAAGAATGGACCAGAGTTGGGGCACTGTACGAAGGATGGCCGCCGACCGAGCAAAGTGGAATCAATTTGTTGTTGCCCTACAAGACACCACCAGGCGTAATGGCCACTGACTGCTTTGACGGTCGGCGGCTAAGGATCAAAGAAGATTATATATATATATATATATATATATATATATATATATATATATATATATATATATATATATATATATGTGTGTGTGTGTATATATGTATGTATGTATATATATATATATATATATATATATATATATATATATATATATATATATATACATATATATATATATATATATATATATATATATATATATATATATATATATATATATATATATAGTGTTTCACAATTATGTATACATACTTGGACTGCATATAACTCATATTTAATTTAACATAAAATTTTGCCATTTTGTGAGAATAGGGGGCAAAAATGCTAGATAATAATAATAATAATAGCCCCTTCAGTCATAACTGACAATGGGAAAGCGCCCCTGAGGTGACGGCCCTCCGCTGCTTATTTTCCTGGTCTTTCGTTCGACGTTTTCTGCTCTCTTCTGCTTGCTGTGAGAGCTTCTTTTCGCCCAATCTGAGGTGGCGCCGTAGAAAGCATCGCCACCTGGTGCGATCGGCAGCTTCATCCTCCCAGGTTGTTGGATTTATGTCCAGTGCCCTCATGTCTCACTTGCGCACATCTTTGAACCTCAGCTGCGGTCGCCCAACTGTTCTTTTGCCATCTGCCAGTTGTCAGTAGAAGTTATCTTTCGGGATACGACCATATTCCATGCGGTGGACATGGCCAAGCCAGCGTAATCTGCGCTGTCTAAGCAGTGTATACATGCTCTGAAGGCCAGAACGTGACAACACTTCGACATTTGTCACTATGCCTTTCCACGAAATACCGAGGATGTGGCGGATACACCGTAGATGGAAGGTATTGAGCCTTCTTTCTAGCTTAGCTTAGGTTGTACAAGTCTCGCTGATAGGGCGCGAGCTTGAGCAGTTATATGGAGATCAAGCTGTTTCCCATGCAGCATGTTCCCCTCTCCATGCAGCCGGTGGATCCAAAGGAACGGCAGTAGCCGATACAGTTTGGTACCAATCACGTCGCAGGAGTTCCCAGGCAGAAATAATGTCGAATCAACAATAGACTGCCTTAGGGACTCCGGATTTATCCTCAGGGTTTACTCTCGAAGCGTTTCCCGGAAATGGATATTCCCGCAAGGCAGCAGTGGTTTGAATTAAGAGTTTTACTGTCTCTTAGATAGGCTACCATATGGATCACGAGCCCTATCTGCCCAAAGATTCTGGTTTTAAGGCGCCAGTGATTCGCCTTCGCCCCTTCTCCCCTCAGTGAAAACAGTTTCGCCGGGCTCAAATTGTGCCACACATGACGGCCGGGAGATGGGCTTGGTTGTCAGAGGCTATTTGAGGCGTGCGCCATAGAATCATTTATCTGCAGTGATAGCGTATCCTCACTACAACTCCCGGCTATGACAACCTTTGGAACCAATGCTAGAAATACATGAATAATGATACTCTATTAGATTATTACTCGTTAAGCGGTTTTTTTCTAATAACAGGTTGTGTTCATTGTGACAGAGTTATGTAAATATATTACACGTATCACGTCTCTGCTCCCACCTGGCTCCCACCGTGCTTCCTTATTAGTATGCACGATTTGTTAACGCAGAACCCCTACACTTCGATATATGTCTCACTCATAATTTAGCCACGCCTATTTTTTTTTCGCTATTGTCTTACAGGCACTAGGAATGTTTATAAACAGACCGATTAACTAGTCCACGACGGGACAGGTAAACAGCTAGCGTGTAAGAGCCGTTAACTGAATTATAACGCCAGCGATTGGGCACCCGTTGTAATAGTGACAGGCCAGACTGAACGCGTGTAGAAAGAGTCAAAAGTTGTACCTTTGATGGATCGCACTTTCTCAGGGAGAATAAGCGAATGAAGAACAGAAAGGGGCGATAACCGCAGTTACCGTCCTCAGCCGTCTGTTCGTGAGTCCCAGAAAATGTAATTAAGCTACGGAACGAGGGAGATCAAAGAGACGATTTGCTCGTGGGACAACGTCTACGGTCGGCAAAAGTGAGAAATAAAGCTTTCATTCAGAAATCGACGCAGATTTTCCCAAAATACGGGCTAAGGCGTGAAATCTCGCAATCGCTAGCGAATTTCTACATATTTCATATATATATATTAGTGGATTTTCTTAGTCTTTCGTTGGAGATAGTTTTAATTTCTGTGTTGCGGTAAATATTTATTCTAGCATTTTGAGTGATTTAATTGTTAAAGTTCGTCATTTATATTGCACTAGGATTTTTGTGTTAATGAACTAGCGAATTAAATTAATTAATAGGTAATTGTTCCGGCTGTAACGAAAATTTAATTACTCGCTATCACCCAGAAAAGAGATATTTTAATTGACTAGTAAATGCACTAGGCAATGTAGTACCGACGAAATATATACTTATCTCTAATCCATTATGTGTAAATTTTGTAAATGACTAGAATTTATTTCACGGGTTAATAAGAACGATAAGATAAGCTATTCACTTGTGTTTTCTAATCAAAATATAATAACCGAGTGAATAAAAATTATACTTTTACGCGGGTTAGGATAGAATACTATGTAGTGGTTAAATATTTGTATTTTCTTCCTATATGTCGTAAATTTATTTTGAGAGAAAGAGTCTTAGAAATATTGGTCCTGTTTAGAGTGGAGAATGATGGTGAGGCTCAGTGATAATAAGGGTTAGAAAGTAAATAGTTGCTTCACAGAGTGCTGGGGAGAGTAAGGACAGACTTATTTACGACAATCGTTCCTCTCAATCTTCTCCTCAAACTCTCCTCGTCAAACAATTATTTGCCAGTTTCCAGACACACACCAGCACTCACACCGATTTGGTGCTTCAAACACACAGACGCACGTTAATACAAACTATATTAAACAGATATAGGAAATTTGGGCTTTGGTATTCCAACACAGTACTAAATAAGTTTATGCAGTTTATTAACATTAAAATCAATCACAACAAGTATCATGTGTTACAAGGAAAAATATCATAAGTACAGAAAATACAAATAACAAGGTGTGGGGGTGAAGAAGATTGGTATCGACTAAGCCCTTCCCGCTTGTATTAGACAAAGATAAACCCAGTCCAAAGATAGACAGTTATCAGGAACATAGGTAAGGTAACCCAACAGTGAATTTAATAACTCTGAAAGAGGGGTTACAATATTAGGTATGGGTGATAGAAAAAAATCCTGTTATTCCGAATTGTTTTTCCCTTTACTAAGCAAATGAAAAGGGGGGGGGGGAAACAGAGTTAACAAAATATCCCACTTAAAGGAACAATGCAGGGTATACAGAAAATGTATTACCCGGTAGGCAAGTTAATAAATGGTTTGCAAAAATTTAATCTCCTGTTATTCATGCACGCTCGTGAGGACCCACACTCATATGCTCACACACACTTACCGATTGAAGCATCAGGCACTCCATATAATTATATAAACAGCAATTACACTCTTGACATATGAAAATTTCTGGTACTTCGATGTCCAGCCCCAGATTTAGTTAGCGAGGTTGGCTGATAGCAAATATTCCCACTTATCGCCGGACGTGAAGCCTAAGAGTTCTTGTGTTTTATTATATAAAAGGGAGTCTATGGGATGGCACTGTCACAGTTAGGTACAGGGGTGAGAATGGCGTGGTCTCTTTAATTTCGCCGCTGGTGGTAAAATTCCTTCAATGCGTGATGATAGCAGCTGACTGGTATGTTTTAAATCCAGTGAGAAAAAACTAGGCCCAGTCACAGTTCAGGTAAATATGTACTCTCTCACAGTAGAGCAGTAAATAAAATATCGCTACTGGCAACTGTTCTTCTTCCAGTTTATCTTACAGATTGGTAATTTAATTTGATAGTTTATTTAAATGTTCTTGGGTGGGCTTTCTTTCATGCAATTATGATAGCTATGCCTCATCGGACCGCCACAAGATTATATTTAAAATGTTTCATCAATATATCTGGAAGTTTAAGAACCGAGTCTGGAGGACTCTGTATGATTTCTTTATTGCTGGGATCACACAGGTTATGTGATCATTCTATAGAAAAAGATAGAAAAACCATGACAACATAATCATACCTCAAAAATCAAATAATATTCTAACGCGCGATAAATTTACCGTTAAGACTATTATATACACTCGCATATTTAACTATGTATTTATGAAAAAACTGCCCGAGTTCTATGGTTAAACCACACATATATATGACTTAACTAAATTTATAAATTATAAATTCCTTCGCGACTTTAAAAGTTACTTTAGCATTTAAGCATATATTATTTTTGGAAATAATATACTAGATATATCATTAAATTTACCACTGGAACTTTTGAGATCAGTTTCATTTAATAGATTTAAATAAACACAAAATCCAGTGAAATAAAATGAAAGCACTAGACCACTCACTGATCACTTTAACAAATATATTATACCGTGCACAGAAAAAGAAATCACTCCAATGTAGCCACCAATTCAGATGGAAATCTAGCAAAATTCTACTATAGCTACTTACTTACTTAGTCGTTCCCCTTCTACCGTGAGGTGTAGAGGTTTGGAAGAGAGAGCGCCAGACCATTCTATCAGCTGTCTTCTTCCTGGCCTGGTTCCATTCTAGTCCTCGGTCCTTCAAAGATTGTCTAATGTTGTCCTCCCAGCGAACTCTGGGTCGTCCTGGAGGTCTGGATCCCTGGCTCTTTGTTTCCCATGCTTGTCGTGGTAGCCGATCTTCTCCCATTCTGCAGACATGGCCAAACCATCTTAGTTGGGACTGTTCTATTTGGGTCTGCAGCGGATGGGATTTCAGGCCTTGACGTATCGTCTGGTTGCGGACCATGTCTCTTCTTGTTACTTCAACCACTTTCCTCAGATACCTCATTTCTGAGGTTTGGATCTGGCTTTTGTGGGTTGTAGTCATTGCCCACGACTCGCATCCATATGTCAAAACTGGGACATAGGTGGAGCGGTATACAGCCATCTTCGTTTTCTTACCAACCTCTTTCTTGCTGAGGAATCCACGATTTATGGCCTGAAAAAGTCTCCCAGCCGCTGCTTTTCGAGTGGCCAACTCTTCTTTGATGCCTCCCTTTCGGTCTATAATAGCTCCGAGATATTTAAAGTGGTCGACCTGCTCCAGGACCTGTTCTCCCAACTTAATCTGATGTTTTCTTTCTTCTCGTGATATCACCATGGCTACTATAGCTAGTGAATCTTAAATCTCTGGCAACCGAATGATAAAATGGCTTTCTTCATGGTCTGTATATATCTAACTGGAATGCAAGATTGGGGGGACATGTTATAATTTGACACCTTTTTAGATCTCAGGAGACTTTCGGGGTTCTAACCGCCAGACTAAAGAGAGATGCCGCCCCTGGTTTTCCGTATCTCCGTTCGCTGCATCCGCTTCGGCTTTCCCGTTCGCTCCGTCTTTCGAGCGGTTTTCTGGTTGATACAGATATGCGAAATGCCGGCAAGAAACTTGCGTCGTTCGTTTCAGGGACCACTACTGCTTTTGATAGCATGCCGCTAGTCTTTCCTGAGATCCCTCAGTGCCTGTTTGATCGTGTGCCGCTACTTTCGTTTGATTCTGGCAACACCCCCACTGGGCCGGCGTTCTGACGAAGTTAATGAAAATAACTGCATATGATTGCTCAAGAGATATCCGTGGGCGTGATTTAACCTCTCCTTAAATCAATGCGATGACCAGAATGAACGGTAGATAACTGTCCAGATATTAATCAGCAAACGTGATGACAATCTGCGTGGAAAGTTTGCATGCTAATGAGTCCACGTTTCTGTTGTGCACAGCTAATGAGTCCAGGTGGAAGCATTCCTGTTTGACGAAAAGTTACCACAATACTCGGGGGCACTGATGTTATCCGAAGGGGTGGTTACGAAGGGTCGTACCATATCATCCAACAGTTCGGGATCAGCTGAGTTCGTCTGTCACACTACATACAACTTGGATCACAAACCCAAACCTACCAGCGGCCTTAATCTGAGAAAAGGGTCTAAGTCTAGTCCAACAAATACGAAAAAACATTCTTATGTAAATATCGGGTCTTCGAGGTTGACCTGTTCGGCCCTCTTGTTTCACCTAGAGAGAGAGAGAGAAAGAGAGAGAGAGAGAGAGTACCAATATATGACACTAAGAATAACGGTAACTGGACATATAGCTACCCAGATTCTTTTGCATTTTTATTTACATTCAGCCCGCTGTGGGCGAAGAAATATCAAAATATTAACACTACCCGACTACCGACCACTGTGTTGTGGCGAAGATTTATCCAGAGAGATTTATCTACCTGACATTCTCTTTAACTTTCGAATATTACAAGCTACTGTACACTGTGATCATTAGATCTCGAATTTGTTTTTCCTACCTGGACTAATTGATGTGACATAAACAGAATCCTATTAACAGTATTAAAGTAAGCGTTCCCGATTAAGAGGATTAATCAGTCTTGGAGGAACTGGGGCGTATTTTGCCAAAACCCAACCCTGGATTTGTTGTGTGTACCACGGAGATATGTCCCAGATGTTGTAATCAACGATTAGGTAAGCGAGATTGAAATGTGGCCACATGTTTGTCAGAAGCGTGATTTTATATATTTGATATTTGATACTGAATGTTGTGAAGTTTTCTTTATGATAAATAAACTTAACATCAAAACTTAATTACCTGTGTTGGTCAGCTCGGCCCAATATCACTACTCCATTAATATAGTTTCACGTTTGTGCGTCAAGTTGTCGTCACTTATCTCTCTGTGTGTGTGTGTGTGTGTGTGTGTGTGTGAGTGGTTATAGTGTATATCTGAATATATACAGGAAGGTAAACTGTCTGATAAACAAATTTCATTCGTAGAGATAGGCTGGACTAGAGTATCTTCTCAATCCAGGGACAGACTCTACCTTTTCACCATTTCACTCGTGAAATCTATTTCTTTACCTTATCTCTCACTGAGTTACCACCTTTTCAGTTCTATTCAGACGGGACCAGAATCTATCTTAATCACCTATCCAAAATCTACGACATTCATCTCAAAACGCTCATAGTGAGGGACCTGAGACATCCAATTAAAACTGCTTGTTTCACTATTCACGTAGTAACAATACAGAATGGCAGTCAGTTGTTCATTCGCTGCGATGCAGGTCGTCGGCATTTTGAACATTTGTGACTTTAATTGTGAAAATGCCATAATTCTATCTCAAATGATAACTGAGTTATCAGCAGTCAAAGTGTGTATATATAATTTTGAAACACCCTGTATGTGCGTATATATATATATATATGTACATATCCGCCATTTTTCATTTTATTTCTGCCTCACACACCCCCGCTGTACGTCAACTGCTGATTCCAACACCTCATAAGGGCCGCAGTTTACTCTCTCCTTCTTACAAAAGAAAGATCGTGAAAAAGAGATGGATGAAATAAAGAAGTCTAAAACAGTGGAAAGCCAATAAATAACAGAGTTAAGCAAAACGATGTTGCTCATTTAAATCATGAAGAGAAAGACAGTCCATTTGGAAAATGAGACGATTCTCTAGAGAAAAGCGAGTATGGTCATCGCAAAAGCAGACTCTTAAACCAGTCACCGGGGCATCAAGGGAACCGGAATGGTCTGGGCTATTAAAATGAAGGGCCACAAGTTTAGGTTCCCTGTGATAAATGTCATTTAAGTGCTCACGGAATCTACCTGCCAAACGTCTGCCAGTTTCACCAATATATGTAATGTTGCATTTTTTACAGATAATGGCATAAATAAGATTCCTAGATTCACATGTAAATGACTCTAATAATAAAATTGCCCTTCGGAAATGAAACGGTCTGGAGCACATGCGCACACGTACGACATCTGGGGCCGTGACAAGACTGTGTTCCCTTGATGCCCTGGTGGCTGGTTTAAGAGCCTGCTTTTGCGATGACCATCTCTTTTTCGCGATCTTTCTTTTGTAAGTGTTTCGTTTCCTGTCCCATTTGTGCACTTTTATGACGTCTCGTTTATTTGTGATTCCTTTCGCCATTGTATTTACCGTTTCTCCGTATCTTTGGCAGATAGTGTAATATCAGGGCTTATTGTTTAGTTATTCCATTTTCTGCTTTTGATTTTCGTTGATTGTTGAATTAATTGTCATTATATTTTTTCGGTTTTTGTATTTTCCTTGCTTTATTATCGCTCTTCACCTGTGTTGTTCTATTTCATATATATAATTATATATACATTACGTGTTGTGTAGTGTCTATAGTATATTTCTTTAACCTGTCTATATTTCTTGTCCTTGTTGTTTATTTTAACTATGGATGACGAAGGGTGAAACCCGACACGTCCCGTGTTTCTTGTGTACCGTTAATTTGTAAAACTGATCTAATACCTTTTTATTTGTTTATTTATATTTAGAACCACTATTTGCACAAGTCTGGAAAAATGAGACAACACCTACGGAGTGAAATAAAGGAATAACTGTCAAACTGCCTAAGAAAGGCGATCTTGCCGACTGCAACAACTGGAGAGGAATTACTCTACTGTCAGTTCCCAGTAAAATACTAGGCAGGATAATTATCCACAGAATTTCAAAAGCAGTAGACCATAAACTGAGGAAAGAACAAGCAGCATTCAGAAAGAACAGAAGATGTGCAGATCATACATTCACCCTAAGGAACATTATACAGCAGTGCTCGGAATGGCAGAGACAGCTATACATTAACTTTGATGAGTGTGAAAAGGCTTGTGACAGCATACAACAGGAACAGCCTATGGAAAATACTGAGGGCTTATGGAATTCACAGCTGCATTGTTTGAATAAGTATAACCAGCAGGTGGGTCTGAGCATCAGTCTTAAGAAGACAGAGGTCATGACACTCAATGTGGGCAATCCTGAGCCAATAGCAATAAGGAGCCAGAAGCTGGAAAGAGGCAAAGAATGAACCAGAGCTGGGGCACTGCACGAAGGATGGCCGCCGACCGAGAAAAGTGGAAGCAGTTTGTTGCTGCCCTACAAGATACCACCAGGCGCGATGGCCACTGACTACTTTGACAATTGGCTGCAAGGATCAAAGAAGAAGATTTGATCTTAAGTAACAGATTGTCAAGTTAAAAAAAT
This sequence comes from Oreohelix idahoensis, assembly GCA_024509875.1. Taxonomy (NCBI): domain Eukaryota; kingdom Metazoa; phylum Mollusca; class Gastropoda; order Stylommatophora; family Oreohelicidae; genus Oreohelix; species Oreohelix idahoensis. The sequence continues at coordinate 69,628 of JAMPIV010001431.1, forward strand.
AAAAAGAAAGGACGACTGCTGTGCACATACTGAGAGAGAACAATAGAAGACTTTATGTCAGAAGGGTTAGGGACAGGACACACAAACCAATCTAATATTCTACCCCCGAAGACAGACAGAGTGAGAGAAAGAACGAAAGAATGGACTTTTATTCTAATGGGTCTGAGAATTGGACAGGCAGACCAGTCTGACATTCTGATTACAAGAGAGAGACAGAAAGTGATAAACAGCACAAGACTGTCAGCCAATAAAGGGACGCAGAGATTTGCACACATCAGACACGCGACATATTTAGAGGGACGAATATGTGGGGGAAACGGGAGTGACAGATCAAAACTGTGACGACAGCGAAGAGACATCTCGAGGAAAATGAACTTTAATTAGTTAAAGGAAGGCGCTGTCAAAAAGGGAAACGGATGCTCAAAAAAAAAAAATAAAAAAAAATACAAGAACACAACATGGGCAGGGTAAAAACAAGTTGCGCGCGCACACACACAAATTTCAGGAGAGTAAAGAAAAAACAAACAAACAAAGAGCAAAGCACAGCTGTTAAAGGAAATAGATTATTAATTTAAAAAAAAACAATATTCTTAAGGAAGTTAAAGAAAACAAAACATTTACGGTACCGAGGATTGAGATACAAGGACAGTTAAGAACAGAAATATCAAGAAAAGGAACGCACGAACAAAGATAAAATGAGAGTAAAATAAATGAAATAATGTCAAATACATAAGCTACAACATATTTTTGTTATGGCATCATCTAAAACAAACAAAACCAAGGTTTATTCTTGTAAAAACACAATTATTAGATGAAAATATAGTAAAGAAATATCATGACAAAGGTAATATAAAAACTGCAGAAACTAGATCAAAAGGCAAGAAATAATTTAAAACACATGACACATAATAGAGACTAAATGGCAGTCAAGGTGGAAAATATCGAACAGCAACAACCAAAGAAAAAAATTACAGCACAGCATTGATTATCCGAATGTTAATTATCTGAAAAGTCAATTATCCGTAAATCAGTTGTCCAGAAACAGAACGTTCACACGCACACAGTTTGGCCTTGTAAGAAGCGGGGGCTGGGGCATCTCGTCTAATGTCATGGATTCTACTATAATTCAATTCTGAAAGTAGGTAACGGGATCTTACTGCTGTAGTACAGAGGGGAAGACATTGAGTTAAGCTACACAGTTAAGTAAACCTTGTAAGAGGCGATTGTAAATGGTGTTTCACGTTGAGTGTCGTACTTTCTAGTAGTAACAGCAAGTAACCCGCCAAAACATGACCGGGGGGGGGGAGGGGTAATTATGTAGTGCTCTTTCTCCTGCATGTCCTGATGAAGGTGCTGATTCTCCTGTGGTAATTTCATTCATTTCCATCTCACTTTCATTGAATCTTTGTAGTCAAGCGTATCATGACTTACGGTCAATGGTCAATGCACTAAAAAAACCTGAAAGGCTCGCGTGCTCTATTAATCGGTGTTTGATTCAACATTAAGAGTTAAAGGCGCACATTTTTCGTGTTTCCCCAAAAGCTGGCCGGATTTTTTTTTTCATTCTTCGTTTTATGACGTTTTTCCTGAAACAGAGTATTTTGCGCTGTGATCTAGGGTACTGTAGCGACACGGGCAAGATACTCTAGAAATGCCAAGTTAACTAATGATAAATTATGAATCGCACAACAGTGATTCCACTATAACTTTATGATTAATGCTCCGAACGAGACAATTCTTTTTTGATAATTGAACAGCAACAACAATTACAAGTAATTATGGCAGTTGAAAATCATTACCTTTGGTAATTGGCGAGGAAATCAGTTTGTCTGAAAATTAGCACAACAGCGTAAAAATCCCATAAAAAGCTACCAGCGTAAAATCGAACTGAAGCGTAGACCTACGAGAAGGAAAAGGTTAGATTTAGGTTGAGTATATAAGCCCCACCCGTGTGTTACCGAAGCCCGAAATTAGTAACAATGTACCCTACCAGGCATGTCGTAGAAAGCGACTAAGGAGGGTTGGGCATGAGGCTGGTTACCCCATCCATTAAACAAACTTTTTACCACACAAATTTTAACAAGCACTGTGGATAAGTCAAATATAGAAAATAAATCAACTCAGACGTCCAAGACAGAAGAAGGTCCTCTGAAAAGGAGACGCATAAAGCAACTCAGAGAAAGCCGAAAGGAGTCCGGGTTGCCGACTAACCTTTTTTCGTCCTGGACAATTAGTGAAATGAAGATAATAATAATAATATATGTGGGGACATCTTACGCTGCAAATTTTCTTTCAAAATAATAAAGCGGTAAACACTTATAACGTTTAGCAAGCAACTATATTAGAAATAGAGATATATGTTGTTACTGAAACATGATTCTGGGTTCACAGAATTGGAAATCTATGAGGTATGAGAATTATCATGCACTGGAACAGTGGTTCCCAAAGCGGGCGGTACCGTCCCCCTGGGGTCGTTGGAAGTATCAAAGGGGGCGATAAGGAAAAATTTGGCCACAGGGCGTTCAGTAGTAACTGTGTGGTTGAGGATTTGACAAGCTAAATTCAACAATATTACTCAGTCTCAGTGGATACTGGACACACAATGACAGAATGATGTTACTGAAAATGAGAGCAAAGCTATTTGACATATCAATCTTACAAACATATGCGCCAACTAAAGAACACAGCGAAGAAGAAATAAAGGAATATTATGAAGAGCTACAACACACACTTAAACCACTAAAATCTACAGATGTGTTGAATGTAATGGGTGATATGAATGCAAAAATAGGAAAAGGAAAATACAAGAAAATAGTAGGACAGTATGGACTAGGGAAAAGAAATGATAGAGGAGACAGACTTAACCAGTTCTGTGAAGAAAACCAGCTGGTTATATGTAACACCTTTTTTGAACACCACCCAAGGAAACTATACAATATGGAAAAGTCCAGGCGATGTAACAAGAAATCAGACTGACTTTATCATGATAAAACATAGATTTAAGAACAGTATCACAAGCGCAAAGACACATCCTGGCGCTGACATAAATTCAAATCACAATCCGGTCGTCATCAAAGTAAATATAAAGCTAAAAAGAGCATGAAACATAAAAAAAGGAGGAACCTCAGATAGAAATATCAGCATTGAAACAACCAGATATAAAACAAAAAAATCTTATCGACGTCAAAAATAAGTATGAACAGTTACTGACAGAAAACATGGAACAGTACAGAAGAGAAAGCCCAGAAGAAAAAGTAGCCGCAAAATGGGAATGTTTAAAAACAAGCATACGCACATGACAAGAGATATGTATGAAGAAATAAAGAAATTATCAAATAGGTCGCAGTTTTCCCAAGGAGGGTGTATCAAGAACAAAAATGGTGTCATCTTACTTGATGAGACAGACGTATCAAACAACAAAAGTATAAAAAAATTTGAAATGATAGAAGCCATGGAGAGCTTTGATATAGATACAATCACAGATCTATGCAACGATATATACAATACAGGATATATACAGGGTGTCCATAAAGTCTCTTTACAATTTAACAAATTTATTACAAAGGCAATTGATGAGATATCTTAATCAGATTTGTTCTATGTACTCAGTGGTTATCAACGTTTTTAATCACATACCTTTATCATATTTCATGTACCCTGTTGATGAAAGAGGTACTGTTAAATGAACCCCTAAACAAATGGCTACTCCTCAAGAGAAGGCACAATGTGTATCATGGTTTATTGATAGGATAGGCAGACTCAGCGAAACTACAGAACTAAGTATGGAAGAGATCCACCGTCACGTCCGTCAATTCGTGCATGGCACGAGAAATTTATGGAGACAGGGACCGTGTTGGATAAAGGAAGGAGTGGACGACCAAGAACATCTGAGGAAAACATCGAGCGTGTAAGACAAGCCTTTTATCATTCTCCCACAAAGTCCATCCGTACTGCTGCTAGACAGTTAGAGCTACCACGTTCAACAGTGCACAAAGTCCTACACAAGAACTTGCGATTGTACGCTTACAAAGTGCAACTCTTACAGGCACTCGAGCCAAATGATAAACCAAGACGAAAAGAGTTTGCAGTTAACATGCTGGAACGAATTTCTGAGGATGAAACGTTCCTTACTCGAGTTTGTTTTAGTGATGAGGCAACCAATTCCCTGGCCACCTCGTTCACCAGATATCACTCCCCTGGACTTCTTTCTATGGGGTTATGTTAAATATATCGTGTATCGAACAAAGATACGGGACATCACTGACCTAAAGCAAAAGATCACTGACACCATTGATGAGGCTATGCTACAGCGAACATGGCAAGACATCGAGTACCGTCTTGATGTGCTTCGTGCAACTAATGGTGCCCATATAGAGGTGTATTAAATGAGGCAAACAAAAACTTCAATATCTACTTCTCATTTTGTAATAATTTCCACATATTTGTCTTTTCATTTGCCTTTGTAATAAATTTGTTAAATTGTAAAGAGACTTTATGGACACCCTGTATATACCACATGACATGAAGACATCAGTCTTTATAACATTGCCCAAAAAACCTAATGCAACAGAATGTTCAGATTTCAGAACAATCAGTCTGATGAGTCATGCAATTAAGATACTGCTCAAAATCATACAGGAAAGAATAAAAAGTAAGGTGGCCAGCGAAATCCAAGAAGAACAGTTTGGTTTTAGACGGAACAGTGGAACAAGAGAGGCAATATTGTGCCTAAGAATATTAGCAGAAAAATATACACAGGTCCAAAAGAGTATGTACATGTGCTTCATTGACTATAAGAAGGCTTTTGACAGAGTCCATCATGAGAAAATAATAGAATGCGTCGAAGACATAGGTATTGATAGAAAAGACATAAGAATACTCAGTAACCTTTATAGGGAGCAAACTGCCACAGTAAGATCTGGAAGGAATTATTCACCATATATAGACATAAAAAGAGGTGTCAGACAAGGTTGTGTGCTGTCCCCCTCGCCTATTTAATCTATACACCGAAAAAATTTTCAAACAGATACAGGAAATACCAGGACTGAACGTCAGTGGAAGGTCAATAAACAACCTTAGATATGCAGATGATACTGTGTTGTTAGCTGAAAGTAAACAGGGGTTACAAGAACTAGTGAAGCAAGTGAAAAGTATAAGTCATGAATATGGATTGGACATTCATATTGAGAAAACAAAAACTATGATAATTAGCAAAACAGACGGTAAGCCCACATTAAAGATAAGCATAAATGGGAAAACCCTGGAACAAGTCAAGAGCTACTCATATCTTGGTCATATAATAATAGAAGATGGCAGATGTGAAACAGAAATCACGAAGAGAATAGGAATGGCCAAAGCTACATTCAACAACATGAAACATATACTGTACTGACATTTAAACAGTTATCTCACAAATTAAAACTGAGAATCATAAAGTGTTATATATATATTCTGCATTACTGTATGGTGTAGAAACATGAACGATAAATAAGCAATTGGAAGAAAGAATTGAGGTTCTTGAAATGTGGATATATAGAACAATGGGGCGTGGCTCATGGAAAGAGAAGAAAACAAATAAGGAGGTCCTAGAAAATCTAGGTATGAAAAGAGAATTACTGTAATGAGGGAGATCAAAGTTCGGCAGCTAAAATACTTTGGCCACATAAAAAAACATAACACCTTGCAGAAGACCATAATAGAAGGGAGAGGTGAAGGCAAATGTGCAAGGGAAAGACAGCGCTATAAGTGGGAAGATAACATCAAGAGATGGACAGGAAAGAATCTATCAGAGTGCACCACCAAGACAAGAGACCGAAGACGTTGGAGATCCATTACAGCCAACCTTCGTTGTGGAGATGGCAACTGATGATGATGATGAATCTGCTAGAAATAGATCAACATTTATGAAAAACATGCTACTTTTCTATGTCTCTACCTATATACACGGAAGGGGACGAGACGATCTCCCATCCTCTCCTTCAGTCCTGGTTAACGTTAAAAGGTACCCGGTGTCGCGCGTCGCTTATTGAGCACAGGTTTGGTTAAGGCATGCAGCCTTTCCCCCGCCCGCTCCGGTCAGCGATCAGCGTACAATGTCTATTATGATTTAATTATCCCTACGCGTACTTAACAAATATCGCTTGTTGTTAATAGCTATTAGATTTTCGGCGTCTGGTATAACTAACATTCACTTACTACAATTACACAAAATGGAATAAACGTGAATCGTATCTGTCACTATTGTCGCACTTTAGAAAATGTCAGTCCCTAAGCCGTATCTTCGTGTGGTATAGAGCGGGTGGTTAAATTATCATTAAAACTGAACTATCTGAAATAAAATAGCTACGCGTTCTTTATTTCACTAGTTTTTAACGCTAAAATCACAGTGAATTATAAAGGTAACGTTTCACATTAACACGCTTAAGCACAAATTTATATTACCAGAAAAAAACAATAAGATCCCCACGAATCTATTAACACAACTGCCACAGTGGTTATAGAATAACGTGCTTAGATTACACTGACTAACAAAAAAAAACTTTTTTTTTCTTTCTCTAACATTTCTATATTTTTCTGGTCAATTTTAATGCGCTGTTTTTAAATCTGCAAACCGTTTTTCTCTATCAGGTCGGGATCTCTAGAAATACGCAATTGAAGTTTTTTAACAACGCTTACAGTATTACAACATCATTCGTACAAGAAGTATAACAGTTATGTAGGCTTGAATTTCTTTGCAGTCGACTTTCGTCGGTGAATGGCATGTGGTACATCGCGATGAAGCATCCAACAATAATCGGCAAGCATGGTCACACTCCACCGTCCTTGATAACGTGACTCTTTATGGCAATATCTTGATGGAATCGTTCTCCATGTTCATCGCTGACTTCGCCAAGGTTGTCAGGGAAAAAGTCAAGATGCGAATCGAGCAAATGGATTTTGAGGGACATGTTACAGCCCATAATTCTGTATGCATCTATGCACTGCTTAACAATATGCAACATAGTCGACAGATTTGTGATTTTCCAGAAAGTTATTGACGATCGATTTGAATGCCATCCATGCGCGAAGTTCACTATCATGTAACAAGTTCTCGAATTGTTTGTCTGCAATAACTTTTTTAATCTGAGGTCCTACAAAGATACCTTCCTTTATCTTTGCATCGCTAACTTGCGGAAACTTTTCTCGAAGATAAGTGAAAGCTTTGCTCGTTTTATCTAACGCTTTTACAAAATTCTTCATGAGCCCCAACTTTATATGTAACAGTGGTAAAATGAAGCTGTCTTTGTTAACTAATGGCTCGCGTATTACATTTTTATGCCCGAGGTGCATACAATCACGGATAGGCCACACCTTTCTTGCATAATGTTCCTGTCTGTTGCGGCTGTCCCATTCACATCGGAAGCAACAAAATTTAGTATACCCAGTCTGCATGCCCGTGAGAATTGCAATGACCTTTAGGTCTCCACAAATCCGCCATTGGTAGTCATTGTACTTTATTTTTTCCAAACGTATAGCCATATTGTCATAAGTTTCTTTCATATGAACAGAGTAGGCGACTGGAATTGATGAAAAAAAATTTCTGTTATGCAATAACACGGCTTTTAGACTAGTCTTGGAAGAATCGATGAAAAATCGCCATTCGTTGACTATGTGCTCATGACCGTTTACATCTTTGCAATAGCAAATGTCATCATCCATCTCAAAGTATTGAACAAGTTCTCTGTGTCTATGACGAAATTTAGATATCGGAGTATTGGGCGCTAAAAGATTCCATTCTTTGAGTCGCGAACCGAGTAATTCCGCTTGTCCTTTGGTAACAGCGAGATCACGTATTAGATCTGAAAGTTCTGAATGGTTAATTAAGTAAACACCATCATTCACCGGTATGTAATCTGAGTCAGAATTAGTTTCTAAAGCAGGTAAACTATCACTTTCTGATGGTTCATTTACGTCCAACAGATATTGTTTTGGTGGTACTTGGATCAGACACGTGATTGGATCATGAGGCACTGGTTTCGAAACCGATTCAATATTTGGATAAACCACAGACTTTCTAGTTTTAAAAGTGAAACCATGGATATTTGTCAAGCAGAAGTAACAATCAGTAGTGTGATTTGTATGTTCACGTCATATTACTGGCACTCCAAAAGGCATCGACTTATGCTTCGGCGATTTTCGTAACCAACCTGCCAATGTATCGAACAAACTGCATTTGGCTTCCAAGATTTATTTGCATCATCAACTTTCAAATCGAGATAAAGTTCATATGCTTTCTTTAGTAATGGTATAAAGTTTTTCTGGTCAACACGATCGGTAAAATATCCGCACACGTAACAGAACAGATCAGCCGAATTTCTACAACTTCTAGAAGCCATATTTTGCTCAGAATTATTTCAAAATACAGTAACTATTTGAAAAATCGCGTAACATATGTCATGCATCTTTTAGCAGTATAAAAAGTAGAATTATGTTGCTTTTTATTAATTTTTAATAAGTTATATAGTAAAAATGAAACGGAGCAAATAACGGTTTCCCAAAAATATATTTATTCACAAATATCTTAAGAACCCGACGTGATAGAGATAAACGGATTTCAGATTTGAAATCAGCGCAAGAAACTGACCTAAGAACACTTATTCTTATATAAGAAAGAAAAATGTTGTTTGTCAGTGTTATCCGACATTTCTGAGCGATGACTGATAAAGATTTGAGAAAGACGCAGTTTATATAGGATCATGTTGTAATGATCTCTAGAAGATGTGAATTCTCACACTCTGCTTTCCAGCAGAGAAATCTGAAACTACGTTTCCCCCGATCAAGGGTTTAACGGTCGCTTCTGTCGGCTGCTGTTAACGACAACAAAGCTTAGTCTGTGTAGCGGGCTTTTCCCCGAGATTTCTGTTCGCTTCTGAGATCAAAGAACTTATCTCCCCCTGGGTGTATAAACATCAAAGGATTAGCTCCCTTACTGAGACAATCTTCAAAAGGCCATTAACTGTTTCCACGTGGTTCCCACGTGCGATTTGCTCGTCATCGTAATAGTGACAGCTCAGCTCGCGTGAGGAACTTGCGTAAACTGATGTGGTTCGCTCCCTGCTAGGAATGACAGGTTACGAAAGTTGGTTAACAAGCTCGTTTTTTTTTTTTTTTAACCAGCGGCACTCGAGCTTTCCAGCTCTTTCAGCCCAATGACATGTCATTGCGAGGCTGGGGGGTCAGTGGACTTTTCTTCCAACCCGGTCAGGAGCTTCGCTCCTTCCCATCCACACGGGATTTATGTGCAGGAGCCGTTCAGATTATTCAGTCAAATTTCCGGTCGTAAACATTTCTTCAAACGCCGACGGCCGGGTTTGAACCATGAACACCTGGTCGCCAGTACAACGTTGTAGCCATTACACCAGCGCGGCTCCCAGCTCGTTTGTTTACAACTCAAGAAAAAGATGCGTGGCTAAAAGTATGAGTAATGCAGTCTGTCAAATGTTTGACTTTGCGAACTAATCCTAGAACTACGACTTGGTCACGGAAGGATGTAGGATATATTAGGCTTTATTTCCATTGTATGTCACAGCAACTAGCTGTGTCGAAATACCAGAAGTATTTGTTTTTCTATTCTTTGCTGTGAACACTAGATCTCGATTTTTTTCTACCATTAACTATTCGAGGTGACACTATCGATCCAGGATTACCTCACCAAACTTGGCGTCTACCTTATAAAGTTATTGTCAAGGATGGACTGGGGCCAAATTTGGCACTGAACACTGATATTATCAATATCGATAAATATATTCAGGATAACGGTATATTCCAGGAAATATCACCAAGATTAGGTAAGGAACGACAGCGTGGCAACGAATGTCAGAGAGAGAGAGAGAGAGCGAGAGAGAGAGAGAGAGAGAGAGAGAGAGAGAGAGAGATTTAATCTTTTCTTGTTACGGTAGCTTATACCAAACTAGTTATTTTGCTTTAACAATTGTTTACTTTACGGAGTAGCATGTATTAGGAATTGTTTTTTTCTTTACTGTCTATACACTAACCTAGTGCTAACCTTTAACCTTTGGGGTTATTAACTTGTTGGGTTCTTATCTTCTCAAGGAGGGAGGGCATAGGTATTCTGTTAATTCTCTCTCTCTCTCTCTCTCTCTCTCTATCTATATATATATATATATATATATATATATATATATATATATATATATATATATATATATATATATATATATATATGTGTGTGTGTGTGTGTGTATGTGTGTGTGTGTAATTCTGATTTCATTTGATTTCTTTTAGATATTCGATGTTGTAAAGTTTAATGATAATAAACAACAAAAGAACTAAACTTTGTGTGTTGGTCAGACCCATACCCAAATTTAACCATAGTTTTTTTTAACGTGTGTGTGTCTTGTTGTCACATAGCTGTGTGTGTGTGTGCGTGTATAGTAAACTTATATTTCTCAATATAAGGGGGTGCAAGATTGTCTGATACTAAATTATAGTCGTACAGATAGGCTGGACTAGAGAAAATCTATTTCTTACACCTTACTTCTCACCTATTATCACCATCTCCTATACTCAGGCGAGACCTTACATAACTTTAAAACCTATCTAAACGCGACAAAGACACACAATGAAAGGTGTATGCTGGAAAAGATACAAACGAGAGCAACGGAACAAAAGACAAAAAATAAACAAAAAAAACTGGACACACGGAACTAGAGCCTATGACAGTATACATATACAGATATTACAAAACCAACTAATTATTCAAGCATGAGGTTTTAGAATTTTAAAAATTTAAAAAAAAACAAGGCGGGGGTGGATAAAACTAGAAACTACAGTCATCATAATCCCCCTTCAGCTCCTCAAGGGGCATAGACATTCAATAATCATACGCCAAGTCTTCCTGTCCTGTGTCATGAGCTCAAGGTCATTCCGTGTCTCCCTCATTCCTTTCATGTCTATCTCAGATTCCCTACTTCCTGTTGTCTTTGGTCTCCCTCGTTATCTCTTACCCTGGGCATACCAGAACAAGGACTACCTTGTAATACTATCAACATGTGTTTCCTCAGTGTGTGTCCTTTCCATCGTCAGCGTCTTCTTATCATCTACTGTTCCACTAACACTGGTCTGGTTCATTTCATCACTTCTAAAGTAAAGGGGGGGAAAAAAAAACCAAGGCACTCAGAACAAGTGTTTGCGCATTAGTTAAAACAGGTAACAAACAGATACAGATATTACAAACACCAGAGATAGAGTAATATGGTTCAGACGAAAAAGTACTTATTATGAAGCACGGGATATATATATATTTTTTTAATGGGGGGAAGGGGTGGGAACAAAACTAGAAACTACAGTACCAAAAGCTTAATAATATTACTAACATCAGTCAGATTCAGTCTTCTATTAACATTACACTCTGATTACGCGAGAGCGTTCGTCCTTGGAGTCCATCACAAAATCGCAATCCCGGGGATGAAACAAATATACGAAGGTTCAGAACTTCAAAAAAAAAAACATGACAGAGCTTGGCATAATTAATAAGTAGCAGATTATATGGACTGGGACACAAATCTTGTACATAATATAAATACTAATATTTTGGATAGTCTACAGAAGCGGTAGGCAACCCAGTATCTGAGCGGTTCAACTTTTAAAAACAGTGAGCTCCCTAAAGATCTACCTTGATTGACTTTGACTGTTTCAATACCCTAGGTTACTAGTTTTCACTCTTTTTTCCTTGTGCCAGGTAGTGAAAGGTACATGTCTTTTTCAATAGCATTATATCTCCATTCAGGGTGTTGGGGATGGAGGGGTTTGGTGATAGCAATTGCTTCCGTGGGTTTGATAGTGCCAGGCATTCCAGGAGGTGATGTTCTACTGTTTCTTCATCCTGTCTGTTACAGTGGTTGTAGTATGGTGAATGGTCTGTGTAGCGAGAGGAAAGATATAATAATTGTGATATTATCCTGGACAAATAGATGTATCAGATGATACCAGGATATTGCCAGATAAGAGACTGATCTTACAAGAAATACCCCATTCTCTGAAAAGAGTAATGGTGTATCGACATCAAAGGTATAGTCGAGCTGTATAGGTTCCTAGATGAGATGGTACTGTGCTATCTAGATTCCTATGGGCTCCTCTCCAGACTAACCTTAGACAATGACTCTGCTAGGGGTAATTAATTACACAACAAGAACTTTAAACCAAATTTAAATAATTCACTGAAGACTCTGGGTACAATTTAGAATTTATTTATGTACATGATCTTTTCTTCTTTCTAAATTTTTCAAATAAAATTCAATTTAATACAAAATAAAATTATGGGTCACTTTCAAATATATATATATATATATATAACACATTTACAGTTAATTTCTTAAACTAAAATATAGTTCAATTTCACTGTTTTCTTGCTTCCTGATGGAATGTTTCTCTACTTTTGTGCTTTCTTGAACAGATGAATCTAAATGTTACTTTATGATTCACATGACTGTCAAATGTCTTATATATACACCTCAGTTTTTCATCATTACATAGTCTATTCGTAGGTGGGTTAATTTGGTGGTGTTTGAAAATTGAAGAGCAGCCCAACACTGAGCTAATCTGAAACAAAGTCCTTCCTAGGCCTCGTACAGCAGTATGATTGGATAGAACCCCACCACTGCGGGTTCCCCACTCATCAAGATGACACAGTCAATACTGGCAAAGGCTCTGACAAATTTGAGCATCTAATTGCTGACTTGGTCACTAGAGATTGTGTATGACACTCAGGGCAGGATATAACCTGAAACAATATATACAACCTACGTAGTATCGCTCATTGTCTCCTTAGCCAGACAGGAGATAGTATAAGGTAGTTCAGACAAGCTGTGGTAACTCAAAAGAGACAAAGTAAGTCATGAATAACACAATTCGTTCAAGTTCTAGCACAATAGTTCAGTAATTCACTTGTTACAGTTCTGTCCATGATTTGCTTCAATAAAATCATATAGGCCTTATGGTAATCATTGTGTCATATATCAAATAATACAGAAAATCAATCTGTTATAGTCATTCCTTCCTCCAGTTTGGATAGTCCTTTCCAGCAAGCATAATATCTTTAAAACGCTTTCCACAACCAACTTGCTCAATCCATTCGTTCTACTTAATTATTACACAATTAAACTAAACCTACACACTTCGGGTTTTCCTCCAGAAATAGCACAATGATTCTACTTATGCTAATATTTCTTTAACACACATTGATAATATATTTACATATATATATTTATTTAACTAACATCTCGCTTACCCTCAATCACAGACAGGCTTTTAATAGTTACACAGTTTGTTCACACTACTGCAGATGGCAACGGAGTTGATATAACTGCTTGTGCTCTGTGTCCGTAGTTTGAATTAGGCGGCGAGAGTGTCTGTGTCATGCGTTCTCTCCCCTTTTCTAATGGCCTTGCCGATGTACGAGGTGACATCTGGACCAAGGTACGTTTGCATGCATCCAAAATCGTGTAGGCGAGGCAAGATGTGCTAAGATAGCTAATCCAAAATATTTCTGGAATCCTTATTTCTGCACCGATTTCCTCCATCTTAGGCTTATTTTACTCATATGAATGAGCTCTATCACTATGGATATCCATTTTATCCTATAGTTTATCCGACTATTCACTGGAGCAGCCGAAACAGGGAAAAACACCACATGGTTCATGTTCCACTGTCTTCTATTCATAATAACTTAGGCTCTACAACACATCCAGTGAATCTATTGCTATCTGCCTAAAGCTAATGATCCATATTATCGAACTGGGTCCTTCTTTATCTAGGTATTCCATGATTAATTGCACAATGCCTCCATGTCTAGCGTACCTTTGTCATAAATTTATTTTGAGAGAAAGAGTCGTAGAAATAGTAGTCCGGTTTAGAGAGTATAATGATGGTGAAAACTCAGTGATAGAAATGTAGAGATTAAATATGATGCTCCACAGAGTGCTGGGGGAGAGTAAAGACAGACTTATTTACGACAAATCGTTTCTCTCAATCTTTTCTTCCACTCTCCTGGTCAAACAATTATTCGCCAGTTTTCCAGACACACATCTGCGCTCACACCGATTTGGTGCTTCAAACACACAGACGACGTGGATACAACTATCTTAAACAAATAGGGGAATTTTTATGGGCTTTGGGTAGTCCAACACCGTAACGATTAAGTTTATGATGTTTATTAAAGTTAAAAAAGACAATCACTAAAATAATCAATTGTTTACAACAAGAATTATCAAAATTTACAGAAAAATGCAAATAACAAGGTAGGGAGGGGGGTGAAGAAGATTGGTATCGACTAAGCCCGTCCCGCTTATTAGACAAAGATAAACCCAGTCCAAAGATAGATAGTTATCAGGAACGTAGGTAAGTTAACCTAACAGTAAAGTTAATTACTCTGAAAAGAGGTGTTACAAAATTAGGTATAGGTGGTAGAAAGAAATCCTGTTCTTCCCAATTGTTCTTCCCTTTACTAAGCAAATGAAAAGGAGGGGGTTTTAAACAGAGTTAACAAATTATCAACTATCCCACTTAAAGGAACAATGTAGGGTATACAGAAAAGATATATATTACCAGGTAAGCAAGTTAACAAAATGGTTACACAAAAGAATTAATTTCCTGTCATTCATACACGCGCTAGTAAAGGCCTTCACTCATCTTGCTCTCACTTACCGATTGTGAAAAAATCTTGCACTCCATAGAATAACACAACAGCAGTTACACCTCAAACTAAATGTATGAGTGTTTGTTCAAGTTCTAGCCCCAGATTAGCGGGTAGGCGGTCAGCACATAAAAGGTTCCCGTAATCGCTGGAAAATGAATCTGTAGTTGTGTCTCTTTTCTTAATAAAAGTTTCTATGGGAGGGCACGGTCTCTGATACCGGGGTGAGGATGGTGTGGTCTATTTGACTTTGCCGCTGATAATAAAATTCTTACGCGTGCTGGTACACTTTATCCGTGAGGTATGGTTTAAGTCCAGTGAGAAAACTAGTCACATCACTGTTCAGGAAAATATGAATTCTCTCTCTGTGTCAGTAAACTAACAAAAGCTCGGGCCAGTGTTCTTCTTCCCGTTACGACTTAATTTGCTTGATGGTGCGTTAAATTTGTCTTTGGGTGTGCTTTCTTTGCTATAAGTTAGATAGCGGAATTCCAAACATAGAATCGCCTCAAAGATTAAAAATTTACACAGTCTCAACAAGTTCTGCGTCAGGGGAACTCTACACACTGTTTATGCTTTGCTTTGCTTAGATTGATTTCTTTATTGCTTTCTTAATGCTGGGATCGCACAGGTTACGATCACTCTGTATGAAAGAAAAAAAGACATGTAATATACCGAAAAACAAATAACCTTCTAAAGCGCGATGAATTTCCCGTTAAGACTATTTTATATACGCTCGCGTATTTAATTATGTATTTAATAAAACACTGCGCGAGTTTTAGTGGTTAAAACACACTCTTATAAATATATGACTTAACTAAATTTATTAATTATAAATTCCTTCGCGACTTTAAAAGTTAATTTAAGCATTTAACATCTATTATCTTTTGGAAATAATATAGCAGGTATATCATTACATTTACAACTGGAACTATTGAGACGGTTTAATTTAATAGATTTAAATTAACACAAAATCCAGTGAAATAGAATGACTGAACTAGACCACTGATCACTTTACACAATATATATATTACCGCTTTGCACAGAATAGAATTCACTGCAAATATGTATAAAATCCATGGGATAATCTAGCAAGATTTCAAATATAGCTAGTGCTTCTGTTAAGTTCTGGCCAGCGAGTGATAAAGTGTATTTCTACGAGGTCTGTATATATCTAGAATGAAATGAAAGATGAGTGGGACATGCGAAAATTGACAGCTTTTTTAGATCTCAGAAGACTTTTGGGGATCTGACCGCCAGACCAAAGAGAGAAGCCGCCCCTGGCCTCTCGTATCTTCGCTCGCTGCTTGCGTCGGCTTTCCCCGTTCGCTCCCACTGCGATCGGTTCCGTGTTTAACACCGAGATGCGAAATCGTTTCAGGGACCACTACTGTCTTTGATAGCATGCCGCCCGTCCTTCCTGAGATCCCCCCCCCCCCCCCCAGTGTCTTTCTTCTGACCGCTCTGGTCCATCTTGCGAGCGGTTTAGTGTTCGCGCGGAGATGATAAATACCTGCGAGAAACTAGCTTCTCTGCTCGGGGATCGTCTCAGTGTCTTTAGATCTCATGCCGCCTACTAAATGAGTCCCGGTGGAATCGGTTCGCTCTGGCGAAACCAAAAAGTTACAACAAATGTTCAGGGGTTCTAATGTTATGAAAAGCTAAAGTCCCTTTAATCATCCATCAAATCAGGGAAAATTCACTTGTCGAACTAGACGTACGTCACAATCGTCCCCACTTTTAGACATGAAACCATTTTTCATGTTTCATTTTTTTTTGACAATGGAGGTGACCTGATTGGTGATTTTAGGATGAGTGGTATCTTCAGTTTGCTCTTCTTCCTCTGTAGACCAGTTTCTACTCAGGAAATCAGCCCCGACATTCTGTCTTCCCGGAATATATTCCACTTTGAATGAATAAACAGATAACAATAAGGCCCATCGCATGATCCTAGCGTTGAATTCCTTATTGGCACCAAGAAATGCTAACGGAGCGTGGTCTGTTTGCACTGTGAAAGATGTACCATAGAGAAACTCATGATGGCGTCTGATACCGTCAATCAGAGCGAGGCATTCTCTTTCGACTACGCTGTAGTTCCGTTCAGCTTTATTTAATTTCCGACTGCCATAGGCAACTGGAAATAGCATGTTTGGGTCACTGTCATCGGCTTGAAGCAGTGTTGACCCGATGCCCTGACCTGACGCGTCGACCCGTAATACAAAAGGTTTCTTGAGGTCAGGCAACCTCAAAATGGGGTATGCAGACAACTGTCCTTTCAAAGTGCTGTATGCGTGTTCGCACTTTTGATCCCACATGACCTTATCCGGACGCCCTTTCTTAGTGAGGTCAGTCAGAGGTGCTGTCAGTCCGTTGAAGTTCTGGATGTATTTCTGATAATATGCACATAGTGATATGAAGGAACGTACGTCTTTCTTCGTTCGGGGTCTTTTTGCTGCCACTATTTTCTCCACGTTCTTCTTAATAGGCCAGCTGCATCCGTGAGAAATAGTATGCCCCAGGAAGTCTAACTGTTCAAACCCGATGAGACATTTGCTAGGTCTGGCTGTGAGACCAGTTTCCTGTAGTCTCCTGAGGAGCATAGCAACCGTAGCAATATGTTCTTCGTAGGTTTCCGATGCAATTAGTATGTCATCCATAAAATTATGGATATGGGGACTTTGCAAAGGTTCTAGAAGCTTCCTCATCATCCTGGTGAACACTCCTGGTGCGTTATGCAAACCGAATGGCATCACATTAAATGTGTAATGTCCTTCACTAGTGCTGAAAGCTAACAAGGGTTTAATTTCCTCCTTGACTGGTATTTGATAGTAACCTTTACTGAGGTCAATCTTGGAGAAAATCTTTGCCTTGCTAAGCTTGGTGAACAACTCAGAAACAGTTTGGAGAGGTTCGGGCTGGAATTCCGTAACAGCGTTTAGCAGCCGGTAATCTATACACAGCCGAACTTCCTTATTGGGCTTCTGCAACAGCACTACACTGGAACTGTAAGGAGATGTAGACTCACTGATAATTCCTGCCTGACGCAGCTTGTCTATTTCTCCGCGAAGTGCATCAGCTTTAGCGTACGGGATGGGGTAAACTCTGGTTCGAACAGGGGTCTCGTTTGTTAATTTCATATCAAATTCGATGAGATTTGTTCGACCAGGTACATCCGTTAAGACTGCACTGTACTGTTTTAGTAGCGCCCTGGTTTCTGTTTGTTGTTCTGGTGAGAGATTGTCGCCGAACTTGACATCTTTAAAGGATTCTGTGGGTTGCAATGGATACTCCATGCAACCATCATCATCTTCCTCGTCTTCCGTTGCTATGGCGACAGCCAGGAGATGCTCGGAGGATGGCACCGGTCTCTCCAGATATTTCTTAAGTAGATTTACGTGGAAGACCTTCTCCTTTCCTTTGATGGAGATCTTGTAATTGGTACGTGAGATCTTTTTAAGGACGGTAAACGGCCCTTGCCATCCGATGCGAAGTTTATTGCTTCCGGTTGGAAGTAGCAACAAAACTTTCTCCCCTGGTTGTAGTTCTCTCTCTTTTGCAGCTTTGTTGTATCTTTTAGCATGTTTAGCGCGGGCTTTCTTAAGGTTGGTAGTAGCTAGATCCCATCCTAGCTTTAGCCTTTCCTTGAGCTCAGATACATACTTGCTTGCAGAGACGACTGTCTCGTCAGCCTTTTGGTCTGTCAGGGACCGAAGTAAGGCTTCTAGTGGCCCCTTAATAGGTCTGCCAAATAAAAGTGTAGCTGGCGCGAATCCCGTAGACGCTTGGGGAACCTCTCGGTAGGCGAATAAGGCAGCCGATATATATAGGTCCCAGTCTTCCGGTTTCTCCTGACCCAGCTTACGTAACATGGTGGTGAGGGTGCCGTTAAAACGTTCCACGAGCCCATTTCCGGCCGGATGGTAGGGACTTGTGTGGATATGTTTGGCCCTCAAGATCTTAAAGATCTCCTCCATTAACAGGCTACGGAATTGGGATCCATTGTCCGTCAAAACTTGTTGAGGGAATCCCAACCGTGTAAAGATTTGCACGAGGGCTTCTGCGACATGCTTGGAATTTATGCATGGTAGCGGTACAGCTTCGGCCCACATTGTGCAAGTGTCGACTAAGGTCAGGATGAACCTGTGCCTTCTTTTGGTCCTTTCCAGGGGTCCAATGATGTCGACAGCAACCCGTTCAAATGGAGTACCCACTATTGGCATTTGCCCCATAGGTACTGGGGGTGTCAAGTGCTTTGGTGCTACCCGTTGGCACTGGGCGCAGGATTTCACACACCTGATAATGTCAGAGTTCATTCCTAGCCACCAATAGTGGGTTTTTATTCGCTGAATAGTGGCGTTTTGTCCCATATGTCCGCTAAAGGGAAGAGAGTGCCCCATTTCTAAGATCTGGCTTCTGTACTGCGTCGGTACTAGGAGCTGGTTATTCCCCGTGTCCGGGTTGCCCGTTCTACGATACAATACGCCGTCCTTAGAAAAGATGTCTCCGTTGTGTCTGGGGTCCTTAGCCATGGGCAGTTTTCTAAAGCAGGGCTCCAGAGTAGGGTCCTTTTGTTGCGCCTCCTTCAGTTCATTCGGCAACAAATTTGGCGCAGGCTCCCTCTCCTTCTTGGCTTGCCCTCTTGTGGTTACCGCTGCCACAATCGGCTCCTTTGGTCTCCCAATAAACACATATCTACATCCCAGGATAACTGGGTAGATAGGATCATCCATAATGGCCGCTTTTATAACTCCTCTGACAAAGTCAGAGTGTATTTCTACCAGTGCGATAGGAAGCGTCCTGGGTGCATCACTCCTGAAAACTCCACTAAGTTTGACGGTTTCCTCTGTCTCCTGACCGGGTTTGACTAGGTGCCTAGCGACAATACAACTAAAGCTTAGTCCAGTGTCAAAGAGACAAGTAGTTGAGGTACCATTCAAAATTACAGTTCCTCGAGTTGAGGGTCGGTCCCCCTCAGGTTGAGAATCACTGACATTGACTCTACCTTTCGAGGCTGTATGCAAACATCCGACGCGGTTTGGACCGGTTTGTTTGCCCTGATCAGACGTTCCTGGTGTAGGGGTCTTCCCTTTTCCTTGACCTTGGTGGCCGCGCTGCCACGTAGGCTTGGTGGGTTGATCAGAATTGTTGTTGGGGGGGGGGGGGGGAATCGGGTTTTGTAGAATTTCGATTTTTCCTGGGGAGGTCTCTGGGTATTATTTTCTCGTTGGTTATAATTCTGAGAGGAATTAGAGGAATAGGATGACTGCTCTAGATTTTGTTTACGAGATGGCTCATCTGTGGGTTTACGTTTAGTGCTGGGAAGTTCGGCCATTGCATTGGTATAGCGTTCTGCCTTATTGAGTATGTCCTCAAGCCTGACTGCGCCCTGTTCAGCCAAAAATCTACGGGTTTCGTTTGACAAAGTTGACTTTATCTGTTCCACAAGAACAAGTTCAAGTAGTCCCTCATATGTAAGAGGTAGGTCAGATAATTCAATGCACTTTGTCAAATAGCCCGTGAGACGTGAAGAGAACTGTGGGAATGTTTCCGTGCTCTCTTTTCGGCTGTTTCTGAACATTTGCAGAAATTTTCGGGCGGTCATCTCAAACCGCTCTAGCAAGGCCTTTTTCAGCATGTCGTAATCATGTTGGTTGGTTCCCAGCTTTGTATATACGTCATAAGCAGTACTTTTTAATGACGTTGAGAGTTTAAGTGCCCAGCGGGAACTCTCTAACCCATACAGATTTGCGAGCCTCTCGAATTTTTCTAGATAGCTGTCAATTTTCTCATTGGGACTAGGAAAAGACTCTAAAGCAAAAGACATCGCAGTTAATTGGGCAGATTGAGTGCTGGAGAGGTCCATTGACTGAGACTGGGGCGAAGACGGCTCTCCGTTATTTGAAGTAGATGCGCCCCGACTCTCTAAAGCCTTAAGCGCCAGTTCATGCTGTCTTTCCCTCTCTCTCTCTCTCTCTCCCTGCGAGCTTCCATCTCTGCCTCAATTTTCTTCTGCTCCAATTGACGATCGTCCGCTTCTTTCTTCCTAGCTTCTGCCCTCTCTTCTGCTTCCTTCTTCTCTGCTCTATCCTGTGCTTCCTCCTCTCTGCCCTCTCTCTCTGCTTCTGCTTCTTCTCTGCTCTATCCTGTGCTTCCTTCCTCTCTGCCCTCTCTTGCTCCGCGTCATATCTTTCAAGTTCTTTGTTGACAAACAGGTTCACGGCTTCTCCTTCTAACCCTGAGTCCTTCGCCTCCTGTCTCAAAATGGATCTTATCCTAATTCTCTCTGCCATACCAAAGAACTGGATGCTTCTAAGACTAGAGAATAGTAAGATGGAACAAGAAGGGAAAAAAACTCAAACTCGCTACGAGGAAAAGAAAAAACACAAAGTATAAATTTACTTGTGTTACCTCCTATTTGCAATGTGCAAACTTATCGCTGCTATTATTGTCACTTAAGACTCTTAACGCAAGCGACTATGCCACTAAAATGGTAAGTTACACTAGAAAAGAATCTACTTTTACTAACAGTCGAGAAAAATTTATATTAAAACAATTTAAAAGGAAAAAAAAAATTTCCCCAAAATTTTAATTCTCTGACAACAAACTCCGTCCCTGAAGTCAATTATTGAGATGAGACGTTGTTAACTTAATTTTTAAAAATCAGAACAATCCGTCTTTAGCTAAGCTCAACTCTTTTTAACTTCAAAAACCTTTAGTGACTGTAAAACCAATCACGCAATCCCAGCAAATCTTATAAAGAAAAAAAATTAATTTACTCCGCCAGAGGATAATTTAGCTAACCAAATTTATGATTATCCGTACTTTCTACTGCTGTGGAAAGAAAACAACCTGTAAATATGCTGTGTGGACGACCCAAATACTAAAAGGCGTTGTCTAGGGGTGTAATTAATTATTTATTTATTTCCCTAAATCACAAAGACAGATCACTCACACTCTATCTAGTTAGACCCAGACTTAGATCAGACTCAAAATATCTTTATCCCGGACGAGCCCCCAAATATTGTCGTAAATTTATTTTGAGAGAAAGAGTCTTAGAAATAGTAGTCCGGTTTAGAGTGTAGAATGATGGTGAAAAAAAGCTCAGTGATAGAAATGTAGAGATTAAATATGATGCTCCACAGAGTGCTGGAGGAGAGTAAAGACAGACTTATTTACGACAAATCGTTTCTCTCAATCTTCTCTTCCACTCTCCTGGTCAAACAATTATTTGCCAGTTTTCCAGACACACATCTGCGCTCACACCGATTTGGTGCTTCAAACACACAGACGACGTGGATACAACTATCTTAAACAAATAGGGGAATTTTTATGGGCTTTGGGTAGTCCAACACCGTAACGATTAAGTTTATGATGTTTATTAAAGTTAAAAAAGACAATCACTAAAATAATCAATTGTTTACAACAAGAATTATCAAAATTTACAGAAAAATGCAAATAACAAGGTAGGGAGGGGGGTGAAGAAGATTGGTATCGACTAAGCCCGTCCCGCTTATTAGACAAAGATAAACCCAGTCCAAAGATAGATAGTTATCAGGAACGTAGGTAAGTTAACCTAACAGTAAAGTTAATTACTCTGAAAAAAGGTGTTACAAAATTAGGTATAGGTGGTAGAAAGAAATCCTGTTCTTCCCAATTGTTCTTCCCTTTACTAAGCAAATGAAAAGGAGGGGGTTTTAAACAGAGTTAACAAATTATCAACTATCCCACTTAAAGGAACAATGTAGGGTATACAGAAAATATATATATTACCAGGTAAGCAAGTTAACAAAATGGTTACACAAAAGAATTAATTTCCTGTCATTCATACACGCGCTAGTAAAGGCCTTCACTCATCTTGCTCTCACTTACCGATTGTGAAAAAATCTTGCACTCCATAGAATAACACAACAGCAGTTACACCTCAAACTAAATGTATGAGTGTTTGTTCAAGTTCTAGCCCCAGATTAGCGGGTAGGCGGTCAGCACATAAAAGGATCCCGTAATCGCTGGAAAATGAATCTGTAGTTGTGTCTCTTTTCTTAATAACAGTTTCTATGGGAGGGCACGGTCTCTGATACCGGGGTGAGGATGGTGTGGTCTATTTGACTTTGCCGCTGATAATAAAATTCTTACTCGTGCTGGTACACTTTATCCGTGAGGTATGGCTTAAGTCCAGTGAGAAAACTAGTCACATCACTGTTCAGGAAAATATTAATTCTCTCTCTGTGTCAGTAAACTAACAAAAGCTCGGGCCAGTGTTCTTCCCGTTACGACTTAATTTGCTTGATGGTGCGTTAAATTTGTCTTTGGGTGTGCTTTCTTTGCTATAAGTTAGATAGCGGAATTCCAAACATAGAATCGCCTCAAAGATTAAAAATTTACACAGTCTCAACAAGTTCTGCGTCAGGGGAACTCTACACACTGTTTATGCTTTGCTTTGCTTAGATTGATTTCTTTATTGCTTTCTTAATGCTGGGATCGCACAGGTTACGATCACTCTGTATGAAAGAAAAAAAGACATGTAATATACCGAAAAACAAATAACCTTCTAAAGCGCGATGAATTTCCCGTTAAGACTATTTTATATACGCTCGCGTATTTAATTATGTATTTAATAAACACTGCGCGAGTTTTAGTGGTTAAAACACACTCTTATAAATATATGACTTAACTAAATTTATTAATTATAAATTCCTTCGCGACTTTAAAAGTTAATTTAAGCATTTAACATCTATTATCTTTTGGAAATAATATAGCAGGTATATCATTACATTTACAACTGGAACTATTGAGACGGTTTAATTTAATAGATTTAAATTAACACACAATCCAGTGAAATAGAATGACTGAACTAGACCACTGATCACTTTACACAATATATATATTACCGCTTTGCACAGAATAGAATTCACTGCAAATATGTATAAAATCCATGGGATAATCTAGCAAGATTTCAAATATAGCTAGTGCTTCTGTTAAGTTCTGGCCAGCGAGTAATAAAGTGTATTTCTACGAGGTCTGTATATATCTAGAATGAAATGAAAGATGAGTGGGACATGAGAAACTTGACAGCTTTTTAGATCTCAGAAGACTTTTGGGGATCTGACCGCCAGACCAAAGAGAGAAGCCGCCCTTGGCCTCTCGTATCTTCGCTCGCTGCTTGCGTCGGCTTTCCCCGTTCGCTCCCACTGCGATCGGTTCCATGTTTAACACCAAGATGCGAAATCGTTTCAGGGACCACTACTGTCTTTGATAGCATGCCGCCCGTCCTTTCTGAGATTCCCCCCCCCCCCCCAGTGTCTTTCTTCTGACCGCTCTGGTCCATCTTGCGAGCGGTTTAGTGTTCGCGCGGAGATGATAAATACCTGCGAGAAACTAGCTTCTCTGCTCGGGGATCGTCTCAGTGTCTTTAGATCTCATGCCGCCTACTAAATGAGTCCCGGTGGAATCGGTTCGCTCTGGCGAAACCAAAAAGTTACAACAAATGTTCAGGGGTTCTAATGTTATGAAAATTTTAAGTCCCTTTAATCATCCATCAAATCAGGGAAAATTCACTTGTCGAACTAGACGTACGTCACAACCTTCCGACACTATTTATATCAAGCTGGCTTTTCATTGGTTAGTAACATCCATGGGGTTTGTACGGTGATAATTTTTGAATGATGCCGAGATATGAATCAGACTTCATTACAGTCTGAGGTCACTCTGTGCAAATGCTTGTTGAGAGGTACATGTCTTGTTCTCAACCTGAAGATTGTACTCTGTTCTCCGAGGCTTAAGTTGTTGATGCTGTTTCTAGGATCTACTCTGATAAAGTCATGTCTGTTTTCACAATATCTGAAATTTGGAATTGTGTAACATATCTCTGCCGTACCATCTGCTTGCTGCAATCCCACCAAAGACAGTGGCGGGACATTCCAAATAACTTATATTTTACCGAATTTTAACTTCACTTCACAGAAAACATTGCCTTCAATCTTATAATATTCCAGCTGAGATCAGGCCATGCATCCGTCAATAAACATTTAAATAGAATAGACCCACTACGTGAACCAAACTAATGGCACTGCCACCACTATGAGGAATCAGTTGAACACCTACTGTTACAGTGCCCAAGACTAACTGACCTGCGACACCAGCTACTCCCATCGCACCCAACCATCCACATTACGCTCTACACATCATCACAACAACTGAGGAAGACTTGTACCTTTATCAGAGAGGCAATGGGCTGTCAAGAGCTACCTGCTCATAGCTAAAGGGATTATATCTCATCATCATCATCTTATACAGTTCACGAATAGTGAATGTTAGTAACCCAGCTTGCTGGTTTTCACTGGGAATATGGCAAACGCTAAAGGCGTGCGGATATAAAACGCGCTCCAAGCACCATAATGAGATCGGATACCTAGTCTTCTTGGACAAAGGCGAAAAAAATAGGAGGTCCAGTGTGCAAGCTGCGCACGTTAAAAATCCTACGGGAGTTGACAATCGTAAAGAGTAGGCCATTCGGCCGCTGCCTCGGCAAAATTTTAAAAATTAGAAACCTACCCACCACAAAACTATTTAAAGAATGTGTGATTCCTATACACACACAAAGGGATTATCACCGGCGCTACGGAGTTCGTACACTGTGCTGAGATCCTCCTTGTGTGATCTAATGGAGGAGATCGTAGGATTGACGGAGTTGTCCGTGTGCAATGAAGATAGTCCTTAAAACGAGAACCTAACCAATCCAGGCACAAAACGTCCAAGTTAGGACATCTTCTTCTTTCTTCTTTGATCCTTAGCCGCCGACCGTCAAAGCCGTCAGTGGCCATCACGCCTAGTGGCGTTTTGTAGGGCAGCAACAAATTGATTCCACTTTGCTCGGTCGGTGGCCATCCTTCGTACAGTGCCCCAACTCTGATTCATTCTTTGCATCTCAGCCTCCACAGTCCTCCGCCAAATTGTTTTTGGTCGGCCTCTCTTTCGTTTTCCTTCAGGGGTCCATAGCATTGCTGTTCTTGTGATGGCGTCGGGGTCTCTTCTGAGGACATCGCCAACCCAACTCCAGCGTCTGCCAGCTATGATGGTGTGCATGTCCTCTTGCTTGCTCCGAGTAAGCAGATTTTGGTTGGTGATGGTATTCGGCCAAAAGATTCGGAGAATTTTTCTTAGGCAGGTTGTGTGGAAAGAGGACAATTTCGACATTTCCTTCTCTGTTACTCTCCAGCATTCCGCACCATAGAGAAGCACAGAAAGCACACAGCTCTGATATAATCTTAATTTTGTGCTTGTGCTGTACTGAGAGGACTTTCAGATGTTGTTTAGAATAAAAAAGGCTGTTCTTGCTTTGCTCATTCTGTCGTGAGTTGGTCTGTTTCACAACACGGCCTTCTGAATAATTCTGCATAACTCTGACCACACCGCGCGCCATACATTGTAAGAACTGCAAGATACACAGACCAATCAGAACGCTCCGTTATGCCGTATTTACTACAGCCTTGGATAAATAAAATGGAAGTCCAAATATGTGCAAACAAGTATCGGAGGACAATTAACTACATCATTATAAAAGAAGTACCACCTGGAAGAGGCTACCAAAACGATATTAGGGATGTTGCTCTACCCGTAAGTACTAATACTTTTACCAATACTGATACAGGACGGGAGAGATCTCTGGTTGAATGCATCGAAGCCTCAGGTTAGTCCATTATTTAGCTGTGTAACGTACGTATAGAATAAAATGCATTTAGGAATGAAAAAGGTTTTTTACTAGAAATATGTAGAATAATACAGGGCGTATTTTAAACTTTAGATGAATAAAATCGCTCCAGGAATAACTTGGATAAATAAAATCTTAGTTTTCCTGATTTGCACAATAGGCAAAATTTACCAATATTTTCTGAACACAAAACACATTCGTTGGGGAACCACCTCGGACGCTCGAGGTCACCCTATATATAGTGCGTGTCTAATAGAATCAGGTGAGTCACAATATTTGAAAGCGACAGCGAGCGGCAAAAGAAAGCAAGTGTTAGTGGAAGCGATTTGCCTTCTGTACTTGAAAGCAGACCTTAAACAGCCATTAACAGCTCGTCTGTGTGCGTGCCTGTTGGTAAGAACGAATATATATATATATATATATATATATATATATATATATATATATATATATATATATATATATATATATATATATATATATATATATATATAATTATGTGTATTTCTAGTGATTAATCCACCTGTACGATAGGAAGTGTGTAGATGTGTTAGAAAATTACAGTGTGTTGCTGGTGAACTTACAGGCTTGTGTGTAATTCTGGAGGCAAAGCCAGCCTTGGGAAATATTCAAAATAATTGAGAATGATGGCCAAAGTGTGTCTGTAAGTTTGGAAATGTATTTAAAGAATATTTCTTAATGGAAGGACACACATACCCGGAACATAAGGAAGGATGAAAGTAATTGGAATACTGTATAGTTCGATATATAACTTAGTAGTTTTATTCACGACCAAATTATTGTAGGGAGGCCGATCACGGGAAAAGGATTATAAATAAGGATGTAGAAGAAATTTATGATCACAGTGAACTGAACTGATTGTTGCTACTATATTATATCTTGTGCATCTGCTAGCACTCTGTCTGAAACTGTCTATCATCCCCATCTGTGTCATAGAGGGATACTGATAGAAAAATACAGGGATTACATTTAACTTCGTTTCAGGTTTTATCCTGTAAACCTAACAAATATACAAGAGGCATCTCTTACTGAGGTTACGACGGATGCAGTGCCGGTCTATGTCAGAGGGCCAGACATCTCGTGTATACCAATTGGAAGAATTTCAGCAAATATTTCTATCCAATATCAGAGGGAGCCTCTTCAGTGACTCAGATAAGATGCCCACAAAGACAACTGTACAGCATATCCCAGTTCACCAAACATAAAATAAAACATTTTATGATGACTATAGCAGTGTAGATCTTCAATCAGAACTGTGCAATTAACAAATATTACTTAATCAGAGAGACCAACCAAGCAAGACTTTCTCCATAGTGATAGACATCTTAATTCAGTGAAAGATTTTGTTGAACATTTTATTATTTATTTAATGTTGTAATATGATTTCTTTTAAAACTTTTCAAACAGAAAAGAGTAAATTTACAAATACATTGTAAATATTTACCAGCAGACTTACTTAAATTCTTTAAGTTAAGTTACAGTCCTTGTTGGGGAATTTAATTAAATAATTACCCCTAGCAGAGTTAATAACAATAATAACTACCATATTAACAGAGGAGGATCTGGAGAGGTAGCAAATAAGGACTCAGAGTACTACATTACCATCTTCTCTGGGAACTTATACAGCTTGACCCTACCTTTGTTGTCTATACACCCTTACTCTTTTCAGAAAAAGGGTATTACTGATAAGACCAGACTCTTATCTGGCACTATCCTGGTATCCTCTGATACACCTTTCTGTCCAGGATATCTTTTCAAATTCAATAACCATCTACCCTCTCGTGACACATTCTGTTGCTGATGTCTTTGCTTGCTCTGCCATCTGGTGTTACTATGCATCCTAAGTACGTGAAGGTGTCTGTCTGTTCCAGTTGTTGATTCCTTACTGTTATGGGCTCGGGGTTGCTCATATTGAGTGTCACGACCTCTGTCTTTAGATTGATGTTCAAGCCCACCTGCTGGCTATACTTATTAAGTCTATCCGTTTTTTCTTGGATGTGTTGATGTGAATGTGCTAGTAGTGCAATGTCATCTGCATATTCCAGATCTTCTAATGTAGAAAACGTAGTCCATCTTATTCTTCTTGGACTGCCCTTTGTTGTCTGGCGCATCACCCAATCTATGACTGTTAAAATTAGAGTGGTTGATAAGGGGCATCCCTGTCGTACTCCTGTCTTCGCCTCAAATGTTAGGTTGCTCTGCCCAACACTACACGTAAAGTTGGCATAGAGGCTTTTTATGATTGACACTATGCAGCTTGGAATTCCATAAGCCCTCAGTATTTTCCATAAACTGTCCCTATGTATGCTGTCAAAAGCCTTTTCAAAATCAACGAAATTAATGTACAGCTGGCTCTGCCATTCTGAGCACTGCTCTATAATGTTCCTGAGGGTAAATATATGATCTGCACATCTTCTGTTCTTTCTAAATCCTGCTTGTTCTTACCTCGGTTTGTGGTCTACTGCTTTTGAAATTCTCAGTATAATTATCCTGCCTAATATGTTGCTGGGAACTGAGAGAAGAGTGATTCCTCTCCAGTTATTGCAGTTTCTTGGGCAATTTGACAATTATTCCTTTGTTCCACTCCGTTGGTGTTGTCCCTGTTTTCCAGACTTGTGCAAATAGTGGTTCTAGTAGTTCTGCTGCTAGCTCAGGGTCTGTCTTAAATAGCTCTTTTCCATTTTTTAACCCTTTGATTGCCGTGATGATTTCTTCCTTCCGTGGAATGTCTGTATTAACTAGATCGTTGTCAGCCTCCTGAACATTCAACTGTGTCTCTGGTGGTTCCTTGTTCAGAGTTTCTCTTAAATGCTCTGCCCATCTTGTTTCCTGTCCCTTTACTGTTGTGATGAGATTTCCATGCTTATCTCTTACTAATGTAATATTGTTTGCACCTCGTTTTCCGCTGATGGTTTTAGTTATTTTGTATACTGTGCTTTGTTCATTTCTCAGTGCTGCCTCTTCTGCCTTTCTTGCAAGATCGTCTAGGAAATTGCTTTTGTTGGCTCGGGTTTGGCGTTTAACTTCCTTGTCCAGCTGACTGTACTGTTTGCTAAATAGCTGCTTTAACCTGGGGGACTTCGCTTCTGTTTTCTTTCTTTTTATTTCCTTTCTCATCGTTATGGTGTTTAATGTTTCTGGTGTTATCCAGTCTTGCTTCTTCCTTTCCTGGAATCCCAAGCATGATTTGCTGATTTCCTTATATATTGTTGAATTTCTGGTTTATATCATCAGTCGATGTCTTTTCCTGACTTTTGGCAATCTGATATCGTTTATTTATATCAGCCGCAAAAGCATTTCTGGTAAGCGGGTTCTTCAATCTGCTGATATCAAACCTTTTCTGTGTAGTTACAGTTGGTCCAGCAGTTCTGATTTTCACCTTCAGTTTTGCTACGACTAAATGGTGGTTACTTCCCACATCTGCACCTCTTCTTACCTTCACATCTTGTAATGCATGTCTCCATCTACCATTAATCATCATGTGGTCTATCTGGTTTTTGTCCCGACCATTTGGTGATTCCTATGTTAATTTGTGAATTTCTTTGTGTGGGAAAAGTGTTAAGTTAGGACATAATGTAGCCAATGCTAAATTAGCCTATACATAAATTAGTAAAAATACCCTCATATTACTATATATCCCATTGAAACGATTGAACCAACAATAAAATCATTCCACCAAAATTTAGGGCAAATATGGAAACGGCACGCATTGCACTGTGAAAACTAAATTCAATCAATCACTCAGTCAATACCCTTTAGCTCCACGAGAAGCATAGGCCTTCAACAAACACATGCCAAGTCTTCCTGTCCTGTGCCATCCGCTCAAGTTCTTTCCATGTTTTCCTCATCATTTTCACCTCTGTATTCAGTTCTCCGTGTGTTTTTTGGTTACCTCTGCCTCTCTTTCCCAGTGGATTCCAGAACAATGACTGTCTTGTAATGCCCAAGATGTTTCCTCAATGTGTGTCCTATCCATCGCCAGCGTCTTCTTTTCAACTCTTGTTCCATTGGCACATGTCTGGCTCTTGTCATCAAGAAGGCCCTCTGGAAAGGATGCGCATGAAGCAACCCAGAGAAAGCCGAAAGAAGAATGGGTTGCCGACTAACCTTTTTTCGTCTAGGAAAATCTCCAGGATTGACACTTGGAATGTTCGCACTATGTGAACAAGGGAAAACTGCACAGGTAGCAGCAGAAGTGTAAAATTACAGGATATCCTGGGTCTCTGTGAGACACGGTGGAAGGGCATAGAGAGGAGATTGATCACAGGAGAAATGGTGTTGTCCTCAGGACATGAGGAAAGAACCCACCACAGTGAAGGGGTAGCTCTAATGCTGTCTAGGGAAGCACAGAAGACACTTATAGAATGGGAAGCAATGAGACCCCGAATTATAACAGCACGGTTTAAATCAGCCAAAAAGAAAGTAAATATAAACATCATCCAATGTTATGCACCAACAAACGACAAAGAAGAATCTGAGAAAGAAGACTTTTACACCAGACTACAAAATGTCTTGGACAAAAAGAAAAGAAAGGACATCAAAATTTTGATGGGGGACCTAAACGTGAAAATAGGAACAGACAACACCAACTTTGAAGAAATCATGGGAAAGCATGGATTAGGTATGATGAACGAGAATGGGGAACTATTAGCAAACTTCTGTGCTTCAAATCAACTAGCTATAGGAGAAAGCATATTTCCACATAAAAGAATATATAAAGCAACATGAATATCACCAGATCACAGAACTGAGAATCAGACTGATCACATAAGCATAAGTAAGAAGTTTCGGTCATCATTGCATGATGTAAAAGTATGTAGAGGAGCAGGTGTGGTATCAGACCACCATCTTCTGTTGGCTAAAACAAAATAACTCAAGGAATTTACAACAGTATATAGCTATAGACAATAATGTAATGTGGGAAAACTAAATTAAACATCCATTAAAAAAACAGACAGGCCTTTCAATTTTTTCATCGTGCACTGGCTATTGACCATAAGTCATGATAAGTTTGACTACAAAGATCCAATGATAAGTTTGACTACAAAGATCCAATGAAGTTGAAATGGAATGAAAAGGAAGGAAATGACGACAAGAGAAATAACGCAGCAGAAAAAAAAACACCATAATTCATTTCCATCATTCTTTGGCGGGTTACTTACTCGTGTATAACAGAATTTCGAACAAAAGCTAAGCAATGTAATTTAAATTTTAAATTACAGTTAGCTCTGAAACGGAAAAGAAAACCCCAGGAAGAAGTGATAGAAAGTATTAACAAATCAGGAATTGAATCGGAGACCATTTCGGCCCCACACGAGGATATTGAATCACTAAAGCCAGCAAGTCCCCGTTATAAGATGATGTCCATGTAATAACAAAAGCCACTCTAACACCACGGAGTCTCATCATCATCCTCATTACCTTTCAGCCCCCTGTGGAGCATAGCGTTTCAATAAAGTATACTCCAAGCCTTCCCGTCCTGTGTCCAGTAAAAGTGTTTCCATGTCCTTTTTTATATGCCTTTCACGTCTGTCTCAGTCCCGTCTCCATGATTGTATGTTTATGTGTGTGTGTTCTTGTGGTCGTCCTCTACTTCTGTTACCCTGGGGGCTCCAGAACAGAGACTACCTTCATGATGCTATCAGCTGGTTTTTCTCATGTGTCTGTCCAATCCACATCCTTTTCACCTCACATCTTGTTCCACCTGTATTTGGTTCTTTCCATCAGTTCCACATGAGTGATCTTGTCATCAGTTCCACATTAGTGATCTTGTCATTAGTTCCACATTAGTGATCTTGTCATCAGTTCCCACATTAGTGATCTTGTCATCAGTTCCACGTTAGTTATTTTGTCATCAGTTCCACATTAGTGATCTTGTCATCAGTTCCACATTAGTGATCTTGTCATCAGTTCCACATTAGTGATCTTGTCATCAGTTCCACATTAGTGATTTTGTCATCAGTTCCACATTAGTGATCTTGTCATCAGTTCCACATTAGTGATCTTGTCATCAGTTCCACATTAGTGATCTTGTCATCAGTTCCACATGAGTGATCTTGTCATCAGTTCCACATTAGTGATCTTGTCATCAGTTCCACATTAGTGATCTTGTAAATATCATGTAAATCCTTCTGTTCTGTTCTGGGTTTAAACCAAAAGAATTGCTGACCAACTTGTTTGAAGAAACACATTGAGGTAATTGGCACATTACCATTTACCACTCGACGCCTGTCCCTCAAATACGAAACACAGTCTATATTTGCAGTTCATTATTTCCCTCACTATAGAGACTACTTTTATGGAGTTATTTACACCTTTTTTCACACTGTTTTAGTAATTATATACAATCGACTGGACCAAATGCCGGTCAAAGCTTGAAAGATTAAAATGTACCACGAAAGACAGCTGCGTGTGAAATTTTAGCTCTCTACGATAAGTGCAGTAAAGATTTTTTTTATAGAATCAGAGATCTGAAAAGCGACAAATATACGAAGCTCATGTAATCTTAAATAAAAGTGATTTTTAAAAAAAAAGCTAAGGCATTCTTAATTCACAACATATCTTTTTTAAGGCATGAAGGCTTATACTTAAGTCCTGCCAATGATACAACTACGAACATTTCAAGTCTGGTTTACAAATTGCATCACATAATACATTAAATGTGAAATCAATCTTCTTAGTGTATTCTATAATTAAGAAATGAGCACAGGGCACAAGATTAAATTAATTAGTTTCTGTTTTTCTAAAAAAGTTAAATTGAACCTATAATATTTTATATTTAAAAAAAAAAACAAATGTGAAAACTGTTTTTGTTATTCTTACAAATCCGAAAAAAGGACGGATATTCTAAAATCGAAAAATAGAATTATTCATTAAATTACCCGCTTATTTCATGAGTTAATTCTAAACATATGTATGGGAACAGAGTACAGTTAAAATCGTGGCAACGGTATGTGAATGTTCCGTATGTGCAAATAATAATATAAATAATAATATAAATAAATTTAAAAAGAAAAAAAAACTATATATGTGTGTAACAAACGAAAAGACTTTTTAAACTAACAAATAAAATCTTAATAAAATTTCACTGGCAGCAACAGAATAGCACTTAGATGTAACACTCAGCTAACTTGAAATGTATTTGTTCTATCCACACGCAGTAAAGCCTCTGCGTCCTGAAGCGTTGAAGAACAGTTTAAACCAAAATAAAAACAAACAGAGAGAATTTATTTATTTTTTTCCTGCAGGAGATGAATGAAAGATTGTATTGACAATTCATTACTCTCTCACAAATCAAGATGGGCAAAGCAGCAGGGCAAGATGGTATAACACAAGAAATGGTTAAGTACATGGGAGCATCAGGCGACCTATTACTCTTAAGGGTCCTACAGGCAGCGTGGTGCAACAAGGCCATACCAAAGGATTGGGAGATTGCCATCATAACACCAATTTTCAAAAAGGGTGACAATCGACAATGTGGAAACCATATATATATATATATATATATATGTATATATATATATATATATATATATATATATATATATATATATATATATATATATATATATATATATATATATATATATATATATATATATATATATATATATCAGGGTGGAACATAAGTATTACGATATTGCGTTCCGTACTAAGTGACGCAGATTCTGCTCTGTTCCATATTTTTCTCATGCACTGATGCAGCTATCTTCTGGTATTGCTCAATAACCACGTGGGCCTATGCAAGTATGTAAAATTGCTCAGTACAAGTTAAAATGTACTTACAAGTCAGATAGTTCTTTTTGTTTTGCCACTGTATATTTTGTTTTCCACATATAAGTTTAGAACATGATGTGTAATTTTCCATAAAACTTCTTTTAAGACATATTTTTTATTGAAAGCTGCCGGTAGGATACACAATGCGGGGCCTCCTGTAGTTTCAGGGCTTGATTGGGTCAAATTGGTTAAATCGACCTAAGGCCGATCCTTGTTGGTCGCTTCCTTTCCCCGCTGCTTTTACCTTCTCTAACTCAAGAGCAGAGTGAGGGACTCATTTACAGGTGAATAGACTGCAGCGCTGGGTTACCTGGTTTCGAACCTGGCCACTTTGCCTCAAGAAGCAATTGCGCTAATCACTCTGCCAATCTCTTTTGCAACAACAACAAAAATCATTAAGTGGGGGGACAAATTATCAAAAACCCAAAACTATGGTTAAATGTCTGCTCACTTACCTGTTTCTGCGTGTAAACCTGTTGGATATTAAAGTTGGTGGTGAGCGCTATCTGAAATACTGGAAACAGCAGGCCGGCGATTACCGCAGTGGTCATTCTGATGGGAATGCCTGTGTACGCCATGTAGACAAAAAACAATGTGACCCACATCCCGTCCGCCACGTCATGTGGCTCTGTGTCCAGGGTGATCGTACAAACCACGCCCAAAAACAAGAACAGTGACGTGTAACAAATTATCTGCAGTGTCATGTACTCCAGCCGGATCTCGTAGAGGAGGATCTCCAGAATCACAAGGACGACAACAATGATTCCTAGCACTACAGCCCGGACTGGGTTATCCAGCCCGTTCACGTAGAAAAATATGATAAGAAGAACACAGATAAATATGCTGAGGACTTGTATGATGGACTGAGATGATCGATCTACTTTGAGAAAGTAACGTCTGTATAGATTCTCTATCGTTTTGTCCCGGAACTGTTTGGTCCGAAATATGTCGATAAAACGCTTGATGCCGAAAGTGGACCTCAAACACTGGCCTGCAGAACGATCCGCGAGCTCCCATTCATCCAGATTTCTTTTTTGCTGACTGAGTTTTTTCTGCTCATTCTTCAACTCTTGCGTCCTTTTCGCGTAGTTCTCTTCCCAGACCTGTTTCATAGAAGCTTTCCGTGACAGAGATTTATCGCCTTCCATTGGTGAAATTTTGTTTCTTTGCACAGACATGAATCCCATTCCTCCGTCGACGCTCGAATTAATTTCTGACTCGCTCATCGCGAGAAGCTGTCCGTCTCATAGCCGCTAGAAGATACAACAGCCAAACGCTCCCGTAAACGCACATGATTGCTGCCTACATTGGTCCTGATAGCTTGGCACCTGAAAAAAAAAACAAAGAGAGAAAAGAAAACAGATGCAAACGTTGCTTGATCGAAAGAATGTTGTACGAAATCAACTTTTCTTCCTTCCCCTGTCCCGCCCACAACCCTTGTAGAAAAATTCACACCAGCACAATGTAAATGAATGTGTAGGCTTTTACCGTACTATGAGTTCCATAAGAAACTAATCTTTCCGTTTGTGTGTGTTTTTTTTTAATTATCTTAGATACTGCACCCACAGGAATGTACAACTTGTATTCCATTTTCCATCTTATGGAATGGATTAAAGAAATAGCATCAAGATATTACATTCAGTAATGTTCCTATTTTTAACTGCATTTATTTATTCTACTGTCTGTGTGCAGTGGCGTGTTGCGTAAAAAAAAAAAAAATCAACCAACAAAAAAAAAAAAAGGCGGGGGGGAGACCTTGGGAGGGACAGCTATC
The DNA here is from genome assembly GCA_024509875.1 of Oreohelix idahoensis. Classification (NCBI taxonomy): domain Eukaryota; kingdom Metazoa; phylum Mollusca; class Gastropoda; order Stylommatophora; family Oreohelicidae; genus Oreohelix; species Oreohelix idahoensis. Next base: position 105,598 of record JAMPIV010001431.1, read on the forward strand.
AATTCCAAATCCCGCGCATGAAAATTTTTCATTTCGAACTTCTACAACACTGTTTCTGCCGCCCCCTTGATCTACCTTTTCTGAACATTCCTTCTTAAAAGCCGTTTATGTTTTGACACTACGATGTCATTGCCCGATGATGGTCATGACATAGCGATCTACTGACAGTCGTAGCAGTTGTCCCATTCTTTCTCTGTCTCATCAGAGACCCCCGGGAACTACATGGGGCTTCGTCTCAAACAGTATCATTGACCACCTTACCTGTTTACTTCGTCTCAAACAGTATCATTGACCACCTTACCTGTTTACTTCGTCTCAAACAGTATCATTGACCACCTTACCTGTTTACTTCGTCTCAAACAGTATCATTGACCACCTTACCTGTTTACTTCGTCTCAAACAGTATCATTGACCACCTTACCTGTTTACTTCGTCTCAAACAGTATCATTGACCACCTTACCTGTTTACTTCGTCTCAAACAGTATCATTGACCACCTTACCTGTTTACTTTCAACCAACTGTGTAACTTGGTAGAGGCCGACCGAAAACCACATGGAGAAGTGATCTTGAGACGAAACAAAAGAGATTGAGAAGGCATGGAAAGACCTGGGACTGACTGCACGGGGCAGGGGGACTTGGGGGTAAGATGATTGCTGAAGGCCTGTGCTACTTGGGGAGCTAAACAGCAATGATGATGATGAAGCAGTATAACTTCTTACTTGTGTACTACGTCACAAAAGGTGTATCTGATCATTTTAATTCTTGCATATTTCCTTTGTTCCAAACGGTAAAAATGATCAGTTAACTTCTTACTTATTTACTTCGTGTGCACATTGTGCCACGCGCTTCTTCCTCCTAGCTTGGGACCAGATGTGATGATCCTTTAAATGCAAGCCAAGCTGAGGAAACTGCAGCTCATGACTTCAACTCAACACGTTTCGGAATGGCTGAAAAGCCACGGGAAAAGCCTAGATCTACAGTGTAGATAGTACCAAGGAGTCTTGAACTTGGTCTTCTTTTTCTTCTTCTTTGATCCTTAGCCGCCGACCGTCAAAGCAGGCAGTGGCCATCACGCCTGGTGGCGTCTTGTAGGGCAGCAACAAACTGATTCCACTTTGCTCGGTCGTTGGCCATCCTTCGTACAGTGCCCCAACTCTGTTTCATTCTTTGTATCTCAGCCTCCACAGTCCTCCGCCAAGTTGTTTTTGGTCGACCTCTCTTTCGTTTTCTTTCAGGGGTCCATAGCATAGCTGTTCTTGTGATGGCATCGGGGTCTCTTCTGAGGACATGGCCAACCCAACTCCAGCGTCTGCCAGCTATGATGGTGTGCGTGTCCTCTTGCTTGCTCCGAGTAAGCAGATCTTGGTTGGTGATGGTATTCGGCCAAAAGATTCGGTGAATTTTTCTTAGGCATGTTGTGTGAAAATTGAACCTGGTATTGACTGCAAAAGAGCGAGAAGCTCAGCAGCCCTAGTTAAACAACAACAAACGGCATAAATTAGCATTTAATTTCTTACTTCTTTACTTCGTCCCAAACGGTATAAACGATTATTTCATTTCTTACCTGTTTACTTCGTCCCAAACGGTGTAAGTGATAATTTCATTTCTAACCTGTTTACTTCGTCCCAAACGATATAACTGGTCAGTTAATTTCGTCTCCAAAAGGTGTAAATTATCATTTCGATTTTTACCTGTTTACTTTGTCCCAAGTGGTTTAACTGATAATTTAATATCTTACTTTTTTACTTCGTACCAAACGGTATACATGATAATTTCATTTCTTACATGTTTACTTCGCCCCAAAAGATATAACTAGTCATTTAACTTCGTGTTTACTTCGTCACAAATGGGGTTTTTGATCGTTTCACTACTTACCTGTTTAATTCGTTCCAAGTGATATAATGATCACTTAACTTCTTGTTTACTTCGTCTTGTTTACTACCCCAGGGTTCTCCACTATCACCGGTGCTGTTTAACATCCATACAACAAAAGTAGCTACCATTTAGTCAAATGGGTTGGGACGAACATTGACTTTTGCTGATGACATACTCATTTACAGAAGTGGCTCTAACCAACAGGAAATGGTTAATAGTATACACGGTACACTACAGTAGGTGCTTAACTGGTGCGAGGAAACGGGCTCCAAAGTCAATCCCAACAAGGCCTGCGTGATGTGGTGCTCTTTAAACAACTCCATAGTGAAAACAGATCTTCCAGATATTACTCTCAATGGACAGAACATTGAAAGGCACGAAAAGATGAAATACTTAGGAATTACATTCGATCGCGGGCTATCGTATAAGTACTATGTTGATCCCATCATACAGAAATGCAGGAGAGGCCTGGCAGCCCTGAAAATAATGGCCGCTGCGCATCTTGAGCAAAGATTACTATTTCTTCTTTTTCATCAGCGCGTAAGTCATTGGGTATGGGCTGGGAATACTAACGTTGTCAGTAACAAAATGTGAGCAACTAGAACGCATTCAAAATAAAGGGATGCTTATAGTCTTGGGCTGTACCCGTGATGCCCCCATTTTGACAATGAGGTACATGACTGGAGTGCTGTCGATTAGATCCAGATATGCGACGGTCCCGGCAAAAACTTACATGCGAGTAACCACAGACAAATGGCACCCCATGCATGTAAAAATAGCTGACATTAAGGGAGCAAGAATAAAGAGGGGGATGTCATGGATGGCACAGGCAGAAAGAACGATCAAGCAGGTGACCACAGTTGAAAATATATTCAAAGGGGAAGACTGGAGTAAGTCAGATGAGAACTGGATTAACTACCAGCAAGTCATCATAACCTTGGCAGAGAGTGTAGAACTTGGGGCAATGGGAATGCAGAACTGGAAATTAACTCAACTGATACTTGATCATGCCGGGGATAATGATGTCATTGCGTTTACTGATGGGTCTGTGATCCGTGGTGAAAAACCAGATTGGGGCTTCTCTGCTAGGGTAAAGGTCAGAATCGTCGCCGAACATAGCGGGGTGTACAAGATAACAACTTCCAGCATGGGAATGGAGATAGAGGCAGCTACTGCAGCCTTAATGTGGTTAACTAAAACTTCAGTAACAAAGGCAGTCGTTGTGTCAGATTCTCAGTCCATGCTTCGAAAGGTTCAAAATGGTTGGCTACGGCATGAATGGAAAACCTCCATAGAAGCTTCGAATCTGCAGGAGCCGGTGTGGATCTACTGTCCTGATCATGCAGGGGTACGCGGTAATGAGAAAGCTGGCAGACTAGCATCAAGAGCACCAACAGTGGGGGCACTGGATATGGTTAAAGGAGAGATACTAAGAACAATTAATGATTACAGAGAATGACACTGCAATAGATGAATCATCACGATTAAGACTTGGAATTTGGCATCAAACGCCAGACTAGCAGAGATGGACGTATGAGAGGATGCATCCGTCGTGTTTATAACCAGCGAGCTACAGGAACAGTTAGCATTCACACTCTTCGATATACACCGAGGGAGACCGAGCACCTATGGGTTTGCCCGAAGTGCAATGGTGTCGATTCTGTTCAACAATAGCAATACTTCGTCCCAAAAGGTATTAGTGATCATTTAACTTCTTACTTATTTGCTACCAAACAGTACAACTGATCGTTTAACATCTTACTTGTTAACTACGTCCCAAACGGTATAACTGATCATTTCACTACTTACCTGTTTACTTCGTCCCAAACGGTGTAACTGATCATTCAGCTTTTATTTTTTTGTTTACTTCGTTCCAAAATGTATAAGTGATCATTTAACTTATTTCTTGTTTGACGTTACTTCCTTCGAAACACTATAACTGATCATTTCACATCTTACTTGCTTACTACGTCCAAAACGGTATAAATGATCATATTACGTCATACTCTGCATCTTCAGGTTCTATGAGCTTATTTACTCGCATTAGTAAATATGTGTAATAAAGTATCCGAATACTGCGACATGACACGAACTGGGTGGGGCTTTTTTTATTAATGCGGAGATTATGAGCTATAAAAATAAAATTTAATAAATCACGCCCTTGCCTCAGCGTGCGCTCTAATTCTGAACTCATTCTATCGAAATGAACGAAGGGAAAGCAGACCGATAACAGCACCGAAAAACAGCCCTATCCAAAAGCAAAATTTTGGAAGTGTTAGCCTTCATGTGGCGAGACAGCTTCTTTCAACTCAGATAGAAGTCCTTAGGTTATATCAGAGCGCTGTTGCCAAGGGAAAAATTAACTCCTGGTTGCTGTTTCGTGCGACACTGAGAAATACTAATCTCTGAAAAGGACTACTAGTATATACCAGCTCGCATTATGAAGTCTCTTAACAAGGGTTAATCCTTACAAGGACTGCTAGCGGGTTCGGCATTTTTAGCTTCCAATGGTAGAATGTCACATTGTATTTGTATATATGCTACCGCGTAGCATTAACCAACCGTCGTTTGGCATGAGGCAAACAATTTCAAAGTAAAAACAAAATTACGCCGAACCAGCCGCATCACTTGGCGATTCCGGTATTGGACGAATCTTGTTTTAGTATGGCCACTGGGTACCATATAATAAGACAGACGGACATACATAAGTGGGCCTAATCTAAAAGATGTAAAAAGAGAGAAATTAAGAGAGATTGCAAACAACAGAGAGATGACAGACACGCAGTTTGCAGTGGCTGACAGTGTGTATAAAACTGCATTCGAATTTACAGAATGCCAATAAACAGAGATACCGCAGAGTGCATTGAAGGAGAAGCCTGTGCTCATACTAAGCGCGTCAACCGGATGGACAGTTTGACAGTAAGTTATAGAAAAAAAAAACAACAACAAAAGTGGTAAAGAGTACTGAAGATCCAAAGTTGTGGAGAAACATGATCACTTTCGCAAGCAGGAAAAGTAGGCCTACATGATGATGAAAGGACATGAGAAAATGACAGGTAATGAGGTTTACAGGCGCAGCGTGCAACAAATGATAAGCTGAAACTGATTTTAAAAAATCAATCAGCACACACACATACAGACGTCTCAAAGAGCAGGTGTCCTTCGGAATCCAATCCGGCCAACCAATAATCGATCGCAGAGCTCAATAAAGAAATATTGGGTGTACAGTGATGAAATCCTAATTTAGGTAAATTACCTGTTTCGAAGACTAAAGAAAGAAATGTGTCAGATTTCAAAGTGGAAACAAAACGTATCTCATTCCAGAAAGGGCATAATCGTCCCAGGTAATTTTTCTCCTACACCGCCGAAGTAAAAAAAATAAATAAATAAATAAAAATAAAAACAAACTAACCCAAGCTTCCTTGACTTTGGCACAAGAGGCACAATTAAATATTTAGTAAACAGAATATGGAGATTTAGAACGAAATAAAAAAAAGCTATACAAACTACACAAATCAGCCACGATAATTTATATTTAAACAACAAACAATTAAGATGTACTGTTGTCATGTACTGTTGTCATGAATGGCGTATAACAGTGGCGGAAAGACGATGCGCCACGTGTTGTTCCCAGAGGTCTCTGAACAGACAAAGACAGAAAGACTCTACTGCACTCTCAGGCATGTCACACAAGGTCGCGCACAGGGCTGGCAATCTCACCACGTGACACACACAGCCACAGATACTACTGCTGTAAAGAGTATGTGAATGTTTAGTGTCAGCATAATGGACGCAAAGGAAAATGATGAAAGGCAATACGACCAATATAAGGTGAAGATGCCGGGACCGATAAAATGGCCAAAAAAGAAAACCGATCAGCTTGTAGCTAAACTTGAGCAAACGACTATCAGAAAATGATGAGAGGTTGCGAGAGATTATCTGAAAATGATCAAAATTTGCGAGAGATTATCGTGGAATGATGAGAAGTGTCGAGAGATTATAGGTGAATGATGAGAAATGTTGAGAGACTATCGGGTATTGATAAGAAATGTCGAGATTATCAGGGATCGGTGAGAAATGTGGAGAGATTATCTGAAAATGATGAGAAATGTCCAGAGATTATCGGGAAATGATGATAAATGTGGAAAGATTATCGGGAAATGATAAGGAATGTCTACAGATTATCGGGAAATGATGAGAAATGTCGAGAGATTATCAGCAACAAAGAATAATGCAAAACACGTATTTCTTTCTCAACGTAACACCTATATCTAAGGATATATGATAGGAGAAGTACAGGGTGTTTATAAAGTCGCTGTGCAGTGAAATTTACGCCCGGGCGAGACTACGTCACCAAAAATACCCTGTTTTCAATGGCTAACACCATTTCCTTTCAGCAATGAAACCGTGAATATAACAACGACTTGATTGTGGAACACAGAATATCATGACGTAAATTTGCATCATTCGTGACGTAATTGCTAAAATATTTTTCAAATTCACTGCACAGCGACTTTATAAACACCCTGTATATATGTGCGGCTGACCTAGGCAATAATATGAGTTATGAGCCGCACCACGCCTAACCAGAGAACAACTGCGTAATAAAATGCCTACAATAATGTTTGGTAAAATAGAAAGTCCCATACAAAATTAAGAGGTTAATGTATAGTGGATGACGAGAGACTTTGTGAGTCATGAATACATGAGCTGGTCAGCAATAGAAACCACTTGGTATCTCGTGTACATATATCAACATAATCATCATATTCTTTTGCGCTCCTTTGGAGCATACAGCCACTACTACACCTGCGCCATGCTATTCACTCTCTCTTGCAGCAGTAGTTTCTGTGGCAATTTGTTTTACACGATGAGTTTGCCAGCCTCATTCACAGCCTCACATTAGTCGCCTCGTACGACATGCCTGAGAGTACAGTTGTCCTATTCTTCTTCTGTCTCTTCAGACGTCCCCGGGACACTTGACGGGACATGTACATCTATACACATTTGATAAACCACTCCAACAAGCCGATGTACAACAATAAAGGTCAAGGTCCATAGCAGAGACTGCAGTAGAGGAGTTAATTGTTATAGACTTCACTATACTAGGTCCAGCACCGAGAAGTGAGGTGACCAGTTCCCTTCCTCGCTTCCTTTTCCTTCCCTAACTCAAGAGGTAAGTCAGATACCCATTTACAGCTGGGTAGACTAGAGTGTGGTGATACCGTTATTCGAACCCGGCTCCTTTGCCGCGTGAGACTATCGCTCTAACCACTCTGCCAATCGTATGCTCTTTACAACAAAACTGTAATATAATGAAGTTGACCAATGGTTTGATGGACGTCTGAGAAAATGATGAAGTGCTTGACAGGAAATATTCTGTACAGGACACTTACAATCGGAGTATTCCGCATTACTCATCACTGTCCTTATTGCACAGAAAAAGTTCATCTTAATATATGAAATCTTTATTAACAGAGGGACTTAAAAGTCACTTTCTGTTTTTTAACTCTCGCTTAAATCTAAATGATATACCTGAAAAAAATGTCAAAACAAAGAGCTATACCTGCCATTAGATTAATAAGTTGTTTTTTTTTCTTTTTTTTTTTTTCTTCCCAGAAACAAAATAAAATCTATAATGGCTAATAATGTGACGTTACAAGAGACAACAACAATTGTTTCCTGCCGTGGAACGAAACCAGCTCTCACGTTGATCTGTAATGCAAATGTGACATTTATGTAATGTAAATGTGTTTATGTAATCAACTGGAAGTCAATTGTCTTTACTGTGATGTTTGTTTTATACAGATTAGTTGGGGTGGGAGTAAAGAGATAACAATTTAAAAGTAGGAAGTAACTACTCAATAACCCTATAATACGTTCTGTATGTGTGTGTGTGAGTTCATGTATATATATATATATATATATATATATATATATATATATATATATATATATATATATATATATATATAGATAGATAGATAGATAGATAGATAGATAGATAGATAGATAGATAGATAGATAGATAGATAGATAGATAGATAGATAGATAGATAGATAGATAGATAGATAGATAGATAGATAGATAGATAGATATAGCAGTGGCGTATCCTGGTAATGCGAGCTAGGCGTGCTGGTACTTACAATGAATATGGACGCCTACTATTTAACTTCTTCCCCTCTTAATTTAAAAACCAACTATATTCAATTACGCAACGATAGTTATTAGGGGTATTTGTCAATTATCTCCGAAATACTAATTAACTTACAACTTGAAACTCACTGTCACTGTAATAATCTGCATTCCCGGCAACTAACAAAAATTAATCACAAAAAACACTGGACGGACACAGCCGATTTTTACAACCCGAGAGCTGCAAGACCACCGCACGCATGTTCGTATTGTATTGACGTATCTGGCCATGACCCCGGTCCACACAAACCAATCTTCAGACGTGAATCCGAAAGGTGCCGCACGCATTGTGACGGAATTACCCGAGAAACTTCGGGCGATTGTAACCAACCAATAAAAACTGCACTATAAAACGCGTCTGGGAAACTGAAACTAGATATACTCGTAGATTCTATGCGGGAAAATCCGTTATCCTGATGCGTGCGGTCCGAAAGCAGAACTTTAGAAGAGAAATATTTTATAGAATAATAAATTAAATTTTTATTTTCCTTCGGGCATAGGTGTGCGCAGCACGCACAGCACACATAGAGAATACGCCACTGATATATAGACTGACAGATAGATAGATAGATAGATAGATAGATAGATAGATAGATAGATAGATAGATAGATAGATAGATAGATAGATAGATAGACAGACAGACAGACAGACAGACAGACAGACAGATAGATTGTGTGTGTGTGTGTGTGTGTGTGTGTGTGTGTGTGTGTGTGTGTGTGTGTGTGTGTGTGTGTGTGTGTGTGTGTGTGTGTGTGTGTGTGTGTGTGTGTGTGTGTGTGTGTGTGTGTGTGTGTGTGTGTGTGTGTGTGTGTGTGCACACTGATGCAACTGCAGGAATATGCCTTAAAACTAAGTCAGATGGCCGACTGTTTAAGCTCACAAGACTGACGGCCAAGATAACAATCAGAAGGGTCACCATAAGAGACTTTTGATTCATATTCACTGATGATGCTGTAATTGTCACTCAAAGCCAACAGGAGCTTCATAGCTTGATTAATCGCTTCAAACAAGCATGCAAGGAATTTGGCCTCACAATAAGTCTAAAGAAAACAACTGTGCTGTGTCCAGGATGTGGATGTTGCACAAGTTATCACTATCGTTAACTGTGACTTGGCAGTGGTGCACCACTGGACATAGCTGGGGTCTACCATCAATGACAGATTCTCTCTGGACACAGAAACTGACATCCGCATTGCCAAAGCCATGGCCACCTTTGCCCGCCTCACAATGCGTGTTAGGGGAAAGTCCAAACTTGCAATTAAGACAAAAGCTGTGGTATTTAATGCCTGCGTCACCAGCACACATTTTTTGTGGCAGCAAAACATGGGCAACCTATGCTAAACAAGAAAGAAGGCTCAATAACTTCCTTCTATGGTATCTACGCCACATCCTTAGTATTTCGTGGAAGGACACAGTGACAAATGTCGAGGTGATGTCACCTGCTGGCCTTGAAAGCATACAGCGCAGAGTACGCTGGACTGGCTATGTCCGCCGCATGGAAGATGGTCGCATCCGAAACATATCTTCTACGGACAACTGGCAGAGGGCAAAGGAACAGTTGGGCGACCACAGATGAGTTCAAAGATGTGTGCAAGAGATATAAGGGCACCGGGCATAAATCCAGCAACCTGGGAGGATGAAGCTGCCGATCGCACCAAGTGCGATCAACGATATAGAGAGATATGCTATCTACGGCGCCACCTCAGACTGGGCGAAAAGAAGCTCTCACAACAAACAGAAAAGAAAAGATAACGTCCAAAGGAACACCAGGAAAAAAAGCAGCCGAGAGCTGTCACCTCAGGGGCACAATCCAATAGTCAGTTATGATAGAAGGGGCTATTATTATTATTACTATCTTTATTGCGATATATTCATCACAATTACTTTTCTTTGCAATCCTTATGGAAGATGGAGTTAAAGCACGCACGTTGAATATCCTATATATCAAGTTCAACTCACTCAGAAGCGTATTTCCTGAATCAAGATTAAGTATTCACAAGTTGATTCGCCAAGATAGCAAGAACAAGTGCTCACAAGTTTACTTGGATACATATACAGTTTGAATAACTTGAAAGCTGATAGCCTGAACCAAGTTCAGTAGCTCAATGCGTCAGTGCATGACGTGAATTCATCTACTCTAATTGTGGATTGCACGAAGTACATTCTTTCAAGCAAGCTTCATTGCACGAAACACACTTGTTACCCAAAGATCATTTCGTGAAGACCTCATGTCTAGTCAGTGCCTTTTCAAGACTGGACAGCAGACATTTTCCTGAGACCACTGTCAATAATGTGTCAACGCTACAGAGATTTCCAAGCAGCGAGAGACATTACGCCTTACAAGTTCTTGCCACTACACGTGCAAGAGTTTCAACTATAATTACTCGTCTAGGAGATAACCCACACAGACATCTACATTGGGAGTATGTGCATACCATCACATATTCATACAGTGAAGGAAATTTGCGAGACTCAGGTACACTACAGGTTTAACATCAGTGTAGTAACACTTTATATATCACATCATTATTTCCCTATGTTATCCCCCATATTTAATTAACTGCATTTTTACATGTCATCTGTGTCTGTGAGTTGTCTTTCACCAACATTCTTTTTACTTCCTACTAACACTATATGTGTATATATTTAACTAATAAATGGTATAGCCGCGCTGATCATTACCTAGTTATTTAACATATCACACTGTGTTAAATATTTACATATATGTAAAATCCTTCATTTAGGAGCTTGGGGCTTCTTCTTCGAGATCTGAGGGCAGAAGCTAAGATCATAGGGAAATAGTAAACTTTCCACGATTTATTAGAAAACACTATCTAGTGAAGAGCATTCGCCTTCTCTTCTTCTTGTCCTTATCTCGATTAGATCTCTTCCTTTCTTAACGAGCCAATTTCTGGAGACCTTCTTGACAACACTTAGTAGGCCATCTTCATCATACTGTAGCGGTTCGATCATTGGTGACCCACCCAGTATATAATATATACTACAGTGCGCATGCGTGTGTTAAGAATGTGTGTGTTTTATGCGTGTCTCTGTGGTTAACTAGATTGGTCCAGCAAGACTTGGTGAATGATATACCATAGCTAGATGTATGTAAATCTACAGCACACCACGAACACCACTTCACAGAAATACGCAATTCACAAACTTGACGAACCTTCGACCTGGAACTCGGAACCCAGAATGTCATAGCATCAAAAAAAAAAAAAAAAATTCAGCTTGTGTATATTCTTTTAAGTTCCTATAATTTGGTTAATAATGCAAAATACCCAGTGCAGTTCCCGGGGGTATTTGACGAGACGGAGAAATAATAGAACCACTACGCTCTCAGGCATGTCGTAGGAGGAGACTAATATGATGTTATGTACTAGGCTGGCAACCTCACCATGTAATACTAACTGCTACGGAAACCACCACTACAAGAACGTGTGATCGCTCGATGCAGGCTTCCTGTAAGGGGATCAGTTACAGTGGTGGCTCCATACTCCGATGGGAGCTAAAACAGGAAAATTTGTTTGTTTACTTTTTTTTTAGCTTCCTTTATTTGATGCTGAGTATCCAAGCAACAGCGCGGTTAGAACGCTTGCATCGCGAGACAATGGGACTACGCTCAAAGTCAGGTCGTGTCATGATCCAGTCTAAACGGCTAAATAAATGGGTACCTGGCTCTGCTCGCGAGTTAATGAAGGTAAAGGCAGCGAGGAAGGGAACTGTTCACCATAAAGCTGATACCTAGAATACATAGTGATGACTATAACATTGTACTCCATTACGGCAGTATCTGCTTTGGGATTACCTTTATCCTTGTTATATTTGATGCTAGTATATAATGCTAAATAACTGTGATAACATAGCCATTTCCAGTCTGATGACTTGGTTTTCGTCTTATGTTCGCGTGGCTCAGACTATAGTTACAACAAACTAATACTAAATTAAGATCGCACCTGACGCCACGAGGAATCCTCACTTAAAATTAAGCACGACTTCCTGAACAGAGACCATCCGTGAACCAATATAATAGAACCGTGTTGTCCGATTGTGGCAGCTTCGGTAGTTATAACAGACGTGATCCACAGTGAAAGACACCGTTTATTGACAGACTTGTACGATGCCAGCGTCTGCTGCTGTCCTGGCACTGCCATTGGTCTCGCGATGCGAACGGTGCAAGTGGCTTCCTCTTTCACGACCTTTTCCGATGCCAGGACGTTTTGAGATGAGGCCGGCTCGCTGTCACGTGCGCGGGCCACTCGTATTTACGTTGTGATAGACGATGCGGAACGATAGATTGCACGGTGTATCATAACAAGCGAACAAACATGATCGAGCCGTGCAGCGAACTTCAAACTCAAAAGGTCGAGCTGAAAAACAAATATTGACCGGCGCTTTGTGATGCCAGATTTATTTATTTATTTTTTTGTTTTAACTCTGGATCGAGGTCAGGATATGAGAAAGCATGGGAGATGGGGGTTAACTTTTCTCAGGGGACAAAATTGGTTTGGTTTGGTTTTAAACATCATCTTCATTGTACACGGACAACTCCGTCAGTGCTCCGATCTCCTCCGTTAGATCCCACATGGAGGATCTCAGCACAGTGCACGAACTCCGTTGCACCGGCGAGGATTCAAATGTGTGTATACAGGAATCACACATTCTATAAATAGTTTTGTGGTGTATAGGTTTCCTAATTTTTAAATTCTGTCAGGGCAGCGGCCGTATGGCCTGCTCCTTACGATTTCCAACTGCCGTGGAAGATTTAACGTGCGCAACTTGCACACGGGACCTCCTATTTTTCGCCCTTATCCGAGAAGGCTAGGCATCCGATTTCACTACCCAGGAGATAACAGTGGAGTATGACATCATTAGGAATTACTAGATCGGAAAAAAAAATTCCCTCACTTATATTCCCTGTACTGGAAACGAACCCGATACCTTTAGAATTAGAGGCGGTCGCCCTATGACTCCCGGGCACAATTTCACTGCTATAGAAAAAAATAATGTTTGCTACAAGGGCGGTTGAGATTGAAGGACTATGCCCTATGGGGAGCTGGGAGGTAATGAATGAATGTATATCATCATTTTCATCTGCGCTCCTTACGGAATATGGTAGCATCAATATAGCTGGTTCGCTTGCAGGAAGCCTGCACCAAGCATTCACATGCTCTTGTTGAGGTGGTTTCCGTGACAACTAGTTTGACATGATGTTGCCAGTCCCATGCACAACCACATACCTGTCTTCTTGTACCACATGTCCGGCAGTTTAGTAGTTCTTTTCTTTCTGTGTCTCTTCAGAAACTGCCAGTAACTACATGGGGCAATGACTGGCTAGGTGCACGAACTTTATTGCATCTAGTATTATTGTTTCCATATAACCAAACCGCAGTAGTCCACATTTCATCTTTTTTAATGTGATGTTTTTTTTTTTATTGCTGTTGTTGATGTCACTTCAATGAGATTACCTGCCGTAACTCTTATGGCTGATAAACGTGAGACTGAAATGTTGCTTCAAATGTGCAAGAGATTATGTCACTAGAATTTTTAACTGGCTAGTAGTTGTTAAGGTCAAAGTGGAAGCGTGAGACCAAAGGGCACTTGAAGAAGAGATCTAGAGACTAGCGTGAAAGGGATGAAGTAGACATAGAAAGAACTTGAGCTGATGGCACAGGACAAGAAGACATGTTTCCTGAGAGCCTATGATCCTTAGGGAGACAAAATATGATGATGATGATAATAGCTTAAGATGTTTCAATATTACTTTTCATATAAAGAGGCACGGAAAGCCGAAATATTGCTGCTGATACACAGATGCTGAACAATTTAAACCGATATTAATTACAGATAAACAAGAAACTGGCTCTTTCGTTACATAATGGTAACTAGATGCAAGATAAAATGAAATTACTTGATGAGAGGATGTGTGATGATATTCTAAATACAATAGCCACAGGATGCAGCAATCAGGTCTACAAACACAGGGCAAAGGTTAAATTCAAGAAACGATAAAAAGATTGCATTCGCAAAAACTCAATTCAAGATGTAGAATCGTAAATATATCTTAGCAACAATATAAACAGAGATGGCGGTGCAGCTTTCGCTGCCTTTTGAAATACAGCGTTTCCGAGACCCTCTCAAAACAGAAATCGAGTAAATGCAACATGATTTTCTCATTGAAATAAATGAAAAGTAAGAGCGATGTATTCCACCAATGCTGTAAATAATAATAATAATAAATACATAAAATAACAAAGAGATTAAATTACCACATACCACTCACACTGAACCGTTTGGGATAAGAACAGGAGTGCGACAGGGATGCCTCTTGTCTCCATTTCTTTTCTTACTAGCAATAGACTAAGTTATGAAATATCGACAACCCACAACAGAAATGGAATCCAGTGGACTCTGACTAAGCAGTTATATGATCTGGATTTTGCTGATGACTTGGCTCTTCTGTCCCATAACCGTAATCAGATGCAGGACACGTTGAAAATGCTCGATGAGAGGTCACAGCAATTGGGTCTGAAAATACACAGGGAAAAGACAATGAGAATAAATGCAGGTAATAATAACAGGGTTGTACTTGAAGAAGCACCAATACAAGATGTAGAATCGTACACATATCTTGGCAGCAATATAGACAAAGTTGGAGGGACAGACAGTGATATCAAAATAAGAATACAAAAAGGAGCTTTCATTGCATTGGGAAATATATTAAGATCAAGAGAAATCGGATCCAACACGAAAATAAGAATCTTCAACTCAAATGTGAAGTCAGTCCTATTATATGGCTCTGAGACGGAGAACAACAAAGACAACAACCAAAAAGCTACAGACTTTCATAAATGGGTGCTTGCGTAGAATAGAGGGATTAAAATGGTATGACAAGGTTACCAACGTGGAACTGAGGACAAGAACCAGATAAGTGCCAGTGAAACAAGAGATGAGAAGAAGACGATGGCGATGGATAGAACACACACTGAGAAAACCTGTTGATAGCATTACAAGGCAGTCCTTGTTCTGGAACCCCCCAGGGCAAGAGAGGCAGAGGTAGACCAAGAAGCACATGGAGAAGAGAGCTGGAAACAGAGGTGAAAATGATGAGAACGTGGAAAGAACTTGAGATGATGGCCCGTGACAGGAGGACTTGGCATGTGTTTGTTGAAGGCCTATGCTCCTTTGGGAGTGGAGGGTTATGGAACCACTCACATTAAATACATGAACAGAAAACAACATTGACAAACTGTTCAATATCACAGGGGCATGACCATTACCTTCTTCATCTTCATCAACTTTTAATTCAACGAGAGATGGGGTGTTCAGACATCTGAATGAGAAGCAGGCGATGCAGCAATGAGTTGTTTCCTGAAGAGGGTGTCCAGGGTTGAGTTTGTGACTTTTATGGTAGGAATGTTTGAAGGGAGATAACTGTAACTGAAATTGGGATAACGACATTAGCAATTAGGGAATAGCGGGACTTGATCACGTATCACTGGTTTACAAAACTCGTGAGCAGACGTGAAAAAGATTCGGCGTGAGAAAGGTAAGCATGGGCTAACTGAAACCGCCATCTGCGTAATGTAGAAGTTAGTACCAGCTCGGGTACAATTGTGGATAGTTATACCACATGCAGTTTGCGGGAAGACAAGACAAGTTTCTTCATGACAACAGAATGTTGCTTTCGAGCTTGTAGCGAAAGGTTTTTCTAGTATGATAATAGTGGTAGAGAAGAAGTAGAATCTCTCTCCAGAAAGGATGAAGTTCCAGTGCCCGCGAAGTACACTGGTATTTCAAGTGAGTTACAGCTGTGAATACTCTGAGCTGGACAATAGATTTAGGCTTCAGAAGTATAAGTTGCTACTTTCGCTATTGTAACCCTATGTGATAATATAATTAAATTAGAAAAAGTAACTCAAATTTTAACAGTTACAAATTTACCAAGTCAAATGAGTACAATTTCAATATTTATTATGTACATCTATATATATTCTTGTAATGAGAAATGGGTGTTGGAAGATGGTAAAATGTAGGATTATTTATAGTTACAAATTAAAATAAATAATAGAAAAAGTCTTGGATTTATCTTCCACTGAAATTACACAAAAGTTTGTCACAGTATCTCTTTGATATCTCTGGCAATCTAGTTCTCATCATAGACAGTCGTTCTAGAAACTGCTCACAGTGTTTGTTGGATGGATACACATAAAACTCATCTGTTGTTAGCCACGTCTGCTCGAGGTTCCTGAGACACACTTGAATAAACAGACTGTCCTTCAGCCCGCCCTATAACTACGGGGGACTAAGGTGTTGAAGATTGGTTGACCTCTAGGCTTCAGTTAGCAGGATCAACGGTCCTCGAGTCTATAGTTTCTCGATCAGGAATGATCATAAAAATTGATCATAAAAACCTGGAACAAAAGGTAATAGGTGGCCATGGTGTTCCAACAATCTCACCACCAACTGCTGTTTATGATGCGACCATGTCTTCAGTGTTTGTATATAAATGAATGAATCATGGTAGTATGTTACAGAGATAGCATGATAAGATAATGTATAATGTGCAGAATTAACAAAATACATGAATAAATCACATGTTATGATACCTGGGTACGATATAACCTTTGCCTTCCACTTATGGATGCCGAGTCACTTATGTACTTGCTGGTATGTCGTAAGCTTCCATGCAAGAACTAGCCATGCTATATTTGGCTAACCAATTAATGGTTATGCTTCCTGACAATGCCGGTGGAGGTTATCTCTGGTTAGTGTCATTCCTTTTTTTTAAAAATTATATCTGATACAATCAAATCGTAAATAACATCTGATATAATATGATATTAGTCATATATATATATATATATATATATATATATATATATATATATATATATATATATATATATATATATATATATATATATATATATATATATATATATATATATATATATATATATATATATATATATATCTTTAATAAACTTACATACCCTCTTAGGATTAATAAGCTCACGGTGAGACTTTATTGGCTGAATTTAACCTGCCCTGCATGCAGCGTGAAAAAAGAACTTTTCTTGCAGATGCTGTCTTCCAGTTTCTCACTCTGGCTTCTGGATTTGGTGTGTGTGATTTTCAACGCGCCGCTCTGTAATTATATATAGGTATATCTCACGTACGAGAAAGCACCTCCTAAAGTCCCAAAAGATTTTCGTTTAGTCTCTAGGTTTGAGGCGATTTGAGGCGATCTGTGCTTTTTCTGTACTTGTTTTCTCTTCTTTTCACTACACACTTATATCCTTCCTTCCTTCCTATGTATCCTTTCATTTTCCCCATATGAGGCTTTCATACTATATAAGTTTTATCCAAATCCGTTGAGGCATATACGTACAATAAATTTTTAAAGATTATTAGCTAACTTTTAGCAAATGTGATGAAGGTGAAAAATATTAATTATCTTTAAAACTATTTATATTTGAATAATATCCTTTTGGATATTATTCCTAGTCTATCTCCTTTGTTGAGTTATTTTTATTTAATATTATTCCAACCAGGCGTTTTCTTGTAGTTTTAAATTTAATGTCCAGTAAATGCAAGCTTTTAAAGTCGGCCATTCATTCCTATATTCGCTATTTCCTACTTTCAGCAATACCGTCTGGCTTAACCATAATTCACATTTCCGCCGTCTTCAAACCAAGATCGCCGCGCGCGCGTGCGTGCGTGCGTGCGTGCGTGCGTGCGTGCGTGCGTGTGTGTGTGTGTGTGTGTGTGTGTGTGTGTGTGTGTGTGTGTGTGGCGCTACACATTTTTTTTCACAACAAAGCAAGAGGTGCCAAATTTCGCTACAGAGCTGCGTCAATTTATGTTGTTCCAGCATTTCATCAAGGAACAATTGGTATGTAAATCATCACTAGTTATAAAACGTGAAGACAGTTCGAGAAACACGTGCTTGCAGTGTTAGTCCAGCTTCGGACATAAAGTGTAGAGTTAATGCAGAACATTTCTAGCGGCTAAAAGATAAAGTTTCCATCACTGGTAGTGATCCAGCAATTACTTCCGAGCCAGGTGAATTTATAGTGAAGATAGTTCGTGAAAATCTTAGAACCATAGCCAGAATAGAAATAGAAGAATTAGACAAGTGTTAAACGACTAGCTTCCTGACCAGGTGATTTGTGTGCTGAATGAAGGTACCAACGTAGAAGCCATGTGTAACTTATCTACATTATATTTCGGCACAGTGATTGCCAGATGTAAATATTTTCTTCTGACATCAATAAAATAATGATCGTCATCAGCGTGTCATCCAGTTATTTGCAGTCGTAGAATTGTGTCTGTCCGTCGATGTATTAAGAGTCAGCAGTCTTATACAGACAAGTATTACAAGCAGGTTAATAAGATAAACTGTATCACCAAGAAGAAGACATATTTATCTCCATCAACACCTGATAGAAGACATGAATTATCGAAACATATATGTCAAGTCAGAGGTTGACGTTTTATACATCATAAGTTTACTGGACACCTTTGTTGACAATATCATGTATGGTGCACAAGGCATATTATTCTCACAAGCAAAATGAACCTGGGTTGACAACTGCCACACTTTCTCTGCTCACGAAGGATTTCTTGGTAGAGAGCAGCACATTCTATCATTTTAATTCTGACAGTAAAGCTCATGTCCATGTTAAGATTATCTTCTTCAAGGATCATCAGGCAGGATTCAAGAAATTGGAAGGCATCCTTTAATCGTTTAACTGTAAGTTATCGGTTTGGTGGTTGTTGCTGGCTGGTGCCAGTTGCTGCGTCTTCTTCTTTCGTGGTGATCTTCCCCAGCGTCAACACCTCGTCATTGCCATTTCTATTTTCTGAGATTCAAACTAATTTATAATTTCATTTTCGTAAACTCCATCTAAGCCAGTCCTTGAGGTTAATATGACACCATCCTTAATTATAATAGCTGTGATAATATTGTCCTTAACGCTAAAGCCTTCCAGGTCATGACAGAGTTAAGGGCACAGTTTTATTTCCAACACACCGTTTATGCAGTACCGTAGAATTTAATTCCATGCAGTCTTGATTATATAAAATACATTTTTAGTGGTGAATACCTTCCAAAAAACCCTCAAAGAATCATTCAAATTTTCATCATCCTGCTCTGGAACTCCCGATGGCGTGCAGACAAAATAAGTTAGAATTCATGTAAATGAAAACCGCGTAAACAGAGAACTACCTGTATATGGAAATCAACACATCAATCAGAATCTTGAACTCTAATGTCAAAGCAATATGGCTCTGAAAAATGGAGAACAAAAAAAAAAAAACGACCAAGAAAATACAAAGACTTCTATAAATGTGTGTTTGCGTAGAATAGAAGGATTAAAATGGGACAACAAGGTAATCACGGTAGATCTGATGACAACAACCAGACACGTTCCAGTGGAACACGATATTAGACAAAGAAAATAAATATTATACACACATAAAGGTATGTTTTCAGGCACTCGTGAGAAATAAAGAAGTAGAAAACTAGACAATAGAAAAACAACAGACGCGAGTGGCTTACCGGGGAATCGAACCCAGGACCTGCTCGCGTTGGCAGAGTGGCTACAGCGCTGGCCTCTCGCTGTAAATGTGCCAGGTTCGAAACACGGTGGGGGTCGCGCTCTAGTCTACCCAGCTGTAAATGGGTACCTGACTCTACTCTTGAGTTAGGGGATGCAAATGCAGGGAGGAAATGAACTGGTCACTCCGCCTCTCGAAGTTGGACGCAGTATCGTGAAGTCTTCAACACTTCTCTCCCCTGTGGCAGTATCTGATATGGGTCTACCATTACCTCCTTCCTTTACTCTTGAAAGATTACTTTATATGACAAATTTGTGCACACTATTTTTTGAACGTTTGGCTGTTTGTTGTTGCTGCTGCTGTGTGAGTGTGTATGTTTTTCCGCAGCACGTGAATCCTAACATAAATGAAGGGATTCAAATATTAAAATTTAAGCTGCCTGTTTTCGGCCATATTACGAATCAGTAGAAATTGTTCACTGCATTACCACACAATCTTCTCTTAATGGGTAATTTTCTGCAATCCCTCGGAGCGTGGACCACAGAAGAAAAACACAAAAAAAACCCATCTTGTGGTAAGCAAGAATCCACAGATAACAGACCAAATGCATCCTTCCTCTACCGTCCGCGATGCTGTGTAGCGGAAATTACAATGGAAAGGGTACCAAGAGGAACAGCTATATACACAATGTGGAAATGAGGGGGCGTACATGCGTCAGTGTGCGCGCGCGCACATATTGTTTGCGTGCGAGCAGTGATTTAAAAAAGAAAAATGTTGTGTAGTGTCCTCGCAGCTTTTCACAAAAATTTCTCTTTTCTTGTTAATAGATATATTTTTCCCTGATTAATTCTGTTGTTTTCATCTCGTTGTTATGGCGATGAAGGTTTTCCACTGACAAATCCGTTCGTCGTGCACATTTCATTTTGTGTGGAACAGTAAAGTGCATATAAACGTTACTGTCGTGTAGCTTGATCTTTATGTACTTTTTAAAAATTACTATTACCGAACATAAGTCTCCTGAACATATTCATGTCTGTCGTGGATGATCGCCTTAGTTTACTATTCTCAGCACTGTCATCATCATCATCAAAATTCAGCCGACCGAGGAGTATAGGCCATCAGCCAAGTCTTCCTGTCATGTGCCATAGGCTATCAGCCAAGTCTTCCTGTCACGTGCCATAAGGCAATCAGCCAAGTCTTCCTGTCACGTGCCATAAGGCTATCAGCCAAGTCTTCCTGTCACGTGCCATAGGCTATCAGCCAAGTCTTCCTGTCAGGTGCCATAAGGCTATCAGCCAAGTCTTCCTGTCACGTGCCATAAGGCTATCAGCCAAGTCTTCCTGTCACGTGCCATAGGCTATCAGCCAAGTCTTCCTGTCACGTGCCATAAGGCTATCAGCCAAGTCTTCCTGTCACGTGCCATAGGCTATCAGCCAAGTCTTCCTGTCACGTGCCATAAGGCTATCAGCCAAGTCTTCCTGTCACGTGCCATAAGGCTATCAGCCAAGTCTTCCTGTCACGTGCCATAGGCTATCAGCCAAGTCTTCCTGTCACGTGCCATAGGCTATCAGCCAAGTCTTCCTGTCACGTGCCATAGGCTATCAGCCAAGTCTTCCTGTCACGTGCCATCGTAGCATGGTCTTTCGATGCCTTCCTCATCCCCTTCTTGTCTGCCTCCAGTTATCTTCTCCGCGTGTTCCTTGATCCAACTCTACCTCTCTAACCCTGGGGATTCCAGACCAAGGACCGCCTCCTAATGATATCAACATGTTTCTTCAATGTGCTTCCTATTCATCTCTAGCGTCTTCTTCTCATCTCTTGTTCCACTGGTGCTTGTCGGGTTCACGTCATCAGTTCTACATTAGTGATCTTGTCATACCACTTCCATCCTTCTATTCTACGCAAACACTCATTTATGAAAGTATGTAGTTTTTGGTTGATGTATTTGTTACCATGTTGTTTGCTGAAGTTGTTGTGGTTTTACTTGTTTACATGATGGGATAACCGGCCCCATTCAGCTCTGTCAAGGTCATTTCAATGTTGCCTGTTCCCTCTTAGCGGAACCTCGCTTGTTCTTGTACCCTGGATTTCGTCGACATGCATCTGGCTTTCTCTCTATCTTTCTTTTTTTAATCTTCTCCTTTCGCGTCTAGTGAACCAATGAACCATCACTGTTGCTGGTACACTTATAGGAAATGTTCACCAAGCAACCTCAGGGCTTTTGTAGTGGTGGTTTATGTAGCAATGTGTTTTATATGATGTGGTTGCCAGCCTCATCCACAACCTCATATCAGTCGAAGTCGAATCTTAAAACCTGCCCGAGGGAACGGTAGGTTCTGTTCTTTCTTTGCCTCGTCAGAGACCCCGAGAACTACACGGGCTTCCTCCTGTGTTATCGTCCATTACACATCAGGAAATGTGTGTCAAATTTCAAGCTGAAACATAATGCACATAATACACTCTCTTCCCCCCCCCCCCCCCCCCCCCTCCCACTCCACACCCCAGAAAGCGAACTGTCACCAAAGGCAATTATTATCTTTCACCGCCAGTCACTAAACAAATATAAAAACACCCACATACACACCACTAATCCAAATGCGTAGTCCTATAATGACTCAGACATTGAGCACAACTACATATTTTGTTAACCGAATGCTAAACAAATGTAGATCAATTAAGCGCTGCTTCAGAGTAGAATGAGGAATTATATATACACATAAAAGGCTAAGCAACAGATACGATGGCTCCCATAATTCAGATTCGAATAATAAACAGTTGAAATGTTTAATCATACAGACAGAATGGCACATAAATAAAACAGTGATAAAAACAAGTTACAACAGTGGCCGGGGGGAGGGGCCGCGGGGAGTACGGGGGGGGGGGGGGGGGGGGGGGGGAAATTACCAGCTCAATAATAAATATTATCAAATAGGGGCCCCCCAAAGATACCTTAGACTAGGGGTTGGTAACCGGTCGATCTTGTACTACCAGTAGTTCCCAAGGCATCATTTGCTTGACCTCTAAGTGGCAGGGGACATTTTAAACCAAGGTCAATTTTGGAGTAGCCTTCTCGTATCAGCACTTATCAGAGCGGTGTCCACAGGTTTACAGGTACTTTCACCGCTGAACACCCGCACGCTATCGTACTCAAACTCACTTTATTCCTGAACGGTACAAGCAAGACAGCGATCTTACTTTGAAGTGAAGTGAACATTCGGTAAAATATTTAGTTTCTCTCTAGTTATGATTGCAGAAAGAAGATCGTGCGGCAGAAATAAAAGTTATATACATGGTGGACTAACTGCATATTCCATATACAGTACTCTGAAACCTCAAAAGCAGAGCTTAACAGAATTCAGTGCTTCTAAAGTAGATCTCCACAGCTGCTGGGTTTCCTACCGCTGGCAGAAACTGTTAGTCGTTAAAGCCATGGAAAAGAGCTCATTTTTTTTATACAGTAGAACTCCATTTATCCGAACCCCAATTATCCGAACATCCAATTATCCGAACACTTTTTCCAGAAAAAAAAAAAATCAGTCTCCACCAGTCACGTTAGACTACAGTTCTGAATCTTTTGATGCGGCAAGCTTCAAATGTGTGCGAACAATTTGTAGACAATGAGATGGGCTAATGGACGGTCGCTTACGTACATGAAGTCAGTTAGATCATAAAGTCCGTTAATATCTGGTTTACCAATCCAGTGTACGTGTGAGTTCTAGGCAGAACACTGGCTAAACAGACAGTTCAACTTAAAATAATTGTGTCTGCTACTACAGCAGAATAATTTTGGTGTACACGTATTTCTCTGTGCGACCTGGCATCTTCCAGTAGGCCTAAAGCATATAAAAGGAACCGCAATGTTTTGTCAATTGAAACGAAAACAGAAATTATCAAGAGACTAGGAAAAGGTGAAACTGTGTCTTCATTTGCGAGGGTTTTCAATGTCTCTGACATCAAAAGTAACAAGGATAAAATTATGAGTTTTGCATCGAAATTGGATAGTGAAAATGGGTCGAAGAAACATAAAACCATGAAAAATGCGAAAGATTTGAAATTGGAAGAGGCTTTGTATACCGTATATGGTTTGTGCAAAGAAGAAGCAAAGGGGAACCTATCTCTGGCTCTCTATTGTGTGAAAAGGCACTTCAGTTCAACAGTCAACTTGACGGTCCTCCTGACTTTAAGGCTAGCCAGGGATGGTTAAGAAACTTTAAATCTCGTCATGGCATACGAGAATTGGAGATTCAAGGGGAATCTTCATCTAGCGATGCAACTGCCGCTGAAAATTTTAAAGAAACATTCTTGGCTTTTTTGGAAGAAGAAGGTTATTTACTCGATGATGTGTATAATGCCGATGAGACTGGCTTATACTGGAAATCATTGCCTCAAAAATCACTTGCATCTCAGCGCGAAGCAGCTGCCCCTGGGTTTAAAAAGTGCAAAGAGAGAGTAACAATTTTGGTAGCCGCGAATGCCAGTGGAAGTCATCGTTTACCGGTGCTAATGATCGGCAAAGCCAAAAAAAACACGTTGTTTAAAGAATGTGACATGTCTCCCATTGTGCTACAAAGCACAGAAGAGTGCTTGGATGAATAGTGAAATATTTCTTGATTGGTATACAAATCAGTTCATCCCAAATGTGAAGAGGTTGAAAGAACAAGAAAAGAAAACTGGAAAAGTAATTTTTCTACTGGACAATGCACCATCTCATCCAGAGACGGATACATTGAATGCAGTTGATGCAAATTTTAAAGTAATTTTTCTGCTTCCCAATGTAACAGCACTGATTCAACCAATGGATCAGGGTGTTATAGCAAAGCTTAAAAAGATGTACAAGAAGGAAGTCCTGCGTCGTTTATTGTTGGCTGAAGATGAAGAAAGTGTGGTGGCGTTTTCAAAAAAAGCTTAATCTCAAAGACTGCTGCTATATGTAAGCTGATGCTTGGACCACCCTGTCACAAGATAATCTCAACAAGGCTTGGAATAGATTGCTTGGGAAAAAAGGAGGAAATGAAACTACTGCAGTGGACACAAATGATGATTGTATAAATGAAGTTGTGGAACGGTTTCAAGCAATGCCCGGATTTTCGGACTGTGACAAAGATGATGCACACATGTGGCTAGAAGATGATAATGATTCTGGTTTTCAGTTTTTGAATGACGAAGAAATTTTGTCTTTTGTGCAAGAAGAAAACCAAATACATGTAGTGACCGATGATGAAGACTCCTCAGAAGTACATGATGTACTTGTAGATTATGAAGAAAACCCAAAACGTCGACCAAGTCCTGAAGAGGCCTTTATAGCACTAGAAACAGCGATGGCTTGGTACGAGCAAGAAGATGACAGCTGTCCTACACAGCTTCTGCTGTTGAAGAGAATGCGGGACTTAGCAGCCAAAAGCAGACTATCCAGTTTGGCGCAAAAGAGGATTCCTCATTATTTTAAATAGTGGGCTACATCTGTGCAAGTACATGTATACGTAAGTTGCGCCTGGTTTTGAATTGTTTGTAATGTTATTTTGAAAACATTTCTCTTTCTTAACAAAAATAATTAATACAAGTAGTACATGCACTGCAGTGTAATGAAAGATTTTGGTGATACAGTGATCTAATACAGTGTGGGTATTATTATTACAGTACAAGTAAATATGTTTTATAGTGTATTTTCCTTGTGATTGTTAATTATTTTTAGAAATATGTGTACATGTACTCGATACATCATGTAATCCAATTATCCGAACATTTGATTATCCGAACGATGCTCGGTCCCATGGGGTTCGGATAAATGGAGTTCTACTGTACATCAAATATTGCTTATTCATGATTATATACGTACATAAAAGTAAAGTACATGCTGACAGGATAAGAAAAGAACCAAACAGCTTCTCAGCTTGGTTTGGTTTGGTTTTAATGACCATATTCAATGCACACGGACGAGTTAACATCGGTGCTTCGATCTCCTTCCTTAGATCACAAAAGGTTCTCAGCACAGTGCACGAACTCCGTAGCACTCGTGAGGATCCCAATGTGTGTATACAGGAATCACACATTCTCAGCTCGACCTTGCGTAACACATTCTTTGTTGCAGCGCCCACCAATCTTGTATAACGGGGGAGCACGCACAGGCAACCAAGCTTGGAAGGGGAATACAAAGTCATTTCACAAACGGGATGTGACGGGCATCAACCTGATTGAATAGCGCCCGTCAGTCTTGTCGTATAACGGGAGAGCGCGCAGAGGCAACAAAGCATGGACGGGAATACAAAGTCATTTCACATACGGGGTCGGCATGCATCAATCTCATTCAGGAACAGTTATTAAAGACTAATAGAAGCATTTGAACACTGCAGTGTGATGGACGAACTCGGCTGACCCTGAACTTTGTTGTAATTCTTGTAAAACGGGATTTCTTTCACGTGGATTCATTAGCTATGCAACTGTTCCACACAGAAGGCAAACACGTTTGCTGATTGATATGCGGAAAGTTTACCTATCGTTCATTCTGGTCATAGCATTGATTTAAGGAGAGATTAAATCACGCCCACTAACATCTCTTGAACAATCATAGGCAGTTATTTTCATTAACTTGGCCAGGGGGGGGGGGGGGGGGGGGGGCGCCAGAATCAAACAGGTACAGCGACCACGATCAAAGAGACAGACCGAGGGATTTTAGGGGAGACTATCGGCGTTATCAAAGACAGTAGTGGTCCCTGATACGAGACGCAGTTGCTTGCCGCTAATTTCGCGTCTCGGTGTCAATCGAGGAACCGAGCGAACGGGGAAAGCGAACGGGTAGCAGCGAACGGAGATACGAAGACCAGGGTGCGATTTCTTCTCTTGATTTGGCGGTCAGATCCCCAAAAGTTCGTGAGATCAAATAAGCTGTCAAGTTTATCATGTCCCACTCAACTTACATTCCATTTTAGCTAAATAGACCATAAAGAACTAGAAACGTTATCACTCGCTGGCCAGACCTTTACAGAAGCACTAGCTTTATTGAAATCTTGTTATAGATTTTCCCCTGGATTATATATATATATCTGCAGTGATTTCTATTCTGTGCAAAGCGGTAATATATATATATATATATTGTGTAAAGTGATCAGTGGTCTAGTTCAGTCATTCTATTTCAATGGATTTTGTGTTAATTTAAATCTATTAAATTAAACCATCTCAATAGTTCCAGTTGTAAATATAATGATCTATCTATTATATTATTTCAAAAGATAACAGATGCTTAAATTAACTTTTAAAGTCGCGAAGGAATTTATAATTAATAAATTCAGTTAAGTCCTAGTTTTATAGATGTGTGTTTTAACCACTAGAATTCGCGCAGTGTTTATTAAATACATAATTAAATACTCGAGTGTATTATAGGCTTAACGGGGAATTTATCGCGCTTTATTTTTCGGTATGTTACATGTCTTTTTTTCTTTCATACAGAGTGATCGTAACCTGTGCGATCCCAGCATTAAGAAAGCAATAAAGAAATCAATCTAAGCAAGGCAAAGCATAAACAGTGTGTAGAGTTCCCCTGACGCAGAATTTGTTGAGACTGTGTAAATTTTTAATCTTTGAGGCGATTCTATGTTTGGAATTCCGCTATCTAACTTATAGCAAAGAAAGCACACCCAAAGACAAATTTAACGCACCATCAAACAACTTAAGTCGTAACGGGGAAGAAGAACACTGGCCCGAGCTTTGTTAGTTTACTGACACAGAGAGATAATTCATAATTTCCTGAACAGTGATGTGACTAGTTTTCTCACTGGACTTAAACCATACCTCACGGATAAAGTGTACCAGCACGCGTAAGAATTTTATTATCAGCGGCATAGTCAAATAGACCACACCATCCTCACCCCGGTATCAGAGACCGTGCCCTCCCATAGAAACTGTTATTAAGAAAAAAGACACAACTACAGATTCATTTTCCAGCGATTACGGGATCCTTTTATGTGCTGACCGCCTACCCGCTAATCTGGGGCTAGAACTTGAACAAACACTCATACATTTAGTTTGAGGTGTAACTGCTGTTGTGTTATTCTATGGAGTGCAAGATTTTTTCACAATCGGTAAGTGAGAGCAAGATGAGTGAAGGCCTTTGCTAGCGCGTGTATGAATGACAGGAAATTAATTCTTTTGTGTGACCATTTTGTTAACTTGCTTACCTGGTAATATATATCTTTTCTGTATACCCTACATTGTTCCTTTAAGTGGGATAGTTGATAATTTGTTAACTCTGTTTAAAATCAGCTCCTTTCCATTTGCTTAGTAAAGGGAAGAACAGCTGGGAAGAACAGGTTTTTTCTATCACCTATACCTAATTTTGTAACACCTCTTTCAGAGTAATTAACTTCACTGTTAGGTTAACGTACCTATGTTCCTGATATTATCTATCTTTGGACTGGGTTTATCTTTGTCTAATAAGCGGGAAGGGCTTAGTCGATACCAATCTTCTTCACCCCTTCCAAACTTGTTATTTGCATTTGTGTACTTATGATAATTTATGTAATATCTGATATTTTTAGTGATTAATGTTTAAAGTGAATAAAATCACATAAACTCATTTAGTACGGTGTTGGACATACCCAAAGCCCAACATTTCCCCTATTCGTTTAATATAGTTTGTATCTACATCGTCTGTGTGTGTGTGAAAAACACCAAATCGGTGTACGCGCAGATGCGTGTCTGGAAAACTGGCAAATAAGTGTTTGACCAGGAGAGCGGAAGAGAAGATTGAGAGAAGCGATTTGTCGTAAATAAGTCTGTCTTTACTCTCCTCCAGCACGCTGTGAAGCAACTATTGAATCTCTACATTTTCTATCACTGAGCTTTCCATCATCATTTTCCACTCTAAACCGGACCACTATTTCTACGACTCTTTTTCTCTCAAAATAAATTTACGACAATATTTGGCCGGCTCGCCGGGATAATTTTGAGATACATTTGATGCACACATAGTTGTGGGCTGGTTCTGGGATCTTGAGCTACATTTGAGGCAATCGCATAGCCGGGATAAAGATATTTTGAGTCTGATTTAGTTTGGGTCTAACTAGGTAGAGTGTGAATGATTTGTCTTTGTGAATTAGGGAAATAAATAAATAATTACACCCCTAGACAAACGTTCTTTAAGTATTTGGGTTGTCCACACAGCATATTTACAGGTTGTTTTCTCTCCACAGCAGTAGAAAGTACAGATAAACAAATATATTTGCTATTATAATTATCCTCTGGCGGAGATAATTCAATTTCTTTCTTTATAAAAGTTGCTTGGATTGCGTGATTGTTTTACAGTCACTAAGGTTTTTGAAGTTAAGAAGAGTTGAGTTTAGCTAAAGACGGATTGTTCTGATTTTTAAAAATTAAGTTAACAACGTCTCATCTCAATAATTGACTTTAGGGACGGAGTTTGTTGTCAGAGATTTAAAATTTAGGGGAAAATTTTTTTTTTCCTTTTAAATTGTTTTAATATAAATTTTTCTCTACTGTTAGTAAAAGTAGATTCCTTTCCAGTGTAACTTACCATTTAGTGGCATAGTCGCTTGCGTTTAGAGCCTTAATTGCCAGATAATAGCAGCGATAAGTTTGCACAGTACAGGTAGGAGGTAACACAGGTAAATTTGTACTTGTGTTTTTTTTTTCTCGTAGCGGTTCAGAGTTCCCCCCTTTCGCGTTTCTTCTTACTAGTTCTCTAAGCATACTTCATCTTATTCTTTAACAATGGCAGAGAGGATAAAGATGAGGTCCATCTTGAGGTTGGAAGCGAAAGAGGCAGGATTAGATGCAGAAGCTGCAAACGCGTTTATTAACCAGGAATTGGAAATATATGACGCGGAGCAACAGAGAGCCGAAGCTGAGAGGAAGGCGGAGCAACAGAGAGCCGAAGCTGAGAGGAAGGCGGAGCAACAGAGAGCAGAAGCTGAGAGGAAGGAAGAGAAAGAAAGAACAGAGAGGAGAGAAGCCCAGGAGAGGGCAGATAAGAAAGAAGCGGAAGAACGTCTTTTGGAATAGAAGAAAATTGAAGCAGAGATGGAAACTCGCAGAGAGAGAGAGAGAGACAAGGAAAGACAGCACCAACTGGCGCTTAAGGCTCTAGAGAGTCGGGGCGCCTCTACTTCGACTAACGGAGAGCCGTCTTCACCCCAGTCTCAATCAATGGACCTCTCCAGTACTCAATCTGCCCAATTAACTGCTATGTCGTTTTCTTTAGAATCTTTTCCTAGCCCTAACGAAAAAATTGACAGCTACCTAGAAAAATTCGAGAGACTCGCGAATCTTTATGGGTTAGAGAGTACCCGCTGGGCGCTCAAACTTTCAACGTCACTGAAAGGCAATGCTTATGACGTGTACACAAAGCTGGGACCGAATCAACATGATTACGACATGTTGAAAAAGGCCTTACTACAGCAGTTTGAGATGACTGCCCGAAAGTTTCTGCAGTTGTTCAGAAACAGCCGAAAAGAGAGCACGGAAACATTTCCCCAGTTCTCTTCACGTCTCACGGGTTATCTGACAAAGTGCATTGAATTATCTGACCTACCTCTTTCATATGAGGGACTCCTCGAACTTGTTCTTGTGGAGCAGATAAAATCCTTTTTGTCGAATGAAACTCGTAGATTTTTGGCTGAACAGGGGGCAGTCAGGCTTGAAGACATACTCAATAAAGCCGAACGCTATAGCAATGCAATGGCCGAACTTCCCAGCACAAAACGTAAACCCACCGATGAGCCATCTCGAAAACAGAATCTAGAGCAGGCATCCTATTCTTCCACTTCCTCTCAACATTATAACCAACGAGATAACAATACCCAGAAACCCCCCCCAGGAAAAATCGAAATTCTACAAAACCCGATACCCCCCAACACAAATTCTGATCAACCCAACAAGCCTACGTGGCAGCGCGGCCACCAAGGTCAAGGAAAAGGGAAGACCCCTACACCAGGAACGTCTGATCAGGGCAAACAAACCGGTGCAAACCGCATTGGATGTTTGCATACAGCCTCGAAAGGTAGAGTCAATGTCAGTGATTCTCAACCTGAGGGGGACCGACCCTCAACTCGAGGATCTGTAATTTTGAACGGTACCTCTACTACTTGTCTTTTTGACACTGGATTAAGTTTTGATTGTATTGTCGCTAGGCACCTAGTCAAACCCGGTCAGGAGACAGAGGAAACCGTCAAACTTAGTGGAGTTTTCAGGAGTGATGCACCCAGGACGCTTCCTATCGCACTGGTAGAAATACACTCTGACTTTGTCAGAGGAGTTATTAAAGCGGCCATAATGGATAATCCGATCTACCCAGTTATCCTGGGATGTAGATATGTGTTCCATTGGGAGACCTAAGGAGCCGATTGTGGCAGCGGTAACCACAAGAGGGCAAGCCAAGAAGGAGAGGGAGCCTGCGCCAAACTTGTTGCCGAATGAACTGAAGGAGGCGCAACAAAAGGACCCTACTCTGGCGCCCTGCTTTAAAAAACTGCCCATGGCTAAGGACCCCAGACACAACGGAGACATCTTTTCTAAGGATGGTGTATTGTATCGTAGAACGGGCAACCCGGACACGGGGAATAACCAGCTCCTAGTACCGACGCAGTACAGAAACCAGATCTTAGAAATGGGGCACTCTCTTCCCTTTAGCGGACACATGGGACAAAACGCCACTATTCAGCGAATAAAAAACCACTATTGGTGGCCAGGAATGAACTCTGACATTGTCAGGTATGTGAAATCCTGCGCCCAGTGCCAACGGGTAGCACCCAAGCACTTGACACCCCCAGTACCTATGGGGCAAATGCCAATAGTAGGGACTCCATTTGAACGGGTTGCTGTCGACATTACTGGTCCTCTGGAAAAGACCAAAAGAAGGAACAGGTTCATCCTGACCTTAGTTGACACTTGCACTATGTGGGCCGAAGCCGTACCGCTACCATGCACTAATTCCAAGCATGTCGCAGAAGCCCTTGTGCAAATTTTTACACGGTTGGGATTCCCTCAACAAGTTTTGACGGACAATGGATCCCAATTCCGTAGCCTGTTAATGGAGGAGATCTTTAAGATCTTGAGGGCCAAACATATCCACACAAGTCCCTACCATCCGGCCGGAAATGGGCTCGTGGAACGTTTTAACGGTACCCTCACCATGATGTTACGTAAGCTGGGTCAGGAGAAACCGGAAGACTGGGACCAATATATATCGGCTGCCTTATTCGCCTACCGAGAGGTACCCCAAGCGTCTACGGGTTTTGCGCCAGCTACACTTTTATTTGGCAGACCTATTAAGGGGCCACTAGAAGCCTTACTTCGGTCCCTGACAGACCAGAAGGCTGACGAGACAGTCGTCTCTGCAAGCAAGTATGTATCTGAGCTTAAGGAAAGGCTAAAGCTAGGATGGGATCTAGCTACTACCAACCTTAAGAAAGCCCGCGCTAAAATTACTAAAAGATACAACAAAGCTGCAAAAGAGAGAGAACTATAACCAGGGGAGAAAGTCCTATTGCTACTTCCAACCGGAAGCAATAAACTTCGCATCGGATGGCAAGGACCGTTTACCGTCCTTAAAAAGATCTCACGTACCAACTACAAGATCTCCATCAAAGGAAAGGAGAAGGTCTTCCACATAAATCTGCTAAAGAAATATTTGGAAAGACCGGTGCCATCCTCCGAGCATCTCCTGGCTGTCGCCATAGCAACGGAAGACGAGGAAGATGATGATGGTTGCATGGAGTATCCACTGCAACCCACAGAATCCTTTAAAGATGTCAAGTTCGGCGACAATCTCTCACCAGAACAACAAACAGAAACTAGGGCTCTACTAAAACAGTACAGTGCAGTCTTAACGGATGTACCTGGTCGAACAAATCTCATTGAATTTGATATGAAATTAACAAACGAGACCCCTGTTCAAACCAGAGTTTACCCCATCCCGTATGCTAAAGCTGATGCACTTCGCGGAGAAATAGACAAGCTGCGTCAGGCAGGAATTATCAGGGAGTCTACATCTCCTTACAGCTCGAGTGTAGTGCTGTTGCAGAAGCCCAATAAGGAAGTTCGGCTGTGCATTGATTACAGGTTGCTAAACGCGGTAACGGAATTCCAGCCCGAACCTCTCCAAACTGTTTCTGAGTTGTTCACCAAGCTCAGCAAAGCAAAGATCTTCTCCAAGATTGACCTCAGCAAAGGTTATTATCAAATACCAGTCAAGGAGGAAATTAAACCTTTGTTAGCTTTCAGCACTAGTGAAGGACATTACACATTTAACGTGATGCCGTTCGGTTTGCATAACGCACCAGGAGTGTTCACCAGGATGATGAGGAAGCTTCTACAACCTTTGCAAAGTCCCCATATCCATAATTTCATGGATGACATCTTAATTGCATCGGAAACCTATGAAGAACATATTGCTACGGTTGCTATGCTCCTCAGGAGACTACAGGAAACGGGTCTCACAGCCAGACCTAGCAAATGTCTCATCGGGTTTGAACAGTTAGACTTCCTGGGGCACACTATTTCTCACGGATGCAGTTGGCCTATTAAGAAGAACGTGGAGAAAATAGTGGCAGCAAAAAGACCCCGAACGAAGAAAGACGTACGTTCCTTCATATCGCTATGTGCATACTATCAGAAGTACATCCAGAACTTCAACGGACTGACGGCACCTCTGACTGACCTCACAAAGAAAGGTTGTCCTGATAAGGTCATATGGGATCAAAAGTGCGAACACGCGTATAGCACTTTGAAAGGACAGTTGTCTGCATACCCCATCTTGAGGTTGCCTGACCTCAAGAAACCTTTTGTACTGAGAGTCGACGCGTCAGGTCAGGGCATCGGGTCAACACTGCTTCAAGCCGATGACAGCGACCTGAACATGCTATTTCCAGTTGCCTATGGCAGTCGGAAATTAAATAAAGCGGAACAGAACTACAGCGTAGTTGAAAGGGAATGTCTTGCTCTGATTGACGGTATCAGACGCCATCATGAGTTTCTTTATGGTACATCTTTCACGGTGCAAACAGACCACGCTCCGTTAGCATTTCTTGGTGCCAATAAAGAATTTAACGCTAGGATCATGCGTTGGGCCCTCCTTTTAAGCGTTTATTCTTTCAAAGTGGAATATATTCCGGGAAGACAGAATGTCGGGGCTGATTTCCTGAGTAGAAACTGGACTACAGAGGAAGAGGAGGAAGATGAAGATACCAATCATCCAAAAGTTACAGATCAGGGCAGCTTCATCGTCATAAATTAAACATGAAAATACGTTTTCACGTCTCAAAAGAGGGGACGATTGTGATGGACGAACTCGGCTGACCCTGAACTTTGTTGTAATTCTTGTAAAACGGGATTTCTTTCACGTGGATTCATTAGCTATGCAACTGTTCCACACAGAAGGCAAACACGTTTGCTGATTGATATGCGGAAAGTTTACCTATCGTTCATTCTGGTCATAGCATTGATTTAAGGAGAGATTAAATCACGCCCACTAACATCTCTTGAACAATCATAGGCAGTTATTTTCATTAACTTGGCCAGGGGGGGGGGGCGTCGCCAGAATCAAACAGGTACAGCGACCACGATCAAAGAGACAGACCGAGGGATTTTAGGGGAGACTATCGGCGTTATCAAAGACAGTAGTGGTCCCTGATACGAGACGCAGTTGCTTGCCGCTAATTTCGCGTCTCGGTGTCAATCGAGGAACCGAGCGAACGGGGAAAGCGAACGGGTAGCAGCGAACGGAGATACGAAGACCAGGGTGCGGTTTCTTCTCTTGATTTGGCGGTCAGATCCCCAAAAGTTCGTGAGATCAAATAAGCTGTCAAGTTTATCATGTCCCACTCAACTTACATTCCATTTTAGCTAAATAGACCATGAAGAACTAGACACGTTATCACTCGCTGGCCAGACCTTTACAGAAGCACTAGCTTTATTGAAATCTTGTAATTGATTTTCCCCTGGATTTTATATATATATTTGCAGTGATTTCTATTCTGTGCAAAGCGGTAATATATATATATTGTGTAAAGTGATCAGTGGTCTAGTTCAGTCATTCTATTTCAATGGATTTTGTGTTAATTTAAATCTATTAAATTAAACCATCTCAATAGTTCCAGTTGTAAATATAATGATCTATCTATTATATTATTTCAAAAGATAATAGATGCTTAAATTAACTTTTAAAGTCGCGAAGGAATTTATAATTAATAAATTCAGTTAAGTCCTAGTTTTATAGATGTGTGTTTTAACCACTAGAATTCGCGCAGTGTTTATTAAATACATAATTAAATACTCGAGTGTATTATAGGCTTAACGGGGAATTTATCGCGCTTTATTTTTCGGTATGTTACATGTCTTTTTTTCTTTCATACAGAGTGATCGTAACCTGTGCGATCCCAGCATTAAGAAAGCAATAAAGAAATCAATCTAAGCAAGGCAAAGCATAAACAGTGTGTAGAGTTCCCCTGACGCAGAACTTGTTGAGACTGTGTAAATTTTTAATCTTTGAGGCGATTCTATGTTTGGAATTCCGCTATCTAACTTATAGCAAAGAAAGCACACCCAAAGACAAATTTAACGCACCATCAAACAACTTAAGTCGTAACGGGAAGAAGAACACTGGCCCGAGCTTTGTTAGTTTACTGACACAGAGAGATAATTCATAATTTCCTGAACAGTGATGTGACTAGTTTTCTCACTGGACTTAAACCATACCTCACGGATAAAGTGTACCAGCACGCGTAAGAATTTTATTATCAGCGGCATAGTCAAATAGACCACACCATCCTCACCCCGGTATCAGAGACTGTGCCCTCCCATAGAAACTGTTATTAAGAAAAGAGACACAACTACAGATTCATTTTCCAGCGATTACGGGATCCTTTTATGTGCTGACCGCCTACCCGCTAATCTGGGGCTAGAACTTGAACAAACACTCATACATTTAGTTTGAGGTGTAACTGCTGTTGTGTTATTCTATGGAGTGCAAGATTTTTTCACAATCGGTAAGTGAGAGCAAGATGAGTGAAGGCCTTTGCTAGCGCGTGTATGAATGACAGGAAATTAATTCTTTTGTGTGACCATTTTGTTAACTTGCTTACCTGGTAATATATATCTTTTCTGTATACCCTACATTGTTCCTTTAAGTGGGATAGTTGATAATTTGTTAACTCTGTTTAAAACCACCTCCTTTCCATTTGCTTAGTAAAGGGAAGAACAGCTGGGAAGAACAGGTTTTTTCTATCACCTATACCTAATTTTGTAACACCTCTTTCAGAGTAATTAACTTCACTGTTAGGTTAACGTACCTATGTTCCTGATATTATCTATCTTTGGACTGGGTTTATCTTTGTCTAATAAGCGGGAAGGGCTTAGTCGATACCAATCTTCTTCACCCCTTCCAAACTTGTTATTTGCATTTGTGTACTTATGATAATTTATGTAATATTTGATATTTTTAGTGATTGATGTTTAAAGTGAATAAAATCACATAAACTCATTTAGTACGGTGTTGGACATACCCAAAGCCCAACATTTCCCCTATTCGTTTAATATAGTTTGTATCTACATCGTCTGTGTGTGTGTGAAAAACACCAAATCGGTGTACGCGCAGATGCGTGTCTGGAAAACTGGCAAATAAGTGTTTGACCAGGAGAGCGGAAGAGAAGATTGAGAGAAGCGATTTGTCGTAAATAAGTCTGTCTTTACTCTCCTCCAGCACGCTGTGAAGCAACTATTGAATCTCTACATTTTCTATCACTGAGCTTTCCATCATCATTTTCCACTCTAAACCGGACCACTATTTCTACGACTCTTTTTCTCTCAAAATAAATTTACGACATGCAGCTACAGAACTATGCTGAGACAATCGCGGGGATACAGATCACGGCGATTTAAGACATCCTGGAAACTCTAGTTAAAGAAAGCCATTACACTGTTGACATATAATAAAACAACAACCACGTACGGTTTACTAAACGTTATTATCCGGACAGGCGAATGTAACACGGAGAAGAACGGCACCTACCTGGGAAACTCTGACACACTGGCATCAAGGAGTATCGCAGTGGCGTAACTACCGCCTGGACACGTCGCGAGGGCCCCAGCACGGAGTGGACCGTGAAAAGTATTGCTCGGTTGATCCCGCCTATTACATTTCGTTTTAATTTCATTCGTTCTTCTGTTAAACGTCATAGAATGTCATATTTTCTGGAGATATGTACGAGAAAGATAAAGAAGACATAGACAACTCTTGAGCGAACGACATACGACAGCGGGTATGAAACATATTTGTTAAAGGCCTTTGCTCCTTCCGGAGCTCAAGGAGTACTGATGATGACGAAGAAGTAAATAAGTTACACTTTTGATACTTCTTCTTTGTCACGGAATTAATCTGGTGCGCCCACTTCTAGATCTATCATTCACTACGGCCGTACTCAATTTAAGTGAAGTACTGCTTATTTACTTCTTTTTCCGTGGTCAGCACTTGCTTTTTCTTTCTTTCTTTTTCTGCTTGTGTGGCAAATATTTTGTAGGTGCTAACATTTTATGACACTCCTCTCTGTGATGTCACCTGTTTGTTACCCGGTCACCCTAGCTTGCGGTGAGCAACTGAGATAAGATAGTCGCCGGCGTGTTTAGATTGAACCGCTGATAAGACGACTCGTTTGGTAACATTGAGGGGGGATATATAACTTGGCGTTTGTTCAAACCCACTTCACTGTGCAAAAACTGCTGTGAGACACGCTCGCCGGAAGAACCCAGACTTGCCAAGTTAGAATTCAAGAATTCCTTTTATCGGACTGGACCTTTTATTAGAGTATTCCAAAAGGACTTACAAAAAACAGCCTAGGACATCTTTAGCATTGTAACAAGAAAAACCAGGTCTAAGGAAAACTGAAACACACGGAGTCAGAGAGGGAATCTATTGTCAAATTAAAGACACCAAAGACGCGTGTAAGCTTTCTTTAGTCCTGGTTTTCCTTGTTACAATGCTAAAGATGTCCAAGGCTGTTTTTTGTAAGTCCTTTTGGAATACTAATAACCGACTCGTCTCTTTTATTCATCTGAGCAAAAAGTCTGTGGTCAAGACTGGCGTAAGTGTGCATTTTTTTCATTCTACATGTGTTTCATTTACTAACATGTGAACTTATATGTTTGCATTACCATGTGAATTTTAATGTGTGAAAATTGCTACAGGACACCCAAGTCATTTGAGTAGTTCCAGGTTCCCTATGGAGCACGGAGGGAAAGATGAAAGAAATGATGTACATTCTAAGTATAATACTTACATTTCAAAGCAGTGTAAATGTCCGTATTAACATAGTCACTTTAAAATTAAAGTAAGTTTTCAAGCTTAAACCAGTGTAAATGTCTATGTCAAAATATTCATTTTAAAGTAAAGGAAGTTTGAAACTTTTCAATCAGTGTAAAACATAAATGAAAACATATTCAATTTAGATTGTGAACACTTTTCAATCAATGGAGATGTATATGTAAACAGACTCTATCTGTTTATTAACCTTTTCAGTTTAATATTAAGTAACTATGGAGGCTATTCTATTTAAATGTACAGAAAGTTTTATCCCGAGGGATTAAATTTAATTCTCATCGAGGGTAAAGTCTGAGTAATTGGGATGGTGGTATGGGAAGATTCTTTCTTTGATCCTTAGCCGCCGACCGTCAAAGCAGTCAGTGACCATCACGTCTAGTGGCGTCTTGTAGGGCAACAACAAATTTATTTCACTTTGCTCGGTCGGCGGCCATCCTTCGTACAGTGCCCCAACTCTGGTTCATTCCCTGCATCTCAGCCTACACAGTCCTCCGCCAAGTTGTTTTTGGTCGGCCTCTCTTTCGTTTTCCTGCAGGGGTCCATATCATAGCTGTTCTTGTGATGGCATCAGGGTCTCTTCTGAGGACATGGTCAACTCAGCTCCAGCGTCTGCCAGCTATGATGGTGTGCATGTCCTCTTGCTTGCTCCGAGTGAGCAGATCTTGGTTGGTGATGGTATTCGGCCAAAAGATTCGGTGAATTTTTCTTAGGCATGTTGTGTGAAAAGAGGACAATTTCGAAATTTCCTTCTCTGTAACTCTCCAGCATTCCGCACCATAGAGAAGCACATAAAGCACACCGCTCTGATATAATCTTAATTTTGTGCTTGTGCTGTACTGAGAGGACTTCCAGATGTTGTTTAGACTAAAAAAGGCTGTTCTTGCTTTGTTCATTCTGTTGTTGATGTCTTTTCTTGCTCCGCCGTCTGGTGTTACTATGCATCCTAGGTATGTGAAGGTGTCTGTCTGTTCCAGTTGCTGATTCCTTACTGATATGGGCTCAGGGTTGCTCAGGGTTGTATGGGAAGATAGGAACCCATAACTATGGGGTGGGAAAACGCCATTCCCAGAAGAGCGTTTCGTTCTATTCTTTTACCATAGCTATTGGTGGTGCGGTACCAGCAGAAAGTACTATTACTGGAACGAGAAGGGAACCGTGGCCTAAGCTTTAAGACGAAGGACCCACGTGGTAGACTTTTCTTGACATTTCTGGGAAACTGTGACGATGAAACTCAGCCGACCCTGAAGTATTAGATGATATGGTAGAACCCTTATAACATCTGTACCCCCGAATACTGTTTTAATTTTATCGTCAACGGGAATTCTTCCACCTGGGCTCATTAGCAATGCACAACAGAAACGTGGAATTCCACCTGGGCTCATTAATATGCGTCAGAGCAGAGTGGACTCGCCAACACGTTTCCTAATTAATATGTAGACAGTTTATCTTCTGTGCATTCTGGACATTGCTTTGTCTAAAGGGGAGGTAAAACCACGCCTACTGAAACCTCTAGAGCGATCATAAGCAAGCATTTCGCTACACCTTTCTTTCGTACCTGCCTTAAAGGCGTTGCCTAAATCAAACGAAGAAAGCGGCACACGATCTGAGACAATGACGATCTCAAAGCGAACGATGAAGTTTCCTGCCACTAGGTAACACGGCAGTGTGAACGAGAGGAGAGCGCTGGAATCGCTCGAAAGACGGAACGAACGGGAAAGACGAAGCGGCCAGAGAATTGAATAATCACGGGGGACGGGCGGCATAGGATCTCGAATTTTCCCCGAGATCTAAAAAAGTGTGAAATTCTAACATGTCCCCATTTCATATATATATAGAGACCCTGCAGAATGCCATTTTATCACTCGTTTGCCAGAGGTTTACAGAAGCACTAGCTATAGTAAAATCTTGTTAGATTTCCCCTGGATTTTTGGCTATATTTGCAGTGAATTCTATTCTGTGCTAAACGGTATAATATATATTAGTTTCTAGTGATCAGTGGTCTAGTTCATTCATTTTTATTTCACTGGATTTTGTGTTGATTTAAATCTATTAAATTAAACCTATCTCTAAAGTTTCCAGTTGAAAATTTAATGATATATCTATTACATTATTTCCAAAGATAATAGATGCGTAAACGTTTAAATTAACTTTTAAAGTCGCGAAGGAATTTATAACTAATTAATTAAGTCATATATATATATATATATATATATATATATATATATATATATATATATATATATATATATATTATATATATATATATATATATATATGCGTGTTTTAACAATTAGACTAGCGAAGTGTTTTCTTAATATGTATAATTAAACACGCGAGTGTATATAATAGTCCTAACAATAAATTTATCGCGCTTTAGAATGTTATTTGATTTTTCGGTATGATTACATGTTTTCTATCTTTCATATAGGGTGATCATAACCTTTGCGTCCCAGCAAAAACATTGTATACCAACGGGCTGATCACCCGTTTGCCAGTCACTTCGATCACGGAAACAACAGCAAATGGATTGATTTGCCGTTGCCCTAAAGACGCCAATAGGCGTGATGGGAAACAATGGCAAAGAAAACCTATCTGCTGTTGCCCTAAGACGCCACTAGGCGTAATGGCCACTTACTGCTTTGACGGTCGGTGGCTAAGGACGGAAGAAGAAGAAGAAGAAAAACATTGTATAGAGTCCTCCAGACTCGGTTCTTAAAACCCTCCAGATATTTTGATGAACAGTTTAAATTTTAATCTTGAGACGATCCTGTTGGGGTCCAGCTATCTGAATTTTCCAGAAAGAAAGTAAATCCAAGAACAATTTAACACATCATCAATACAATTTAATCTGTAGAGTTTAACTGGAGAAGAACAGTGCCAGAGCTATATTTAGATTATTAATCCTGCTCTACTGCGAAAGAAAATAGAAATCTCCTGAACACTGCCTGTGTATATTTTCTTCACTGGATTTTAAAACCCTCGAAGTAAACCATACCTCACCGGTCAGTTGTTATCATCACGCATTAAGAAGATTTACCATTAGCGGCGAAATCGATGAGACCACCCCATTTTCACCACCTGGATCTGTGACTGTTCCATCCCATAGAACTTTCCTTTTAACATAACAAAAAACAAAGAACACTTAGGCTTCACCATCCAACGATTTCGGGACTGTACTAACGCATAAACCTGATAATCTGGGGCTGGACACAGAAGAAAAAGACACTACTTATGCCGAGTCTTTATTTGATGTTTGTGTATTTTTCTATGGAGTGCCAGATTCTACGATCGGTAAGTGTGTGTGAGTAAATGAGTGTTGGCCATCACGAGCGCGCATGAATGACATGAGATTTATTTTGCAACCATTTTTAATTTGCCTACCTGGTTAATACTTTTACTGTATTCCCTGTATTGTTCCTTTCAAGTGGGATTTTATAACTCTGTTTATTCCCCACCCCCTTACATTTGCTTAGTAAAAGGGAAAACAATTGAGAATAACATGACTTTTTCTACCACCCATACCTAGTACTGTAACACCTCTTTTTTCAGAGTAATTAAATTTACTGTTGGGTTACATTATCTATTTTTTTCTGATAACTACCTATCTTTGGACTGGGTTTATCTTTTGTTTATTACAAGCGGGAAGGGCAGATTGGATACCACTCTTCATATCCCCCCCCCCCCCCACCCCTCCTCCGCCTTGATATTTGTATTTTCTGTACGTATGATAATTTTCTGTTATCTGATAAATGTTGTGACTGATTTTAATGATAAATAAACATCATAAAACTTTTAGTACTGTGTTGGAAGACCCAAGCCCAAATTACCCATATTTGTTTACCATAGTTTGTATTCACGTAACGTCCGTGTGTTTGAAACACCAAATTGGTGTGAGCGCATGTGTGTTTGGAAATTGGCAAATAATTGTTTAGCCAGGAGAGTTTAAGGAGTAGATTGAGAGAAAAGGATTGTCGTAAAAGAGTCTGTCCTTACTCTCCCCAGCACTCTGTGAAGCAACTACTTATTTTCTAACCCTTTCTATCATAGAGCCTTCACCATCATTCTTCACTCTAAACGGGACCACTATTTCTAAGACTTCTCTCAAAATAAATTTACGACAGAAACGAGCTACCCCCGACAAACTTGATCAGAGACGAGCGTGAGCAGAATGAAAAGAACCAACCCATAAGAAGGAGCAGAACTGTAATTTGCAGCTAAGTTGAAATATATGCTGCCAACTGAACTTCTTGTAACATCTCACATTCCCTAAAGACTGTGATGATAACTTTTCTTGATCCATAACTATTCAAATTATTTTCCAACTGTTAAAACCTAAAGTGATTAATAAATTTTGTTATTTGTAATGTTACAAATTTAACTTCGATTTAATCCTTTTAAAGTTACTGCATGTTTGTCTCAGTCAATTTACTACACGCTCTAAACAGAGCTATACTAAAATAATTGAATTCCACTGAGTAAATCAGAGGTGGGGGCTTAAAAGAGCTGAAAGTAATAAGTGCTTAAATCCTTCATAAAAGCGTCGGCAGAATTACAGAGTCAACATACTCAGCCAAAGCAGTATTGTTCTCGCTTATTCTGAATATCTTGTGAAGACTCCCGTTGTAATAGAAGTGTCATCACCCTTCTATCTACATCTCAGCCAAGAGTAATCGTGTGCGAAGGTAGATACCTTTGAAGCCCATT
Source organism: Oreohelix idahoensis (assembly GCA_024509875.1). Lineage (NCBI taxonomy): Eukaryota > Metazoa > Mollusca > Gastropoda > Stylommatophora > Oreohelicidae > Oreohelix > Oreohelix idahoensis. The sequence continues at coordinate 148,268 of JAMPIV010001431.1, forward strand.
TTAGATACTCTTGAGTTTTGGCCACTTTTTGACCACTACTGCAAAGCAGGGGAGGCAATACCGTCACAATCTTGGATCCTTAGTTCCTGACCGACAAAGCAGTCAGTGGCCATCACGCCTAGTGGCGTCTTGTAAGGCAGCAACACATTGTCCCCATTTATCTCGGTCGGTGGCCATCCTTCGTGCCGTGCCCCAACTCTGGTTCATGCTTTGCATCTCAGACTCCACTGTTCTCCGCCAGGTTGTCTTTGGCCTGCCCCTCTTTCGCCGTCCTTCTGGGGTCCATAGCATAGCAGTTCTGGTGATGGTGTTAGGGTCCCTTCGGAGGACATGGGCAACCCAGTTCCAGCGTCTGCCCGAAATGATGATGTGCATGCCTTTTTGACTGCACCGTGTAAGCAGTTCATAGTTGGAAATGGTATTCGACTAAAAATGTCCAAGAATTTGTCCCCTAGGCAGGTTGTGCGGAAAGAGGATAATTTGGACATTTCATTTTCTGTTACTCTCCAGCTATCCGCGCCATGCAAAGGTACAGAAAAACTCTTTTTTTTTTTAAATAATATATATCTATTATAGTTGTTGGGCCTATTATATAAGAACAACTCTACTTAATTAGAGCTTAGGGGCCCCTTACATTGTAGTTACGCCTCTGGAGTACCCAGTGGTTGTTTTTTCCTGGATTTGTTCTAGCGACAAATCTTGTAAATGTGCCTTAGTTCTCGTCGAGTTTCCGCTTCCACTGTACTGACTTCAAAGAGAATCCAACTCTGAATTAGGCCAACACGCAAATATCGGTCTTTTCTCTGTCAATACCGCATGTTGCCTGGGGCCCAGCTTCTAGTTCCATCTAATCGTAGACAATGACAGACAGCTGAAAACAGCGAGGCAGCTTTGCAAGGGCAGGTTCGCGTGAAGTTGAGAGCTAATGCAAGGATGCTGTAAATTATGTATATGATAACAAGCGTCGGATTGACAGAGTGGTTAGAACACTGGTCTCTCGCGGCAAAGGTACCGAGTTTGACTCACGGTGTTGGCACTCTCCAGTCTACCTAGCTGTAAATGTGTACCTGACTTTGCTCTTGAGTTAGGGAAGGAAAAGGCAGCGAGGAAGGGAACTGGTCACCTGTCACCGTTCGATGCTGGACCTAGTATAGTGAAGTCTCTAACACTTCACTCCTCTACAGCAGTATGTGCTACGGGATTACCTTTACCCTTTTTTTTATATGATAATAGGTTAAGGACCGGCTTTACTAGTAGGCAAGCTAGGCAGTCGGCTAGGGCGGCACAATGAGTGAAGTAAATAACATTTTATAAAATTGGAATAAAGAAACAAAATCGTAATTCCGAGAAAATAAAATAAATCATTTTGTGTGGCCCTTCTAAATTAGTGTAAATAAGCGTGTATAAATATATTTGTATCAAACATTTAAGTGCATGTTTGGTGTACGCGAGAGAGAGAGAGAGAGAGAGAGAGAGAGAGAGAGTGAGTGAGTGAGTGAGTGAGTGAGTGAGTGAGTGAGTGAGTGAGTGAGTGAGTGAGTGAGCGAGCGTGCGTGCATGCGTGTGTGTTTTGTTGTTGTTGTTTTATGTTTTGGATTCAATGAGGTGTTTGCTGTCTTGTGGTGAGACATGCCCCTTCCAGCCTAGACAGAAGTCTTCAGGTTATATCAGTACTCAACTGTATTCAAAACAATAAGTCAACTTTGACACCTCAAACGTAGCGTTGATAATTACTAAGACCTGAAAATAACTATAAATTTCTATCAGCTCGCACATGGCCGGATTTCCCGTTTTTCAAAAGCATATATAACTCTCACGGATTGCCTCCCCTGTTTTGCAGTAGTGGTCCAGCAGTGGCCAAAACTCAAGAGTATCTAAAATGGGTCGTCAAAAGTGTCTACTTTCGCACAAGATTACTCTTCGCAGAGATGTAGATAGAAGAGTAATGACGCTTCTACCTTGAGGGAGAATTCACAAGATAATTCAGAACTCAAGAACAATGCTGAACATTTGTTAACTTATATCTGTCCGTCGCCTTTTGTGAAGGATTTAAGCAATGGTTTTTAGCCCGTTCAAGCCCCCAGCTGAGTTAATTCAGCGAATTTCCTCTCATAATGGTATAGCTCTGTTTAGAGGTAAATATATGTCTATATACATATTTTTTAAAAAGAATATATATATATATCTATATATATATATATATATATATATATATATATATATATATATATATATATATATATATATATATATATATATAATATTCTGGCTCATACGTTTGCTTTCATACATGTAATAACTGAATAAACAACTACTGTTTAGTTTTAAAACAACAGGTAACAAATTTAATAAACAATTAGTATTTACCGTTTAAAATAAAGGAAATGCTGATGAATTTTATATTGGATGTCGCGAGAGGTTCAGATGTTATTAAATGAAAGATATCCTGGACAAAAAGATGTATCAGATGATACCAGGATAGTGCCAGATAAGAGACTGGTCTTATGAGAAATACCCCCTTCTCTGAAAAGAGCAAGGGTGTATCGACAATCAAAGGTAGGGTGAAGCTGTATAAACCTTCAAGTATGATGATAGTGTTTGTTACTGAAGTTCTAAGTGCTACCTCTCAAGATCCTCCCTTGAATAATGGTTATTAGTTTTGTATTGACTCTGCTAGGGGATTAATTAGTTAATTAAATATGTAATGGATATATATAACCAACAGAACCTCAACTCAATTTAAATAATTAAGTAAGACTGATTATATATCTATTTACAATTTATTGATCCTATACCGGTTTTCTTTTCGGTTAGGAAAATGATAAAGAATTCAAATGTTTTTACAAGATAAAATAAATAAACATGGAATGTCCATTTCCACACTAGTTTTCTTCTTCTTCTTCTTTCGTTCGCTTGAACTATATTGTCTATATCTGCAATATTGTTTCTTGTATAAACTTCACTGTCTTTTGTAGTTCATACAGAGGTCTGTATAGTTTTGCTTCCAGTGTTGTTTCTCTGGGCCAGTGGGTTTGCCTCAATATATCATATTCGGGGCAATCTTGAAGTACGTGCTCCGCAATCTGGGGTGCCTGTCCACATGTACACATGGCTGAATTGCCAATCTTGAATTGTGTATACATGTGGCTGCGGAGGCGGTTGTGTCCTGTTCTGAGGCGCAGAATGACTATTTGTTCTGATCTGTTCATAGCTTGGTAGTCATCCTGCGTTGGTGTTGGTGGCTTTCTGATAGATTTGATCATCTTTTTCTTCTGATGGTATGTAACTGGTACATCCGGTTGCTCGTCTGCAGCACCTTCTTTAGCCAGTCCATCTGCTCTCTCGTTTCCTGATATTCCACAATGAGACAGTATCCACTGCGTGGTGACCCTGCGCTGGTTGCACAGTTCAGAAAGTAGGGCTTGTATGTCTGGCAATTTTCTGGACTGAAGTGCTTGGAGTGCTGATCTTGCATCTGTCAGGAATACTACAGGCTGTGGACCGAGATTGGTGTTCAATAGTTTCTCAGTTGCCACCTTGATTGCATGGACTTCTGCATCATAGTTGTTACAGAATTTCCCCGTTGGTACTCTGACAGTATCCCTAGTGTTGTTTGGGTATTCTATGTACACTCCTGCTCCTCCATTCTTTACTGCATTCTGTGCTGACCCATCCGTGTATACTCGGACCTAGAGGTCCTGTGGGTATTCATCATTCAGGAAACTGAGAGTGACTGTCCTACGTTGCACGCTGTTCTGTTCATCCCTGTCGAATATTCCTTTCACTTTTGTGTGGATGTGTACTGGTAGCCCATGCTCCTCTCTCCAAGGGGTTTATTCTGGCACAGACTTTAGGGGGCTGTTAACTTCAGGCAGGTCTGAGGTTTGTCTACGTAATCGTTTGGCCTGGTGGATAAAGCTGCTTCTTTTCAGTCGCCCCATTGCTAGGGTTTTGGAATCTGTCCTTCATTGGATGGCTCGGCATACAGAGGAACTTTTCTGCCTGTGTTAGCACTTTCGTGTCTCTGCGTTCTCTCAGTGCTTGTATCCTCCCCATTTTCTCCATCTTCACTATAGGCGTTGATTTCATTGCCCCCGTGATGACCCTAAGCGCCTGGTTTTGCGCCTTATCTAGCTCTTGTAATGTGGTGTTTGATGCTGGGCACCACGCAGCTGACCCATATTCCAGGTGTGGTCGTATGCCCTGCTGGTAAACTTTACTAAGTATTTTCCCGCTGGCTCCCCATGTGGTTCCACTTAGTTTTCTCAGGATGGCTAACTTCCTCCTGGCCTTTGTTGCTGCTTTGTTGATGTGCTGCTTCCATGTCAGCCTATCATCGAATGTAACTCCGAGATAGGTGGGTTGTTTATCTTCTCTCAGGAGCTCTTCGTTTATCTTGATGACACCAGCTTTTTGTTTGGGAGAGAGGGTGAAGAGCGTAGTGCTGCACTTGTCTGTATTGATGCTGACACACCATCTGTTTGCCCATGAGGTTAAGGCATCTATAGCTCTTTGTAGCAGTTTGGTGGCCACTGTTGCATGCTCATCTGTGCACCATATTACCAGGTCATCAGCGTACATTGCCACTTTCATTCCATGTGGTAGTTCAGCTACCAGGTCGTTGATGTAGACTAGAAAAAGTGTGGGGGACAGAACCCCTCCCTGAGGGACGCCATGACGCAGTAGAATTTTCTTACTCTTGAGGCCATCTAGTTGTACTCGGGCTCTTCTGTTATGCAGGTATGCTTTCGCCCATTTGTCCATCTTACCATTCACTCTACAATTTCTCAGTTTCTTCAGAAGCCCTTCTTTCCAAACCTTGTCAAATGCTTTCCTTAGATCTATCCATGCTGCTAGTACCAGTTTCTTATCTTGGAACGCATCTTCAATCTCTTGGGAAAGGTAAGTTGCCTGATCTTCGGTGGAATAACACTGCCTAAAGCCCGCCTGCTGTGGTGTCGTAGATTTTCGATAGGAGAATTAAGACTAGGTTTGGTCCCTTCTGAATAGGTTTGAATAGGTGATAGACTCAGTGAGAGTTAGTGAAAGGTAATAGAATTTCCACACACGTGAGATGATAGATTTTGATATAGTGGCTGTCTCTGAAGCGAAAAGAATTCTTCTCTCTCTCACCTATCTTCTACAACAGTTGTTACAGCGTCAGACAGACTACACCAATATACATATTACGTATATTTCTATCACTCACAGGCACGCACATACACGTGACGACAGGTAAACACACAGACGTGGGAAAACTATAACAATGATATATATATTATCTAGAACGAGCTGACCAAACACTATTATTAAGTTCAAGAGCGATTTTAATATCAGGAAAAATCGGCTCACAACATCAAAGAAAGTACATCAAGGAAAATACATATACACATAGTCATAAAAAATTCAAGGAAATGTTGCAAGGATGATAGCCCCGTTATAGTGTTAACTCTAGGTTTAGCCCGGCCCCGTTAAGAGAACAGATGATGGCGCCCGAGTCACAGATACATAGGGTTTGAGTCTAAGAGTTTTTCATTGTTTTATCTCGTAATTATATGCACAGAGTTTGAAAAAAAAATCTGATTTAACCTAAGACAAAAACACAAGAAAACTCTAGCCTTAGCAACAAATTATGCAGATTGAAAAAAAAAATTAGGACAGCAACAGGGTGTCAAAGATATAATAGTGAAAATATCACTCAAACCAGCGTACACTCATTCATTCCGCCATGGCCTCTCATACCTGTACTCACGACTTTGCTCGCTGCCTCTTGGAACACACTGATTTTAGATTTTCACACAGACTAAAAAAAAATGCAGTGCTTTTCTGCCAAGAAGTCACACCAGTTCCTCCAAATGCACGGTATTTAACTCGGGAGTCTCCGGGAAACAGACTATTGGGTGTGCAGATTGTTCAAAACTTTTGATTAAGTCACTAAAATTATTCAGGCGC